>CAJNDT010001035.1:951607-1113454 GCA_905221615.1 Symbiodinium sp. CCMP2592
AAGGGTAGCACCATGAGGAACATCATCATCGCTAGCGTCACTCTATTCCGCCAACATCCTTGATCTATCTTTGGATGTGCAGACTTTCATTCGCGCAAGAGTTGTGGTTGTGGAAGCGACTTGGAAGGCTTCTGCGCGAGATGCAAGCTGACTCAAAAGCCAAACCTGCAACGGGGCTCGTGAGACCTGTTGGGCCTTCGGGTTCGGTCTTAGGATTTTGGGTTCAGGGTTTGGGGTGTCGATACTTGCAGGGCAAGAGCAAGGGATTGCCAACCAGTTTTCGCGCGATGAAACTGTCAGTGGCAAGCTTGCCTTCTCGAGATGCAAACCGCGGAGAGCTTTGACGCATCGATCCGCACAGTTTGCCTTGATAAAAGCACCGGTGCTGCCGATCTCAAGCCTCTGGGGGTCCATGTATGCAGAGCAGTTCCACCCTGTCGCAATAAACTTCAACCGCAGACCACACCATCAGACTTTCTTGGTATGCTGTCACTCTATACATGTGATGTTCCGTCCTGTATACTGTTCACAATTCTCGGCAAAACCTCGCACTGTGTCTCATAATTTGAGTGCATCTTCTGCTGAAAGTGATAGTTGTACGCACGGAAGATGTTCATGTGATGCGCCTTACATACGGATGCATGAGCCGCATGACACAACCTCGAAACTTGAGTCATGGTAGGACTTGCCATACTACCGCGCTCGAAATGCTCGAACAACTGGCTCTCTTTATCTCTCTCTCTCTCTCTCTCTCTCTCCATCCTTCTGTGTCTGTAACTATCTAACTAAATTTCACTTATTGCTCACCACTTTATCGTCTGTCTATTTATCTATGTGTGTCTATAGGCGTGTGCGCACCGTGACCCTCATGCACACCCTTTAAAGTACTTAGCGTCACTGTGTTGAGCTCTTTATCTATGTATCTCTCACTCTCTCTCCCTCTCTCTCGCTCTCTCTCTATCCATCTATCTTGTATCTATCTAACTAAGTTTCATCTATCGATCACCAATCTATCATCATCTACCTATCCGCCTATGTGTGTCTATGTGTATGTGCGCACGTGTGCACACCGCGACCCTCATGTACACGCCCTTGGCATGAAAGCAGTGCAGGTGCACTATATGTATGCACGCTAGAACATACAGGAATAACAGCGTGCACACACACACACACATGTACATACCACACCATATCATACAATACAATGCCATACCATACCTACAGAAGTATACATATGTATCTATATGTATATATATATATATATATACTACAGGCATTGTCTGTATTTGTATGTCCAGATGCTCAATATTAACATCTGTATGTGTATAGATATACATATGTATACACAAGCGTCCGTATGCAGGTATGCAGGGATATAGCCAAAAATGTAGAAACGTCTAAATGAACGTAAACATATACATATAGGTATGCGTATACATCTGCGTATGCATGCATATACATATACATATATATATATATATATATATATATATAGACGTATACACTCATACACATACGTATACACATACACATACATGCCGGTATACAAACATACATATATATATATATACATGTATATAATATGTGTATACATACTATACACATACACACACATGCAAATTTGCTTGTATGTATGTATGTATGTATGTATGTATGTATGTGTGCATGCGTGTATGCATGCATGCATGTGTGTATATATATATATATATATATATATATATATATATATGTATATGTATGTGTGTATATATATATGTGTATTATACACATGATTGTGCATGCATTTGCATGGCATATTATTGCACAACCTATCTGTGCCGGGCATGTGTATGTACCTATGCACGACTCGCAAATGAGAGCAAATGCGATGTGTGTACTCGAGCACATGCACATCTGCCTGTGTATCCATTGTATCCATGTCTGTGTCTCTCCTTACACTACCGTTCTGAAAATGCCCTAGACTTAGCCCTGAAATGAAAAACTTCCGACATCCCGAACTGCAATCTCGAAATCTGGAACTGCCTGAAGTCAGAACCCCTTGCAGCCTTCGCAGAAACTACGAGGCTGGATCGTGGCGGCGCAGATGCGGCTCGGCATTGCCCCTTCAGGCTGAATTTGAAGACCTTCCATGCCACGAAGCAAAGCGAGCATCTCTATGGCATACCCAAACCGAAGAACATCGGCTTGGGGGTATGGAGAATCATATAAGAAATTGTGGTACTGGGAACTCATACCGCCAGCACCGCACTCCAACTCTAACTACGAGAAACATGACGAACTCTGAAGACAGCGCGTGCCCTTGGAAACGACTGATATTTTGTGGATCTACTGTTACTGTTCCGAAATAAGTACCGTCATGAACCCAGCACGGCTACTGTCATCTTTGCAGTTGCCCCTCTTGCCCGTGTTGCTACGCCGAGTCCAGTAGTATCAGCGCACCTCCAATCCGTCTTTCTCGCAAAACTGTAGTATCTTGCCATCGAACCTGCGACTTGTAACCCAACTACTCTCCATACGAGCATCACTGTGACTAAGAGTAAAAGGGGTATCGTCGACTACGGGGCTGCTGACGACTACTACTACTACTAGTACTACTACTACTACTACTACTACTACTACTACGACTACCACTACCACTACCGCTACCAGCTACCACCTACCGCCTACCGCCTACCGCCTACCGCCTACCACCACGCACAACCAACGACCCACGACCCAAGACCCACGATCGACGACCCACGGCCCACGACCCACGATCGACGACCCACGACCCACGACCCACTACCCACTACATCCCAACTACTGCCACGACTACTACTACCTCTAGTGCACGCAGGTCCGAGCTCTCAAGGCAGTCATGTCGTCTTCGTGGCAGGAATGGCTTCAGGCCGAGCGTGCTTCCTGGAACCAGCGACACCGCAGCGAAATCCTGGGAGCGGGAACCATGGCCTCGTCGATCGCCATTGTGGCTGCTGCAGCCCACGAGAAGGACCTAGGACATCCTTGTCAGATAAAGCTACAGAGGGCGTGTCCTCTAGAGATCATGAGGCCGACATGTATAAATATAAATACTAATACATATATATATATATATATATATATATATATATACATACATACATACATATATATATGTGTATATATATATATATATGTATAGCACAATGGGTACTTACGGACCCTTCTTCAGGTCAGTCGTCAGGGTCGAGAGGCCCACCGTAAGGGGAAATTACGAGCTCCAGCTCCGATGCACTTGGAGAACCGGAGAGCTTCGGGAGGGGCTTCAGACCCCAAACATACGGGGCCTGTAGGATTTAGGGCTTAAGGACTTTAGGCTTTAGGGCTTAAGGACTTTAGGCTTTAGGGCTTGGAGCCTTGAGGTTTTTGGGTTTAGGGCTTAAGGCCTTTAGGCTTTAGGGCTGAGGGCCTTTAGGGTCTTTAGGGTTTAGAGTTTAAGGCCTTTAGGCTTTAGGGTTTATATAGGGCCTTCAGGCTTTAGGGTGTAGGGCCTTTAGGGTTTAGGGTTTAGGGTTTGCAAGTATAGTTCATTAAAGACAAACACGGCCTTGCGCGAGGGCAACAGACGGAAACTCTTTGGCGGAAACTGACTGAGCTCTGGCGGCAGGGGAGGAGGGGTGAGGGTAAGGACATAGGGCCTGCATCGAGCAAACAGCTTTTTGCGATTTGGGGCACCACGAGCCCAACCCCCCCCTCCACCTCCCGCCATCCCAGAGCTCCTCCTTGACGGAAACTGGGGCGGCAGCTGTGCGTGGACCCCACAGGGAAGTGGCTGTCGACGGCGTATGGCAAATCCAAGCTAAGGACCTGCCAGCGTCGCAGTCTCTGGCTGCCCCTGGGCCCTGAGCCTAGCGCCTGGCCGTGCGCTCTCAGAAAGCTCCGCCACGTCGGGGCTGAGCAGAACTAAGGTGGCTCTTACTCGATGCTCACAGGTGGACTTGACAGCTCGCCTTAGCATGACGACCTACGGATGCATCACGGCAACAAAACAAGAACATATATATATATATATATGTATATACATATATATATATATATATATATGTATACATATATATATATATATATATGTCTATATCTTTCTCTCTCTCTCTCTCTCTCTCTCTCTACCAGAGGAGACTATGTTGAGGTACAACGTGCTACAAATTCTGACACAACGAACTTGAATGCTGCGAACTGCAAAAGCACAGTGCGGATAAAGACTGACTACCTTCTAGAACAGGGAAAGCACCGTAAAAGCAGGTGCTGTCGCGTAACATAGGGCCTTAATCATTAGAATAGGATTTTGTGGCCCTTTATACTATACTTGTGATAAGGAGCCCCCAGAATAGGTATTTATTTAGGCCCCTATGGTCAACCTTAAAATCCCAAACCCTAGATTTTCAGGCCTGTGAGGTTTCGAGAAACCACCGAAGGAACCACATGAAGTCACTTCCTTGGGGCTCCCCCGGTGCTGTGCCCTGCGCTCCAGTCAGACCTTTCCTCATTTGTGTAACGGGTTTTTGCGGGTTCGGGTTTAGGGTTCAGGTTTAAGTTTAGGGTTTAGGTTGAGGGCCGCCCTCAACCACGTTTAGGGCTCTGTTTCCGAATTCAACTGGCGGGCAAACTAACGCTTAGGCTGGGCAGCGGTGTGGGGGCTTAGCACCGCCAAGCCTTATCCGGTTCCATTCCTGAAAGCCGCAGTCCTTACACCCGGTACGAACCGAAATCCACAAGTAGGATTCCTGCGCAAAGCCTTTCTGCGCATCTTGGCTCTTTTTACCCCGTCCGGATTTCCGAAAGCACAACATCTGACAAACCCTTGTGGAAACCGGATTATACACAAGGTACGCGAAATAGCTGAAAAGGCTTAACATCTTGCATCTCCCCGAGTTCGAGTATGTGTGCTCCTCTATACAGCCTACATATATACGTACATACATGGAGAGCATACATGGAGAGGGAGAGGGAGAGGGAGCGGGAGCGGGAGCGGGAGAGGGAGAGGGAGGAGAGGGAGGAGAGGGAGGAGAGGGAGGAGAGGGAGGAGAGGGAGGAGAGGGAGGAGAGGGAGGAGAGGGAGGAGAGGGAGGAGAGGGAGGAGAGGGAGAGGAGGGAGAGAGAGGGAGGAGAGGGAGGAGAGGGGGAGAGGGAGGGAGAGGAGGGAGAGGAGGGGGGAGAGGAGGGGAGGAGGAGGGAGAGGAGGGGAGGGAGAGGAGGGAGAGGAGAGGAGGGAGAGGAGGGAGGAGAGAGGAGGAGAGGAGGAGGAGAGGAGGGGAGAGGAGGGAGAGGAGGGAGAGGAGGGAGAGGAGGGGAGGAGGAGGAGGAGGGAGAGGAGGGAGAGGAGGGAGAGGGCGGGAGAGAGGGAGAGGGAGAGGGAGAGGGAGAGGGAGAGGGAGAGGGAGAGAGGGAGAGGGAGAGGGAGAGGAGGGAGAGGAGAGGGAGAGGAGAGGGAGGGAGAGGGAGAGGGAGAGGGAGAGGGGGCAGAGAGGGCAGAGAGGGCAGAGAGGGCAGAGAGGGCAGAGAGGGCAGAGAGGGCAGAGAGGGCAGAGAGGGCAGAGAGGGCAGAGAGGGCAGAGAGGGCAGAGAGGGCAGAGAGGGCAGAGAGGGCAGAGAGGGGAGAGAGGGGAGAGAGGGGGGGAGAGGGAGAGGGAGGAGAGGGAGAGGGAGGAGAGGGAGAGGGAGGAGAGGGAGAGGGAGGAGAGGGAGAGGGAGGAGAGGGAGAGGGAGGAGAGGGAGAGGGAGGAGAGGGAGAGGGAGACAGCGAGCTTGAGCCAGAGGCTGTTGTACACGAAATCCGGAAACTGAAGATGAAGACAGCTGGATGTGGGATGTCGGATATGATCCACACCTGCGCAAGTGTCTGCAAATCCGAGCCCTGGCCCTACTCCCTTCGTACATGCGGAGCGCAGGACCGTTCATCACCGGAGCAACATCGGCTGAAGGGTGTTAAAAAAGCTAGCAGGAAAAGAACGATCAAACTTTGAAAATCTTTCCAGCATGTGGGCAGGACAGAACCTGAGCAGTTCTGAACCTTTACATCGGTTTAGGATCGCTTAATCGGGATTCGGATTTATGCGTCGGTCTAGGAACGCACACACACACACACAGGCTCGCAAGCACAAGCACCTATTCACATGCACGTGGCAGTGTACGCGTAATGTCGGTCCCTGCACAGATGTGAAGCAGTGAGGATGGTAGCTCAAGTTCGGTCCCACTATTTGCCCGCATCGGAGAAACGAGAAGCCACTGCCAACGGCAGCAATGCTTTTTGTCGGGCGGTTGAAAATTCCACCGGAGAGTGCTGGGATTCGTTGGGGAGGTTGGCTTGGGCTTAGGGGCTGAGGGTTTTGGGTTTAGGGTTAACGGTCTAGGACTGGGGGTTTAGGGCTTAGGGCTGTTGTAGCTGTAAGTATTGAAGTTTAGCTGTTGAGCCCAAGCCTCTCACTGAGTCGATACATCTCCGCCCAAGGACCCACCCTAAACCCTAACAAGTGGGTTCTGTCCAGGGTGTCATTGGGTTCTTTATGGTTTTATGGGTTTGTGATGGTTTTGTGAGATTTGGATTGGGTCTTAAAAGCAAGGGTCGGTTCGAGTCAATACCTAGACCTAGGTTGGCGCTTTAAAGCCTCTCAAAACGATTCATGAATGAGAGGGGAAGACATGAAATATCCCCAAGGCCTACCTAGATACTAGGATCGCGTGGATTCTGAAACCCCTGCACCCTAATGCCTTAAAGAGATCGTTTGCGAATTCAGCTTGGGAATTCTGGTCTCTTCAGGGTTCAGGGTTCAGCTTTGTTTGTTGAGCTCCTTTCGCACCAGCTCCCTTCGTCCCGAACAAAATGCAAAAGATTTGGGGTCGAGGGTTTAGCGGTTTGGGCAAGGCAGGGTGTACCCAGAGACTCCAAAATCCCTTAATTAAGGAATACTCCTTAAATCATATTAGGGATCGTATTATAATTTAAAGAATATTCCTTAATTAAGGGATATTGGAGTCTCTGGGTAGGATCTATGGTGTAGAGGCTGTAGGGCGGAGAGTCTTGCGTCTAGTGTCTTGCTTGGGCTTTCGTGGTGGGGATGGAGCTGCAAATTATTGAGTGTTTTCACGAAGTACAGATAGGGGTGCCTTTCTGTGGTGGGACTGTAGCGCTGGGGTTCAGAGTGCTTGGGGTTTAGGGTCCCCGTTTTGGTGTGGGGTGTATAAGGTTCGAATAAGAAATATACCGTGCAGGGGCCCAGCCACTCTGCCGGTAATTCCGTCTGAGACCCGCCTACGTTCGCAGAGCGAGACTGCTCGAATTGTTGGGGAAGATCCCTGATGCTGCGAAAGCCAAGAGCGTCGAATTTGGGTTTTGGACATGAGGGTTTGGGGGTCCAAAGCCCTTACTGTAAGCCCAAGCCCAAAGACCCAGCTAAAGTAACCCTTATGGGAATCCAAATCGTAACCCCCATAGACCCCTTTAACGGAACCCCTGTAGTCAAAGTTGGACTTAAAGCCCAAAACTCTACGCAAGCGCTCGCAATCTCTCCACTTCAAGCCGCACCCCGAGGACCGCGAATCTCAATTGAAACCAGCCTTGGCTAGGGTTCAGGCATTAGTGGTTTCGGGTTAAGGGTTCTTTAGGGTTCAGGGCTTTCTGCAAGGGGTTTAGGGTTCAGGGTTTGAGGTTGAGGATGCAGAGCTTAGGACCTGGTCCAGGAGCGCATCGTTCTTGTTCGGCTCTCAACACGAATCCCGTGAGAAACCCCGAATCCTTAACCACGTATCCTAAACCCCTGTAGCCTGAACCGAAAACCCAAAGGCACCTACAGGAACCTATATTCATGGCTTCAGTGGTTTCTGGTTTAGGCTTTCTGGCTATTGGCCTCGACGGTTGTAGGCTGTAGATTTCAGGGCTTGAGGGTGAAAGCCGACTCCCCAAGAAACGAAGTGATATCAGGGCCTTAATAATTAGAATAGGGCTTTGGGGCCATTATACTATAATCATAATAAGGAACCCCCAAAATAGTATAGGTAATTATTAAGGCCCCCACATTAGCAGATCCGCCCCCCGCGGGTCAATCCTTAGGCTTGCTGGGTTGTACTGCGAGAAGTTCTCGGGTCTTCCCCTTTGAAACCTCTGGTGGGTTCTCAGCAATCAAATGACGGAGTTGCGTCACTTCAGACTGTTTGCCCGACTGGTCACCCATGATATGCCAACATGAAGTTAGCAGAAGTGTGTCTGTGTGTAGTAGTCGTCGTCGTCGTAGTAGCACAGTAGCAGTAGCAGCAGTGGCAGAAGCACTTCCTGTTGAGTCCTCCGCTGCAAACCCTGCACTGATGCAGTAGCGTAAAGCCGGAATAACTACTAAGACTATTCCTTTTGGCTCCTTAGTATAACTATACCTAACGGTACAGTGCCCCCAAACCTAGTTCTGTCTCTTCATGGCTCTATACTACGTATAAGCTGCGATACCCCATTCACGACTCAGTCAGGGCCTGAACTCATGCCCTGGGATCAAGCGCGACCAGTCTGGGCATCTTCAGCCACAACTCGAAACAACGAGCAATTCACAAGCAGAATTCAAACGCTCCGAGACCCTGCCACATAATGCTAGGAGACAGCCTGTTTAAGCAAGACAAACGGATTTTCTCGGGGGATCTCGGATCCCATGCGTAGAGGTGATCTGCTGTGCAGCAAGAGTGCTGCAGCTTTCGAATTGGTCTCAGGTTCACTTTCCCCGGCCCAGCTCGCAATGGTCCATGAACAACAACTTGAATCCCCCTGAACACTAGACCCCCCATCCTCCTGTGCCCCAAACCCCCAAACCCAAACGCCTGGACTCCTTAGCCCGGCGAGGGCCCTCCAACGTCAAGGCGAACGTTGACCCTGAACGCTAATGGCAAATCCTACACCGTCTAAACCCTCAACCCCCAAACCCTCAAACTCTGTGGACCCTACAATAAAAAAAGTGCAAGAGGGTACTACACAGGAACCTAAACCCTCAACCAAAAATCGCACAACCCCCAAAACCAACTCCACGCCTTTGACCTAAACCAAGTTCTACCCTGTCTAGGGTTTAGGAGTTCGGGATCTGGAGTTTGGGGTTCAAGTTTCCAGGGTTTCGTTTAGGATAGCCGCATGGCTGGCCCGCTGTCCCTCAATAAGAGCTGCAATGCGGAAGGACAGGGGTGGGCCAACCTGACTCCTTCACCCGAGCGAACTCAAAGCTCTGGCGCTGTACAGATCGAGCCGCTCAGGAACGATTTGGTGCGCTTTCCGGGGCTTTAGGGCTTCAAGGGCTTAGGGTTTATTTAGGCTGTAGAGTTCACGGCTTGACTTAGGTGTGAACTGCTTTGCAGGCCTAAGGCCTTAGGCTCCTCTGCCCCATTCGCAGCTGAAATGGAGGTTCCGAAAGTCTCTGTGTCGGCTTTCAAGCTTCGGGAACGGAACGTAGGGTCTAGGGCTTAGGGATGTTTCGGGCTTAGGGTCTTAGGGTTTAGGGTTTAGGCACCCCAGAAACTTCCAGAACCTCCCACAAAATCGTGGAACTGTGCCCACGGCCACGCCCTTGAACGGGTCCCCCGACCTCTGTGTCAGTGCCAAGCTAGAACCAGGCTTGACAAGAACAATAGCAACAACAGTGATAAGAAAAAGTAACCCTAAACCGGAGCACTAATCCTGAACCTTAGGCCCATCATTGAAGCAAACCAACGAACAGACTGCCAAAGATCATAATCACAGCCATCTGGGTGCTTCACCCAAGAGCTCAAGACGTTGGCGTAGACTAGGCCACTGTAATTGCGGTTTGGGCTTAGGGGTTGGGGTTTAAGTTTAAGTCAATCAAGCAAGCTGAAAGATCCGTTTATTCAGGGCACCAGGCTCATGCTCCACCAACCCGTTCGAGCAAACCAGGCATGCAGCCGCATGCTGTCGAACAATCACTTACCGCAGGTCTTCCGGAGATACCAAAGCTAGAACGTTTTGGGCCCAGGGTTTGACATCAAGCTTCTGGCGTCACTCCTTTCGGTGCTCGGGGAACCCGTCCTACATTTCCACACGAATGCGTCCTTACGGGCACGGCCCATTTAAAAAGTGACGGTGTGTGGGAAATGCCGCCACGGCTTGCCTCGTGCTGTAGATAAAGGCTTCTCACAAGTGGCGTACGGTAAATTTAGAAACACAACTATAGAGGCCCCTATGTGAGTTCCCATGCCAGTGTCATTGAAGGTAAAACTCTAAACCCTAAACCCTAAACCTTTACGATTTCCAGGTTCACGGCCCTCCTCGGCGTCGATGGCGGCCTACGTCTCCCTCTTTTCATGATGCGAGGATTCAAAAATTCCAAGGGCACGTGGGGAACAAGATCTGCAGGAGGAGGCCCAAGAGGCTTACATGCAAGGGCTGACGGTTTAGGTTTCGGGGCTTAGGGTTCAGGGGTTTAGGGTCTGGGGCTTAGGGCTTAGGGCTCAGGGCTTGGGGCTTAGGTTTTAGGGGTTTAGGGTCTGGAGCTTGGGGCTTAGGGCTTGGGGTTTAGGGTTTAGGGTGAAAGGTATTTGGGGATCCCAGCTGCACGCCCGGCTAGGGTCCGTAAAGCTATTGCAGCCCGTAAACAATCACAATGGTAGCAAGATGGTACTACTATTTCTACTATTGCAAGATTAGATTACTTATGACTATCCTACTATCAAAACCATCATGACGATGATTTCTGTGATCGCTGGGATTACATGACTATTCTCATTACTACTATCGTTGTTTCTGCCATAAAACTCTCATTTCGATTGGTGCTAATCTTACTGATGTTGGACCATGGTTATCACGGCTGCTATTAACAATTACTCTGATTGCTATAACTTCAGATAGTACTGATGGTTACTATGATTTCTGCGGACCGTTATTACTACTACGACTGTGTTTCCACTATCATCCTTACCACGGTTGCTATGCTTACTGTTGTTACTGTATTTCAATGTTGTTCTATAATTTTCCTGTGATTTGACTCTCGACTTACCATTACTACAGTTATTGCTGCAATTACAAGTATTATGGCTCCGGTTGCTCCAATTACTATTACCATCCATATTACTAGTGTTACTCATGCTGCACAGCCTCCTGCCTCCTGCCTTTCTCCCGCATGTGTCGAGGCTGTCTAGTCTGACCTTGACTTGGTCGTCGGCCAGAATTGGGCACACAGGGGTTTTCAGGTTCACGCAGCCACATGCTAAAGCCATACAAGCTCAGCTTCCACCGTCTAGAGGGCAAGTTTCAGCTCGCCCCTGATCTCCCAACTCTGGCAGGAATGTGAACTCTCACTCTCACAGGTGTCACAATAAAAAACTAGCACAAGCTTGGGATCAATTGGGCTTCGTAGTAGCAATGGCTCGAGTCTCAAGCGTACTGTTTGGGGGGAACCGCTACTATCTTGATTGTTCTCTCGGGGTTCGGCACCCAACGTCTCGAATTTGGCACCTCACCCAACAGGAAAGGGCTCTGTGCATGACAGTGTGAGAGTTGCCTGCTCGGCGCTGTGCTTTCCTGGGATTTCCTGGGTCGAAGGCTGGGGACCTCCGGCTGCTGCCCGCGGCGGGCCTTTTCGACCGGAGTCTGCCCGGATCCCCCAGGATGACCACAAGAAGAACCGACTCTAAACGACCTTTCGTTGTCAGAAATCGCTAATCTCGCGTCCCCAAGCTGGTGCTGCTAGCACCCAATCCTCACTCCACACGGAGACCCGATCGCCTCGGCACGGCGATGAGACTCCCTCAGGTCGGCCAGTCCGGTCTAGCATGATCATGCCGGCGATGGTGACGGTAATCACATGGTCACGATACTTATCTTGAAGATGATGATGACAGCGATGATGATGTTCATCATGATCATGATGATGGTGAGGATGACGGTGGTGATGATGATGATGATCATCATGATCGTGGTGATGGTGGTGATGGTGGTGATGGTGGTGATGGTGGTGATGGTGGTGATGGTGGTGATGGTGGTGATGGTGGTGGTGGTGGTGATGGTGGTGATGGTGGTGATGGTGGTGATGGTGGTCGGGCAGTGGGGCGGTCGGGTGGTCGGTCGGCTGGTCGAATGGTCGGGTGGCGGGGGCGGCGGCGTCGGTGGTTGGGGCGGCGAGGGCGGTAATGATGCGGTTGATACTAGTACTGATATAGTCACATGATGCCACTACAACGATCTCCTCAGGCTCGCGGCCACTCAACGACCAGGCGTTCTCACCCAGAGTCAAGCGTTCGGCTGGATCGACTTCCAGCAGACCTGACCGAGACCAGGGATCTACGTGCCAAATTGCACGTTGGCTGATCACGGTCGCTCGGTAACAGCAGGAAGGTCGGGAGATGTTGTTAAGTTGCTTAGTCGGTCGGCTGCTGTTGCAGAAGTGGTGGGCGCTAGAGGTACATCATGGCACATCACCCAGGTTGACGAGGCCGGCCCGACAAAAAGCAAACTGTCTCGGAGCTGCCGGGAGCCAGCAGTAGAAGGACCGGGAGCTTACGCTTTTGCCAAGTTGCCAGGCTACAGGTACTTGGGGGTTCACGGGACTTAGTAAGTACAGTTATAAGTACCCTAACTGGGGTTACATCCAATTAGAAGTAGAGTTACCTTACTTATAACCATAGCTATTAAGTCTCATGAACCTTTAAGTAGCTTTGGCTACACGACCTGGAAAACCCCAAAACAACGATCATGAACTTCGAGGCTTGGACATTGGCGCAAGGGTGTTGGAGGGCTCTCAAGTTCTGGGTTTAGGGTTTAGGGTTTAGGTCGCCTTTGGCCAGAACAACGACGGCTTAGGCCGTCGGGTCATGTGTTTTGACGATGCCTACACGACTGTTACAAACACGGGGCGAGGGTTTCATTGCTAACCTGATAGTTCAGATTGTCAGCATGGCTAGCGAAACGAACATGGGAGTTTCCGAAAATAGGGGACCCAAATATGGTACCCTAATTAGTAGGATCCTCATTATAAGGACTTCATAATAAGGTACCCCGAATTTTCGGAAACTCTCACATGAAGTAAACCAAATGCGGTGTACTGCGCCGAAAGGTGCTCGAGTTGTTTTGCTCTTGGCCTGATGGAAGTGCAGCTTGAAGGTTCATGGGACTTAGTAACTATGGTTATAAACAAGGTAACTATACTTCTAATTGGATATAACCCCAGTTAGGGGACTTACAACTGTACTTACCAAGTCCCATGAACCCCCAAGAAGGAGTTTTTTTGGGAGTGACTCTCCCTAGATCCTCTACCGACAGGATGGTTCTCATCCTCGCCATGCAATCTCACATCGAGGCCTTGGTGGTTTCAACAGGATTGTGTGGCACATTGTTGAACAAGTATATGTGGAACTACAAGGAACCTGAAAGGAGCCCCAGAAGGATCTTTTAAAGGAGCCATTAAAGCAACCCTTAAAGGAGCCCCTTTCTGACTGTAAGGGAACACTTGTACTACTATAGGGGTTAGGATTAGGGGGACCCTTTGGGAATATAGACCCTCTCAATGAAGTCCCTTTTAAGAGAGCCAGAAGTAGAGTTAGGAAGGGTCCCCTTTGAAGGTGCCTCCCGAATGTCATTCCCACCCCCCCAAGTGGGCCTTCGAGCAAGTGCAGGCAGGAATCCTGAGATGCGTAGCATGAACCACACATGTGGGGTTTGACGGTGTTTCAGGGTTTAGGGCTTACCTTAACCCCGAAGAACCTACATTTTTAAGGACTTATACATGACATCATAATAAGGAACCCTAAAAAGGTAGGCTATTCAGGGTTAAGGTAGGGGTTTAGCTTTTTTTAGGGGCTTAGGGTAGGGCCTAGACTTTCACCAACCAGAAATGCAGGGCTTAAGACCATCACCAGGAGGTCCACTAGCAACTGGATGAAGTACATGAGCATCTCCAGGACCAGGTAGTGCATCGCCAGGGGGGTCAATCATGCCAACTCCACCCAAAAGGTCGTCTTCTTCATTGTCAGAGTCAGCAGTCACCCCATTCACATCGCCATCACGACGTTCTGGATGCCGTCCATGTAGCGCTCCAGGAGGTGGATCACGAAGGTCAAGTCCAGGGCGACCATGTTCAGCAGAAGGTAGGTCCGGCGTGGCTCGCGATGGTAGGTGAGGTGCACGACTGGGTCGCGGCCGCGGGTCCGATGATGAACCTGCGGAGTGACCAGGATCCCGACGGTAAGGGTGACTACCTGCGCCCCTGTCTGCTGCATGTATTACTCCACGTAGAAGATCTTCACGTCGACGGACACGAGCCAACGATGCGGCACGAAGGCGTTGGACCATGGGATCATCACCTTCAAGACCAAGAATTCGCCCCCAGATGCCATCCTCCTTATTTCTCACCACGTCCCAATGAATATCTGTCTCTGCCGCAGGACAGCACCGCAGGGCTTGCTGCAACGCCCTGTTGAGCCAGTACTGGATTTCGGCAAGGTGTTGCTGTCGCAATAGCAACCTTCTCACCACCTCCCTCGCCGAACCACTGCTTAGCCCATACATGGCCGAGCGCACTGCTTGTTCGATCAGCCAAGCACGGTCAGCAAACTCTTGTTCTTCACCAAACAAGTCGTAATGACGATCTTCCGCAGATTGAAGTGCCGAAAGTGACATGGGCCCCAAGAAAGGAGGAGGGCCCATTCCAGCACCAGCACCAGCGTGAGGGGGAGCTGTGGCAACACCAGCATCCATGGCTTCACTGCCACTATCAGGATGTTCACCCTCTGTTCCACCATCAACAGAGCGGGCGTCATCAACAGATTCATCTCCTTCTCCACCATCACGTCCAGCATCACGTCCACCCAAGTCCATCAAAGCAGTGACATCATCATCCTGTTCCCTGCTTGACATCCTGGGCCGACTTCGCGATCTCGGTCTGGACGACGTAGACGGCTGCAGGTCAGCTAGCATAACCACATGTCCCACATGGTTGGAATTTCCTCCCACAGGTGTACTAGGCGGGGCAAGAACATCAGCAACTGTCAGTGGTTGTGGTAGAGGACGAAGTTCCCCAGGGTGAGCACTATTGGCACCATACAAGTAGATATCCGCCATAATATGTATAATTTCTTCCGTCCAACGAAGTAGTTCATCCCGAAGTTCTTGGCATTGTGGTTCGCGTCGCAGAGGGTAGTGTCTGGCATCCCTGGATCTAGACTGGATAGGTTCTTCTGCCCGGTCTTGCGCCCCTGCTCCCACCTGACTTGTCACCAGCCATCGTCCCAAAGCCCAGCGAGCTTGTGGACCATAGTCACGGCTTTGGAATTCTTCATATCGACGAAGTAGCTGTTCAAGACGCCGGGCGAGGTGAGCAGGGATGCCACCATTGATCAAGTCCACGTACTCCTGTGAAGTCAACCCCGGTCTTTCCATGAAGGATGTCACGTCGTCCTCCAAGTACTGTGCATGGGAGGTAGTGGGCCACTGCCATAGTTCCAACACATCATCCTCGTCCGCAGGCGGCTCATTTTCATCCTTGGCATCTGCACCATGAACTTGTTGACGAAGGCGATCACGTTCTGGTTTTTCCTCTTAAAAATTTCTTGAGCCAGCTAGGTATCCATTCGCCATCAGCCCATTGTTTCATTCGTGCTGCTCTTTTGTCTTGTCGCTGTTTGCCCTGTCCGCCAGCTGCCCACTTCCTTTCATCATCTGTGCGTTCCCTTGCTTGCCAGACACCTTTTTTGTAAAAACCCGTGTTCGACGGCTGCGAAGAGGACGATGTCGCACCAGAATCTTGTACTACTGGGTCGCTGGACGACGAGGCCGCGTTGTTGTTGATGTTGTTTCTCTTGGTACCGTCGCTCAGTCGCCTACAGCACACACATGCAAGCCAATCTGCTCAAGGCCCCACAAATTGCCATAGATTGCAGGGGGTCTTGGACAGAACCTGCCATTGTGACTTATGTGTGACTTCTTTTCCAATGATGCTCATTTTCGCCTACTGCGTATAAAAGGGCCAAATTCAAGCCTCCGGGAACCAGGCACTGCAAAGGCACGAAGCACAACACTTTCGATTCAGGATGCTCGACCATATTTGGGGCTACGAGACCACAGCTACAGTGGGTGCGATTATAGAAGCGTCGGCTTGCTGCCAGCAGAATCATGGCTGCTCGTGGCATGTGTGCACCATGTTCATCATACATGCCGGTACCGGCACCACCTGCAAAGCAAAGCAAAGCAAAGCAACACTGTCGCATGCACAACGTCGGTGTCAACATCAAAACAGACCTTCCATATCGGCAATGCCCTGATCGCCACTGTCGGCAGACAGGCCGCACTGCCTGGCGCCATGCTCGTAAGAGCAGGCTTCGCACATCGTCCAAGAAGCGGGTCAGGACTCTGTCCAGCACCTGGCCCGCTGCTCGACGAAGGGGTGCTGCTTGGAAATGCGCAACGGCAGTGGGTGCTGCTTGGAAATGCGCAACGGCACTGGGCGGTGGGGGTGGGAAATTGGGCAGCGAGTTGGGCGGATTGAATGGCGGATTTGCCGGTGGAGGGGCTTGTGGCAAGCCAAGGGTTTAGGGTTTAGGGTTTAGGGGTTTCGGGTTTAGAGTTAGGGCCCCTATATTACCCCTCACGGTTCGGGACTTATTTGGGGTTTAGAGCCCCTATTGCCAGTGGGCCCCTAAAATCCTTGCCCTGCTGAGCGATGACTCAACCCTGTGGCCCGAACAGGCCCGACGCCCCGCACCGGAACCAAATGCACGGTTTAGGGGTTTAGGGTTTAGGGTAGGGTTTAGGGTTTAGGGCCAGCACTAGCGCAAAGCCCGTCCACATATACATCTACTTTCTATGTAGTTAGCTAGTGATTGGCAGAGATGCAGTTGTTTGTCCGTGTACTTATCTAGCCACGCAAAGATATGCACACGTGTGGTATGTGTGTAACACACACGCAGGCGCACACACCTGAAACATTTGCATATCTAGATATCTATACCATATCTGTATCTATACATATATATATATATATATATGCATATGTCAATACACAAACAGGTACACATTAGTCTACATCCGTTCCGTCTCAAAAGCCAAAGCCTTGAACCGTGCATCGTGCCAGGTCTCAGATATCGCATCTGCGAAGGTCAGGCTCGTTCCTGAGAGCTTCCGGCGCATCAAGTACCTGTAGCTCTGGGTTTAGGGTGTAAGGGTTAGGGTTTAGGCTCTAGGATTCTATGGTTTGCGGTTTAGGGTGTCCGGCTTTCGGAGATGATTGGGCGCGGATACTCTCACGATGCTGATTCGCATCATCCATCATTGCTAACATTGCTACCAGCGGCGATGGCTGCTAGCCTTAGCATTGGTCTTGGGAATCTTAGCGTGAATCCTGTATTGATATATTGGTCCTGAAACCCTCTTTTCTTTGCCCGACCACAGCTTGAGCTTGAATGTAAGGCAAACACAAGCTACAGGAAAGGCAGATAAAGGCTGGATCCTTACCTTGATTGCACTGTTCACGTTTCCTCATTCGGAACCATGGCTCCAACTTTAGTCTTAATAGTCCTGTGCTCAAACACTCTTTGTGATGACACTCTTCTATCTATCAGCCTACCGTCTACATTTTTCTCATCTACTTTCCTAGGGACCCTAATAATTAGAATAGGGTTTTGAAACCCCCAAAATAGTATGGGCAATTAATAAGGCCCCTATAGTACTCATTCTGCCTTGGTCGACAGGCTTAGCGTTACCGTCATTGCCGTTCCTGCTTTGAACCATTAGGGAGTTGGTCTTGGCTGTATCCCCGGTCCTATTCCAAACCGCCAAACCCAACCCCAAACCCTAAAAGTTAACCCTACACCCTAAATTCCCCAACCCGAAACCAAAAGAACGCCCCTGAATCTGGAACTCTCATATAGGGGCCGAAATAATTACCAACACTATTTTGGGGGTCCATACTATAGCTACAGTATAGTGGTCCCCAAAACCCTATTCTAATTAATACGGCACCTTTTTCTGGATCCCCTACAGATCCCTTCTAGTAACCCTTATAGACCCCTTTAATGGAACCCTATTCGCATTATTAAGGCCCCTATATTACGTCGAGGGTTCGGGTGGATTCTCGAGCTTCCGGCGGTGAGGAGGGAATGTGGTCCGGAGCTCGGAGATGGGAATTAAGGGTTAATCAGGGGTTTAAGGTTTAAGGGTTCAAGGGCTTAGGGGGTTAAGGGCTCAACGGTTTAAGGGCTTAAGGGCTCAAGGGTGTAGGGTTTAGGGGGGTAGCGTTTGACTCAAGGTTTTTTGTTAAACGCCTTTTTCCACCTGCCGGTTTGTTGGTCGGTGTTTAGGGCTTAGGGCTTAGGAGCAAGGTCCAGATTTGGGATTCAGGGTTCTGGTTGCAGGTTCAAGGCTCAGGGCTCGGAGTGTCATGCCCCTGTCTACCGGAAGTTCGATCGGAAGGCTCAGTTGTGTTTGTTGAATTGTTGGGCTTAGCGTTTGGGGTTTGGGGTTTTAGGGTTAGGGCTTTGGGGCCATCCTCACATCCATCCATACGGCAAGTGATATCATAACCGGAAGCACGCGACAGCGACAGCAGCAAAAAGCATCTGGCAACTTCGCAAGAGCCCGTGCACGAAAGCCTAGGCGGATAGAAGCCCACTGCTGAGGTGTCTCACTCGTCTACATCGCTGGCTGTCAAAATTATAGTCCCTTTTGGGTACCCTAAATATTAGGTGCCGTACTATATTAGGGACGCAAAAAGGTAACATATTTTTGACATGGAGACCGACTGAGGGTTTAGGTCTTAAGGCCTTCGGCATCTTCGCCAACTGGCAAAATTCGTGTTCAAGGCTCTGCGTGCAGGATATTTTTGGGGTGGGGGAGCGCGGTCCATATGGGAGCCTTCATAAAAAGAGAATCGGGTCCCTTAGTCTATTTCCAATATGATGTACCCCAAAGCCCTTGTCGATTTATTCCGGCCCATGTTTACAACTTTTGGGGCACCGATGGCGGCAGGAACGGCCGATAGGAGGGAACAAAGGAATCCCCACTAAAAATCATTCATCAAGCGATCCCAACAAGGTACATACAGGGGGATCCCAAACAGGGCACACAGTCCAGAACAACCGTGACCTCTCGATGTCTAGGAAGCTCATATGCTGACCGAAGCACTTTCGCAAGCCATGCTTCCGCACATATTCCTGGGCTGCGCTCAAGGATCATGGGACTCAGATACCTACTTAAAACGCATAATGCAAACACCCTTCAACATCAAGGTGACTAGGCTATAGTTATACGCATTTACTTTGTTATTTGTAACTCCAACCAAAGTAGCTACGACTGTCAGCAATCTTTCAAGAAACACTCCCCCACCGCCGCTGTCGCCAGGGCTCCTTCTGCTAGCTTCACGTATTACAGTAACCAAGTTCAGGATTTGGACCTTGCTTTTTATTGTCATCCTTTTTTCCGTCTGCTGAGGTGGCTTGCAGCTTAAGGTTTACGGCCTAGGGTTGAGGCTTCTGGTTGCCTGGGTTCAAACGACTTGCAGCATCCCGGCTTCGTTGAGTTCCAGGGATACCTGGCAGCGCAAAGGACGGAGCCCTCCGGTTTGGTTTGGTTTACTCTCAGGCTTCGAGGATCTGTTACATAGAAAAGTAGGTAACCTAGAAAAGGGATAGTGCCCTAAACCCTAAACCCTGAACCCTAAACCCTAAACCTTAAAACCCCAGTTCGGCTTGAGCAGTGACTTGGCGATGGAACAAAAACAGACGTTTGCGCTCTTCTCAGGAAGTGTGTTGGTCGGCCCTTGGCATTGCCCACTGTAGCTTGTTGCAGTCACGTGGGAGTTTCCGAAAATCGAAAATAGGGACCCAAAAAAAACCTAAATAATAGGATCCTTATTATAAGGAGCCCAAACTAAGGTACCCCCAATTTCGGAAACTCCCACGTCCTGCGGTGCTCTGGTTTGCCTGCTAGGCAACACTTCACAAATGCGTGCGGACGATTGGGAAAACTGACACATCCAGCTTTGGAAAGGCCGCCTCACCGGGAACCCCAACCCTCTAAACGAGAACCGTTCGCGAAACTTAAAGAAACCAGCTACAGTACCGGGTATACTGTAACAACAGTAACATGACTAGGAACCATAAGGGACATGTAACAAACTGTTCAGGCATCGTGCAGCGACCCTTCCGCACCTCTGCAAGAGAACAGATAGGAAGATCACACCTGGAAGAATGTCTTAAAGGATCCTTGTCGGGGCCCTCTTTGCATCTCAGGATTTCGGCTTAAAGAGCAGGGTTCGGGCTTCAGTCATTTCGGGTTCAAACCTAGGGTTAGGGCTTCGGGATTTCGGAGTTCCATCTGGGGATGGGGAGGCTGACCCTACCTCCAGAGCGTTGAAACCTCAGCTCCTCAGCTCTGCAGGCAGGCCTTGTATCACTCACTGGTACTGTGTGTCAGGTGCATAGCATAAGCAAGCCCTTCTGCAAGTTGGCGAAACATCCAGCACCCACAGAATAACGCACCATGCTGCCAAGGTTTCGACAGTGCAAGATGTCACATTGGACGGCACAATACTTTTACGAGTCTTTCTGTGTGGCTTGAACTAGACTGGAACAAAACGGGTCATGCATGGCAGAGTACATTGCTTGAGCGCACAACAACCACAGCAACAACAACCACAACAAACGCATCCGCAACTCTGCAACATCAAGCACCACTACGACTACGACAAAACACAAAACACCAACAACTCCGACAATCAGCAGCAGGAACCGGCACAACACCGGCAGCAACAACAACCACAACAACCACAACAACCACAACAACCACAACAACCACAACAACCATAACAACCACAACAACCACAACAACCACAACAACAGCAGCAGCTACAACAACAGCAACAAGATCAACCAGCAGCAGCAGCAGCAGCAGCAGCAGCAGCAACAGCAGCGAGCAGCAACAGCAACAGCAACAGAAACCGAAACAGCAACAGAAATAGCAGCAGAAACAGCAACAGCAACAACAGGAGCTACAGCAACAGCAACAACAACAAGGAGAATATTTTTACAAAAATAGTAAGCTATGGAAGAACACTGCGTACCATGACACGCAGTGCAGCCTAACTGTAGCATGACAGCTTCGAACCATATGACCAATTGAGCACAGTATCATACAGAAGCATGCAATGTCATAGAGCACATAGGCGCTGACTTGGCCCTCATGCGGGCGTAAGGTCAAGGAACGTTCAGGGCTTGTTTGTACAAAACCTGATTCGGTTGGCCGGAATCCTAAACTCCTCTCAGCCTCCAACACAGGGCCCTGAATTCTTGGAGTGGGGCTTTGGGGTTTCGGGTTTAGGGTGTCGGCAATACTGCTGCCATACAGAGACTATGGAGGCATAGTCTCTGTAAGTGTTCCGACCTCTTTGCTGAACCCCTTCAGATCGTCCAAGGCACCGAGAGCAAAGGCGTCCTCGGAAACCCACATGCACTTGAAGATTCACTCGGGGGCGTTTAAAGCCTTTGAAACATATTAGTAAACAAGATCCTCTTAAGCCCAATAAGAGAAAATGTAAATGTCCCAAAGCCCTACCTAGTTCAGAGAACTTAGTAAGTTCGGCCCTTGGGTTTCATAGGGCTCCTGTAACGGATCAAAACGGCTTTTTGGGTTTCTCACGGCCGCGAGTATGGAGCTTTCGTCACCGTTGCAAGACCTTTGGCCGCTCCAAGGCTCATGGTTTTGCAATATCAAGTACATAACACTACACGTACATGTGTACATACATACATGCATACATAATCATACATAATCATACATACATACATACATACATACATACATACATACATACCATGCATGCATGCAGACATTACATTACATTACAGTACATTACGCTACCGCACATTGCATACAAAGACACAGGCACAAACACAAACACCGACACATACACCAACGCACACGCACACAGACATATACACTATACACATACAGCCACTATATAAGGGGTGCGACTAATTTCATGTTTTACACAGTATGCAATACCGAACGGATCACGGCATGCTCTTTTTGCAAGCCCAGGGGCCGATAGAAAAGTGTCAAACTTGCCACCTAGGTGGACCTCCGGAGCGACGTACATGTCTTTCCCATGCGCGCCGCTGGAAAATCCTCGGGTGATTGATTAGAACGTGCCTACAAGGACAAGAGCCCGTGCATGTAGGGTTTGTTCTACATGTGTCGTTTGTACTACCATGGGCAATTCCGTGGCATTGCCATTGAAACAACAAAGACAGGTTTGTCTCAACGGGCAGTGCTGGGCGCGTCAAGCATTACTCACCATAAGTACACCGGCTACAAGTAAGGTTGCAACAAGAACAACAGCTCCACCGGCAAAGAGGCGACAACAGCTACGAGCGCGTCCTCTTGGCTTGTGGAGAGCCAAGCACAGGCACAACAACGGGCTTCCGGGCCTCTTCCGAAATCTTGCCGCAAATTCCCCAACCCCCCAACCCGGAGCGCTGAAACCCCATGAAACCCCATAAAACAATAACCCTCAAACAATGATGCTTCTCAGGAGTTTGCAGGGAAGGTGTCGGCTTCAGGGACATCTTGAATGCCACTGTTTCCGGCAGTCTGGGGCAGAAGCTTCAGATTTCAGCAGCCCGGCTCTAGAACAGGACACGGGGCGTGATCCACACGCCGCAGCGAAATCTATAACACGGACTTCCAGAATGTCGTCTACCTGCGCAGGCGACAGGATGCTCAGATCATCCATCTGAGACATGCAAACTGTGAGATTTTCATAACTCGCGCTGCCGGATAAAGCACGAGCACACAAGACCTAAACCTTCGAAACAATGCTTGCGTAGTGAAGTTACTTGACGATCGATTTGGCAACTATAGATAGAAGTCCCTACAAACTAAATCCCAAACCTGAACCTGCACCAGCCGCGTCATTCCAACGTGAGTTAACTGCGGACACAAGATTCGCACTTTTACGTACATACATATATAATATACATATGTTTGCATGTGTGTCTGGCGCATACCACATGTATACATGCTTATAGCACTTTTCTTAACTCGGTCTACAGGCACCAAGCAGTGAAGGACTCCCTCCTTTAAGGCTTCCTTTAAGGGATCCTTTAAGGGATCCTTTAAGGGTTCTTTTAAGGGATCCTTTAAGGGTTCCTTTAAGGGTTCCTTTAAGCGACCAAAGCTGCGAGATCCCAGTCTCGGGACGCCGAGCTCGGAGGACTTCTTTCGAGTTTTCGCTTCAAAGGTTCCTTCTATATACGGGTTTTCTTAGGGTTCTATAGAAGTTCCATACGGAGCTTAGGATACAGAGCTTACAGGGGCCCATATCATACACGAGCTGTGATAAGGAGCCCCCAAAGGAGTAGTGTTACTGAGCCTTCCGAGCCCGAGAATACTGCAGTGGTTGAGGATTTCTCTTCGGCTCTGCCTCGCCGCATATGGGAGTTACCTTATTTTGGGGTCCTTATGATAAGGATCCTACTACTTAGGGTACTATATTAGGGTCCTCTGTTTTCGGAAATGGGAGTTAGGATTAGGGGGACCCTTGGGGATATAGACCCTCTCAATAAGGCCCGTTTTAAGAGAGCCAGAAGTAGGGTTCAGAAGGGGTACCCTTTAAGGGGTCTCCCTAATAATACTACCTAGCATAGCATCCGCCGTCTTGCTCAGCCCCACCCTTTCTGCAGCCTTCGCAAGAAAGAACGGCTCAGCACCATTGTAGCAATCTTAGTACTATAGCAACTGTAGTATATCATAAAGTTATTACTATCTTATACTATAGTAGTAAGGGTGCAGGCTGAGCGCTAAGCAAAAGTTCCATGCAACGTCGCATCAGAAGCAGAGACGAAGCACTGGCTCATGCTAATGATAACGGAGCTTTATTCGCTGGACTAGGGTCTTGGTTCTATACGGTGCATTATACTATACTTGCTTTTAAAGAAACTTCTACGGAGTCGTACTACAAATTCGTCAGGCTTCTGACTTATACATGAAGTACCCGGCCCCCAACCCTCAAGCGCCTGAGTCACGAGGATGTTTTCACAGGACAGATCTCGGTGTGCTATTGACCTCAGTGACAAATGCCGTAAAGGCTCCGCTGAGGCTCCTGTAAGGGATTCCTCTGAGGGTTGCTTTATGGTTTCCCTTTGAGGGTTCCCTACACAGCTCAAAATACCCCATGAACAACGTGGCTCCGAATGCCTAAGAGTTTGGGAGTTTATGCGTTTCCTGTTTATGGCTTGGGCCAAGTCTTCAAGAGTGATTAGGGCACGGCGCTTGCGTTTTGGTTTCGAGAAGGACAGGTAGGACATCCCGCCCGGGCATTGGAGTCAAAGGAGATCCTCCATCCACCACGGAAACACTTGGAATCTGTAAAGGCCCCCGACACAATAGAAACTCCTATCCCAGTGCTTTCCCCTCTCATGGGGTTTCGGGCTTATGGTCTTTGGAAGTTCGTCTTTGGGTTTGGTCAGGGCTTCGCCCGTCTCGGGGTCAGGGCTCTGCCCTTCCAGCTGGGACGGATTGCTTTCGCAATCGCTCAGGGCCTTGAAACCTTCAGATGCCTGTAAAGTCACATGCTCCAGTTTAGGAGTTAGGGTTTAGGCTTTAGGGTTTAGGATTTAAGGTTTAGGGTTTTAGGAGTTAGGATTTCCGGTCCAGGCTATCGCAGGGTTTGAGAGAGTTGCAGATGTTGTTCTAAAGGGCTCGCTGTGAAGACGCCCTTGGCTTCTGAAGCTTCCTTCACAGAGATTCAACTGCCTTTGCCCTGCGACCTTAGCCAAGGTGCCGATTTCAACCGTCCCAAAAAAGGCTCATAATTAAAACTTATCCGAAATCGATATTTAGTTAGGGTAACCACTCAAGCAGCAGGGCCTCACCTGCAACATCCGCGCCCCCGAAAAAACAGGTCTCGGAAGTCCAGGCACAGATCATGGAGTTCCTGCACGGCCTTCAGCATCTGCACTGCCAGCGGCTGGACAGTCGCCTGACGGGCACAACTCAAATTCCAGGTATTTGGGGTGTTTTGAGTGGGGCGCAGCATCCCGGATTTGGCTCCATATCTGCACCCGCCAGCTCAACTCGACGATTTGGACCGAAGATGTCATCAATTCAAACATCCAGCTCCCAAAAACCCAGCCAACCGCGTGGGTCTTTACTCACCCAGAGACAGAAAGTAAACGGAACGTGGCGAAATAGGATGCCCTCCAAGCTAACTTCTGAACCTTCATCCCTTCAGCCACGCTTGGGGTTTAGCGACGGACTGAAGCCCTGAAAGGAGCCTTCAAAGGAGCCTTGAAAGGAGCCCTTTAAGGAACCCTTCAAAGGAGCCCGGAAAGGAGCCCTTGAAGGAGCCCTGGAAGGAGTGCTGAAAGGAGGCCCTTGAAACCAACAAAGGATCACGGAAAGGCCGTGCAGAGGAACTCGAGCCGGGAGTCGCTCCGGAGCTGTGAACAATCGAAGACGAAATCCTAAAAAAGAGGGTCTTCATAGTTAGAATAGGGTTCCTTTTTAAAGGGGTCTATAAGGGTTCCTATAAGGGTGCTACAGTATAGGGGCCTTCACAATTAGAATAGGGTTCCTCTTTAAAGCGATCGATCAGGGTTTCTATAAGGGTATTATAATATAGGGGCCTTCATAAATAGAGTAGCGTTTCGGGGTATATTCTACCAGAAGTAGAATAAGGAACCCCAGAAGAAGGTACTATCCCCCCCCAACACCCCCCGGAAACGCTAAACTCGTAAGCCGTAACCCCAGAAAACCTTTTTTCCCACTGGTCTCAAGTCAGCCATACTTCAGCCCAGAAACCCTTACACGCAAAACCCCAAACCCACATATTCCCATACTAGCTCACAAACCGTAAACACGAAAGCTAAGCCTCTGCCCCTAATCTCTTGAAGAACCCATAGAGAACAAAAGAAGCTCCGTTTCAGCCCCTCTCCCTCACTCCCCCTCCCTCCCCCTCTCCACCTCTGCGTCTCCCTCACTCCCTCACTCCCTAAGAACCTACCTTAAATCACTGCAAAAAATTCTTTCAAACCGTATCGCACATAAAACCTTTTCAAAACCGCATAAAGCTGGTAACTCGATTTAAAAGCCCATCAAAACATATCAAAACAACTTAGTAAGCAGCCATTGAAACCCCAGGGCCCGGGGGCCTCTCTGGTCGGGCCCGGCTCCATCTGTAGTCGGGAGCTCCACAAGAAGAGATCACCATGCGATGCCAAAGACGTAACCTCAAGAGGAGCTTAGGGTTGAGGGTGTTTCTAGGGTTTAGGGTTGAGGTGCAGGGTTGAGGGTTTAGGGTTTAGGGTTTTAGGGTTGGTTGAGGGTTTAGGGTTGATGGTTCAGGGCTTAGGGTTTGGGGTTGATGGTTCAGGGTTTGGGGTTTGATCTTCTCACCAAGACCCCCAAGTACCCCGTAATCGGGCCCTTATGGTCCTTATTAGTGAGTATTTGAGGTATCTTAGAAGGTACTTGGCGGGTCTGGGCACAGGACAGTGATGCGGCTTCGGGTTTTAACGGGCAGGCATGCTGTTGTAGCGCCTCTCAGAATATTTGCAGGTCTTGACAGGTCTTCGCCAGTGCTTTGTAGGAGGAGGCTGTCAGTCTAGGACCACGACGCCAGGGCAACTAACTTAAGGTAAGGTAAGATCAACACGGCAAGTACAACCCTGGGTGCTCGACGTCCCGACAGCGCGCAAGGTTTGCAGTGAAGACCAGCTCCGCTCCAGACTCCCCCAAAACCTAATCCCTAAACCCTAAACTCCAAACCCCAAACCTAATCCCTAAACTCTAAACCCCCAAACCGAAACCCTAAACCCTAGCTTTAACCCGGACCTGAGCCCCTCAGACTCAAAACCGGAGCAAGAGGCGGGAGGCTGCCGCTAGCGGAGTTCCGCTTATACAGACAGGGCTCCTTTTAAGGGTACTCTATAGGGTTCTATAATAGGGTTCCTTAAAGGGATCTATAAGGGTTCTAGAAGGAGGATCATGGACTTAGTAACTAGGGTTATACTTAAGGCAACCATACTTATACTTGCCCAGAACCCCAATTAAGGTACCTATAGCCTATAGCCTAACTTACTAAGTCCCCTGATCCTCCAAGGTGACTGAGCATGTTCCAACTGCCTATTTCGGCAGAGATCCTCTGCATGTCACCTCCTTGGCCTTCTGTTACAAGATGCTACTCCTACTCCTACATGCACCACTAGGGACTGCAGGCAGAAGGCAAATTCAGACACCACAACATGACTCACAGCTGGGGCTGTTTCCGACTGAACAAATCGCGATGTCCGATAAACGTTGTCATCGTTGAACAATGCGTTTGCAGCAGCAGCCTTTAAATTTGTTTACAGGCTAGCTGCCTGCATGCGCTTAGAAAGTGTATGAGATCATGCGACGCATCTCGCGCATGTTCATGAGGATCAAAAAGAAGGCTCAGCGCTGGGACGCCTTGACCACATCCTTGAAGTCCATCAATGCCTGGTAAGCTGCCTTGGCATCCGCCGCATTTACCTTGGACATCATGTAAGGGCCCACATCCTTGCCAAGGTTGAACTTGTTGAAAGCATTGTACACGTCCATGGTCTGGGATGCAGGCACCGAAGCGATCATATGCCCGATGGCCGCATTAATTGCAGTGTAATCGGCAAGAGTCGCGACACCCTTGGAGTCCATGCCGGCAATGGCCTTGCTGTGAGCCAGAACACCCGATTTCAGAGCTGCGGAGTCCATGGACGCACCCATCTTCAACATCGTGTTGATCGCCTTGAGCACCTGGAGAGGAGGCTGGGTGGGGAGCTTGGCATAGACGTCGGAGGTCCAGTCGATTTCTTTCAAGAAGGGGTAAGACTTCTCGGACAGCACCTTTGCTGCGTCGTCGATCTTGTCCGCGAAAGCAGGCGCTGCGCCCAGCATGCTCAGCGCCCCTGCAGCTGCGGGCGCCATGCTGCGAGCTGGGCGAGCAGGCCCCGGCACAAAGGCTGGGAGGCTGCAGAAGCAAACTCCCACGGCCAGGATCGAAATCACGCGCACAGCCTTCGCCATTGCTTGCTTTCTGAGGTACCTCAACCTGCTCTCTGAATGCCTCTGATCTCGAGCCTAAAAGCCAATGCAGCCCATGGGCCTGAGCAGCAAGGCTGAAAGAAGGCGCCCTTCTGTTCCTACCCCCGCTTGGGCCTTCTTGCCACGCCCTCGTCAACCCACACCCACCGCTCCTTCGCGCTGCCCTCTCCTGCCTTGCTCTCAGGGCTTGAATCCGGCCTCGAACACGCTATTCCTCTCCAGCCCAGAGAGCCCAATACCCCTTAATTAAGGAATATAGCTTAAATCATAATATGAAGCCCCTTATAATTTAAGGTATATTGCTTAATTAAGGGGTATTGGGCTCTCTGGGAGTTCCCACCCCCTTCTCATCCCAGTCTCTGGCCCCGGGTGCTGGCGCTACGAGGGACACGACTCACGAGAAGAACCGCCTTTGCAAGCACCAAGCCACACGAGAAATACTACGCACAGCTTGTCGTAATTATTATTACGACTATTATCATTACTATTATTATTATTGCTGTTAGTATTATTACTTTGATTCTTATTATTACTATTATTACTATTATTAATTATTAAAACTACACACTGACTACCCAGCCCGGGGCTGGCTCTACGGTTGATGATTTAAATCCTGCATCACCCATAGTAAGGAATTATACCATAAGTCCCATATAGCTTAGGGTCCCCTTAAGGACCCTAAACTATGGGAATTATGGTATTTTCCTTATTTTGGGACCCTGAACTATGGGAATTATGGAATAAATCCATACTATGGGTAGTGCAGGATTTATATCATCAGCATCCCTTGCAGAGGTGTTTGCCAGACATCGCGCAGGGACATTCAAGCTTTTACCGCGTTCCTGGAGAGAATCCGGCTGGCAGGCTTGCATGCGGCATTTAGCCCTAAACCCCAAACCCTGAACCCCCTGCATCAAGGATCCTTCGCCCGGCAGTGCGAACAAGCTCCACTAACAAGCCTTGCTGAAGCCGTATGAGAGGAACCGTAACACGATGGCCTTAGATTCCTGCTCTTGACCCTGAAACCTTCCAATCCTAGACCCAACTGAATAGCAAACTCTACTAGATCTGATAGACCCTTGACTCCAAGCCTGAGGCCTAAGAACCCGAAGCCCAGGCCCAACCTTAGCCCAAACTAACCGGCCCTGTACCCCAGGCCCAGGCCCTAAACAACTTCACCGGCAGGGCCCCTGCAATGTACGTGCAGGTGTCGTCACGGTAGACTCCCAACAAAGAGCAGGCCCAGTGATATCCAACCTGCGGCTTGCAAAGCTTGCAAAAAGCTGGCCGCCCTTGCGGCGTGTGCCGGCAGATCGTGCTCTTGGTCCAAGGGTTTAGGGTTTAGAGTTTAGGGTTTAGGGTTTAGGGCAAGTACTGCTACCACGCTAAACCGCGAACCCTGATTTCAACCCGAAACACCACCACAGTCCCGTGCGACCTTTGTCATCCGGACGGTTTCTAGTTTGTTCAAAAAGCCTAGGTCTTCCGTTTAACTCCCGTCGGAGAGAAGAACCCTTTTCGGCAGGTCGGCAAAGGGTCCCTGTCTTCACAACACAAATTTGACAGGCTCTCCCTATGGATGCAAGATACCTGCTCAGCATACTAACGTTTTGCTTGCCTTGATCGCCTCATATTCCCACACCTAGGTCACAAGCTTGCTGCTTGATAAAGGGCTGATGGCCCAAGCAGTGACTCCTAGCCCGCTAAGTCCGAAGCTCTAACCTCTAAATTCTACATCGTCATACTACCCTGTCCTATACTCTACTCCACTTGACTATGACTATGCTACGCGATGCTAGGCTCATGCTATTCTACAAGATAGTGTACTAGACTATATCATACTATACTACACTATACTTTACTATACTATACCATCTACACTATGCTACACTACATCATACCATACCATACCATACTATATCATACTAACCTACACTTTGTTTTGCTCTGCACCAAAGCTGCCGGGCACCTGGTTCAGGAAAGCCAGGTAAGCCACGTCCATCCACGGCCTCAGCTTGCCAGGGACTCCAATATCCATTTCAACAGTTTCTTTACGGGTTCCTATAAGGGATCTATATTGGCTTTAGGGTTTGGGGGACTCCAATATCCCTTGATGAAGGAACACTCCTTCAATTATAATAGGATCCCTGAGATAACCTAAGGTATATTCCGGATTCCCTAGCTAGGATACCCAGTAACCTAAGAATAAAAAGGCCTCTCTTTTTGGTATTGGGTAACTTTATAAGGAACCTAGGACTACAAAAAGGGAATAAGGGTACTACTGGGCATCCTAGATAATGGAGTCTCTGGGTTGGTAGCTTTCTGCGGGGCTTCAGTAAACCGGGCTCGAGTGAGAGGCTTCCACCAAGGCTCCAGACTGTCAGCTCTCCTCAAGTGGTTCAGGGGTTTGGGTTTAGGGTTTAGGGTTTAGGGTTTAGGGTTTAGGGTTCAGGGTTCAGGGTTCAGGGTTTAGGGTTTAGGGTTTAGGGTTCAGGGCTTGGGGTTTGGGCACTTCAGGCTTTATGGCTGGGGGTTCGGGGATGTGGGTGCAACTATACTTGAAATTACCTATAACCCCATTTAAGGTACCTATAACCTTACTAAGTCCCATGATCCTCCAAGTAATTGGGCTCTATGACTTGGGTACCAAGGATGAGAGGAGTTTGGGTCGCGTCTTGCGTTGCACACTTGGGTACTGTTGCAGATGCTGATGTAGGAAACTGATTAAGAAATCCTGGGCCTACAACCCCAAAATAGTAGGATTCAGAAAAGGCACCCTGATAAAGGCCCAAGGTTTCTTAATCAGGTTCCTACATTGGGTGTGGCGTCAGATTTACACATGAACCGCAGAGAACAGAAATGCCAGTTGTGTGCCTCTGCGGCGACTCACTGCTGCGGGTCAATGTAGGCAGTAAGTAGTACAACACCCATGCACATGTCGAGGTGATGTGCACATGCGTTGAGGGAGATGGTCGGGATCCTCGCGAATTATGATGGTGCCCAACAGCATGAAGACACCAACCAAACTAACTGGATCTGTGCTTACCTCAAGCCTCTGCGATGGACAGACAGGTGCCAGTCTCACGAGACATGCCTGCAGACATGGTTTGGCTGGGGAGTTCAACCGAATAGAAGGGTTCAACGCTTCAGAGCAACAAGAAGGCCAAATCTGCATTTTGCCGACATTGCAGGCTTTTGCCAAAGAACGGCTTACCCCAGTACTCGTAATCGTGACCTGCTTAAATCCCGGGAAGCTTGCCAATTTCTGTTGGGGAAATCCTGGAATGAACTCGATGGCCGCGGCGCATTTCAGTCTCGTACGGATACACGGATCGAAACTTGCTCTGATTCTCCTGCATCCACCAACTGGGGACCTCGGAGGAGCGGACTGCGATCATAGGGAAGTACAGCTATACTTTAGAAGCCCCACCCTGTAATAGTGACTATAAGGATTAGATTACGGCCCTGTTATATTCCTATGATACCATTACAGGGTGGGGGCCCCTCTAAGCAAAACTTCCTTAAATAGGCCTTACTAGGTCCTTATTGTGGGCACAAAAGGCCCCCTACCCCCCCTCGCCCTACTCCGTAAAGGTCCTTATGATGCTGGGGTTTCGGGTTCTGTCAAAACCCTCAAACTGAGGGTTCAAGGGTTTAGGGGTTTAGGGTTTAGGGAAGCAAATAGAGCTTACCCGGAATCCTTGTCTCCCACCACCAAAACATCCCCACCACCCCCAAGAAACCACCAGCACCCAATGAAGAACGATGACAACGATGGGGAAGTTTTCTCCAAGAGTATTATTTCTTGTCCTTGCCGGAGGGTCCTTAGGCCTTTAAGCAACATCCTAAGCCTCCACGCCCTATCATCCTGAGCCTATTGGCTTTCGTCGACCAAGTTGAGCCTACAGCAACATATCGCGACGTGAAGAAGCTGCCACAGCAATGATACCCACACAAGCCTACACCCTAAACCATAATCCCTGTAGCCCGAAACTTGTTCTAAACCTGACCTAAATGGAACAAAGAACACGAGCCCACCTTCCAACTTAAAGTTTCAAAGTGGAGCTCTTGAACTCTGAAGAACCCTCTCGGGCCCAGAAGAGGCTTCGCTAGTTAGGACCAGAAACAAGCTAAGACTACCAAGGCTTAAGGTCAGTCAACCCGGAACCTGTCGGGGCTTAGGTTGTTTGGGGTTTGGGGTTTAGGGTTCAGGGTGTAGCGGTTTGGGGTTTAGGGCTTAGGGTTGAGACCCCCTTTCCTAGATCTCACTGAAATCCCAAGCCATGAACCCTAACCTGCGAATCCAGCCTGCTTCACGGCCACCAACATGGCTGTAGAGGTGTCGCGCATCAACCTGAGCTAGCACAGTTGAGTCTTACCCCTGCGTTTTTAAGATTAGGGGTGTCAGTCTGAGGTGGAAGTCATTGCTTCTGCGCGTCCTCTTTCCCCATCAGCACAATGGGATTAGGATTTTGGGTCTTTTTCGCCTTGTCTGGCTCAAGGCGTTCAGGGCCCGGGGGCTCAAGGTGAAATCCAACGTCTCAAACACGTCTCGTCACTTACCGTTGGTTAGCAGGGAATGGAAGAATGGTAGTAACAGTAGTTATCATTATACCCCATTCCTCCATTCCCCACTAACCAAAGGTAAAGATCCCTTTAAAGGAACCCTAAACCCCTATAGATCCCTTTAAAGGAACCCTAAACCCCTATAGATCCCTTTAAAGGAGCCCTAAACCCCTATAGATCCGTTTAAAGGAACCCTAAACCCCTATAGATCCCTTTAAAGGAGCCCTGTTCCCCTATACTTTAAAGGAGCCCTATTCCCCTATAGATCCCTTTAAAGGAGCCCTATTCCCCTATAGATCCCTTTAAAGGAGCCCTATTCCCCTATAGATCCCTTTAAAGGAACCCTAAACCCCGATCCCTTTAAAGGAGCCCTAAACGCCTATAGATCCCTTTAAAGGAGCCCTATTCCCCTATAGATCCCTTTAAAGGAACCCTAAACCCCTATAGATCCCTTTAAAGGAGCCCTATTCCCTACTAACCAAGGGTCTCGTCATGGCCGGGTCACAGCACGCGGCCCTGATTCCTCGGAGCATCCTCCAGCTTCCTGCCACGGCGGTTTCGCGGTTTTGCGGTTGCGGGTTTGGGGTTTAGGGTTTAGGGTTTAGGGTTTTGGGTTTTGGGTTTGGGGTTTAGGCTTTAGGGTTTAGGGGAGAAGGTTTGGGAAGGTTTGGGACACAATCCGCGCTTCCGGGTTTAGGGCAGTTCAGGGGGTTAGGCTTCAGGGGTTTGGGTTGCGGGGTCGAGGTGAAGGGTTGCAGAGTCAATGGTGTCAGAGTTTCATAACTTCCATAGAGCGTCCAGAACCTTCCTTCCAGCGAGCCTTGTCTCCAAAGTCAAAGGCAACTCGGGGACTGCCGTGTGGGTCTTGGGGTTCAGGGTTTAGGATGGTTTAGGGCTTCAGGTTTCAGAAAGTCCGTGCATGAGCTTGTTCGGGGTTTAGAGGAGGTTCCCCACGGCCTCTGGAGCCGAGACCTGTGCGTTGGATTTAGGCCTTGAGCCCCAATGATCTTCATAGTCGGGGCTTGGGTTTGGGGCTCCGGGTTCGCAGTGTTACAAGATGCTACTCCTACATGCACCACGAGGGACTGCAACCACTGCATGTCGGCCTCTCCTAGCGGCAGAAGGCACCTCCAGACACCACAAAATGACTCACAGCTGGGGCTGTTTCCGGCTGAACAAATCGCGATGTCCGATAAACGTTGTCATCGTTGAACAATGCTTTTGCGGCAGCAGCCTTTAAATTTGTTTACAGGCTAGCTGCCTGCATGCGCTTAGAAAGTGTATGAGATCATGCGACGCATCTCGCGCATGTTCAAGAGTATCAAAAAGAAGGCTCAGCGCTGGGACGCCTTGACCACATCCTTGAAGTCCATCAATGCCTGGTAAGCTGCCTTGGCATCCGCCGCATTTACCTTGGACATCATGTAAGGGCCCACGTCCTTGCCAAGGTTGAACTTGTTGAAAGCATTGTACACGTCCATGGTCTGGGATGCAGGCACCGAAGCGATCATATGCCCGATGGCCGCATTAATTGCAGTGTAGTCGGCAAGAGTCGCGACACCCTTGGAGTCCATGCCGGCAATGGCCTTGCTGTGAGCCAGAACACCCGATTTCAGAGCTGCGGAGTCCATGGACGCACCCATCTTCAACATCGTGTTGATCGCCTTGAGCACCTGGAGAGGAGGCTGGGTGGGGAGCTTGGCATAGACGTCGGAGGTCCAGTCGATTTCTTTCAAGAAGGGGTAAGACTTCTCGGACAGCACCTTTGCTGCGTCGTCGATCTTGTCCGCAAAAGCAGGCGCTGCGCCCAGCATGCTCAGCGCCCCTGCAGCTGCGGGCGCCATGCTGCGAGCTGGGCGAGCAGGCCCGGGCACAAAGGCTGGGAGGCTGCAGAAACAAACTCCCACGGCCAGGATCGAAATCACACGCGCAGCCTTCGCCATAGCTTGCTTTCTGTGGTCCCTCAACCTGCTCTCTGAATGCCTCTGATCTCGAGCCTAAAAGCCAACGCAGCCCATGGGCCTGAGCAGCAAGTCTGAAAGCAGGCGCCCTTCTCCCCTTATCTCCCAGGAAGTCTCGATCCGAGTGCCAACTGTACTCAAATGGCTGGAAAAATTGGGTTTAGGGTTTAGGGTTTAAGGTTTGGGTTTAGGGAGGGGGGGGGGCGCGGAACAGCAAAGTCCTCAGGGCGCTTGGGCGACAGGCTCTTGAAAAGACCGCAGAGACCAGAATCCTGAAGCGAACCCTTAAGAGATCCTAAAATTAGAATAGGGTTTGGGGGGGTATATTATACTGTAACTTAGTAACTCCAAAACCCTATTCTAATCATTAAGAGATCCTGCATCCTAAGGCTACAGCCGCAGCCCCCGGGCCCGGGGGCGCGCCTTAACATCTGGAAGCGTAAGGGATTCCACGGAAACCACTCTGACGGTTCCTCGGAGACTGGAGGCTTCAGACACGAGTATGCTTCCCAAGCCGACCCCGAATACAAAGGTACCTACTTCCTCAGGCCTCAGGTCTTTCGTCCTGGTACATCACAACAATGAAAGGCAGCAAAACAGATCGTAGGCATCTTCATCATGACCGTGTCGCTACCATCACCGTCACCATCACCATCATCATCACCGCCATCGTCATCACCAACATGAGCATCACTGTCGTTATTTCCACCATCCCGAATATCACCGTGGCAGCATCACAATACCGCCCACGACACCATCACCAGCATTCCCACCATGAAAGGACTATCACCATGTTGACATGGATCCGTCACCAGCACACGGAACCAGTGCAGTCTTCCTCCTCCTTCTCAACTCCGTTCGCCTCCTCCTCCTCCTAAGCAAATCATCCTCATCACCTTCATAGCATCCTTATCCCCATCCTCGTGGCAACTATCAACCATCATCATTATTGCCATCATCAGCACCAGAATCACCAGCTCACCATTGATCACCTTGCACATCGAAATCATGAGTGTCATGCTCCCCGTCATCACTATGCATGGCCATCAGCACTATCGTGGATCACACGGGCAACATGTTCATCAGGACCATCAGGCTGATAGTTTTGAGCTTTCCAGCAACCGCACCAGAAGCAGGAGATTTAGAAAGTCTTCAGAGTGCGAGACGGGAAAGCAGTAGCACTGTCCGCAGGCGTTGCCGACATCATCGTCAGTCCTGCTGCTTTTGACCTTTCACTTCATTTCTATTCCCTTTTTACACTTCCTTCTCCTCCTAATGCTTTCCATCCCTGCACGCTACCTCTCTTCTGGCTGCTACCGTTGGTCTCACTTTTTCATCCGCCAAACCCCTGACATCTTCAACCCACGATCGACAAATGCAGTGAAACCCTGCCCAGGAACAGGTCACATGCCTCCACTTCTCGCATAAACAAGACTCCCCCCCCCCGCCCCCGACGCACCCCAGACCCGAAACCCCTAAACTCAAACCGAAAGCTCTCAACTCTTATCGACTTTGGAAGAGCCCTTCTTTGCAAAGCTGCTGTCTCGGCTGCCATGAAGGCAACGGGGCGCGTGCTGTCGGGCCTTGGTGGGGCATGGTTTCGGGTTTAGGGTTTACGGTTAAGGGTTTCGGGCTTTGGGTTTAGGGTTTCGGGTTTAGGGTTTAAACATTTAGAATTTTAAGGTTTAGGGTCGTAGGGTTTTGGGTCTTAGGGTTTGGGTTCCTTCAGGGCTTGGTTGGGTCTCAAGACTTCCGGATCTTGCGGTGGCGAAGCTTTACTAGCTCAAACCACCGCGCAGAGAATCCATATGGTCAGCCTGATGTATGCCTTGTGAACCGAAAAAGATCCAGACAACCACTTTCAGGAGTACTCGCCGCGTCAACGGAAGTTCAAGATGATTCATAAAATAAAAGCCACCTCAAAGCGTACGGTATAGTTGAGGAGAACCACTGTTTCACGGTCTGCAACATTAGGCGGAAGGTGTGATTGCCATGCTTCTGTTTCTTCACATTGCTTGGAGAATCAGTTTTCTTGTGGTGGTTTCTGCTGGTTCACCCAAAAGAAACATCTCGATCATAACAGTGCCTAGCAGGGTAGCAGACAGATATAGAAGCGACTGCAAATCTTTGGAGGGCCATTCCACTACTATCTCATGCGATATGCTGTGCGGACTCCCCGGGGTTTAAGGCTCGCGGTTTAGCTTAGAGCATAGGTGGTGGTGTTGCTTGAGCCTTCTTTGTCAGAGGCATCAAGTCAAAAAAACCGAACCTGACTGGAACCCTGAAGCCGAAAACTGCTCCTGAACCCGGTTTAGGGTTTAGGGTTTAGGGTTTAGGGTTTAGGGTGTGGTAACGTCATGGGTGCTCGCTGGTGTGTGCACACCCAGGCCGCTCGCACTCGTGCGTAGCAGACAGCCCACCCCAAGACCGCCCTGAGTTCAAGCATTTTAGGGTTTAGTTCTAAAGTCTTCTAGGCACCCAAGCGGGGGCTTGGACATCACCGACGGGGGCCGTTACTTTCAACGGGGCCCAGGCCAGTCGAAGGTAAGCTGCATGTGTGTGATGCGAGAAAAAACAAGCCATTTAGCAGTTTCTTTTAAAATAGAGACCAAGTTTCCGAGTAGTTTTGTGAGCCGTTTAGCATTAGTTCTTGGCTTCGGGGGTGATTTTGCGAGCCGTTTAGCATTTATTGCTTCCGTTTGCGCAGATACAGCGCGAGCCCCTTAGCAGTGCAAAATCGGTTTCTGCAGCCAGGGGCCCCGCGAGCCTCGGGGACGGGACGAGCCATTCAGCAGTTTCGTGAAGTTGCCTTAAAGAGGTGGGTGCATGAAGTGCCTGCAGAGACCTCAGCTTCACGATAGCACGACACGCTCACGCCACGCCTCACGTGCCGGTGCCTCAGACGTCCTGTCCTGTCCGTCCGTCCGTGTCCTTGTTCGCCGCTGGCAGAGTACACTATAGCTCCCCCCTGCCAGGAGCACTTCGGCCGGCCTAGTGGGTCTCGCCGGCCCCCGCCCACGGAGCATCGCCGCACTGTCCGAGGCCAAAAAAGAAGCCATTCCGCCTGCAGTTCATAATTGCTTGAGCTTTCAAGTCGAGTAGTAACCATGATTGCCAGTGCACGCGCATGCATGATGTTTGGATTACTCGATCGTCTGGCTCCGCAGCACTTGTGAGATTAGATATAGCGTCGCCACTAAGCCGTCCGTGCCCCCTCTGTACCATGCCGTCCATCTGCCGCGGCTTCTCCACCGCCCTGCCGTGCCTCTTCTCGGCCGCTCAGCCTGGGACGCCAGCTTGGGGAAACCCGGCAAAAGGCAACAAGTGCGTCTTCTGCCACGAGGACTGGATGGAGGCAACCTGCCGGACACCGCGTGGACGCCACAACATCACGCGCTCGCTGAAGGCGTTCCGGGCACACTACGAGGAGCACAGCTTCGTCTACAACACGGCCATGATGCGGGTCCCGGACGAATGGCGTGACACGTTCCATGAGGCGGCTCTGCAAGGGCGGCGTGGGCCAGCTCGGAAATCATTGACCGTGGAGACGCAGGCCGCCGCCTATGCAGAAGCCTGGAACGGCAATTGGTCAACCGCAAGCGTGCCTTCAAACACCTTCCCACCAAGACGGTCACGGCGTACAAGAAGCGCCGCACAGCCGATCGCAACCGAGTGGCCAAGAAGTTCTTCGTCGACAACGACCTCCCCGCTCCGCAGCCGAGCGATGTGGCCGACAACGACTGCGGCCTACCTGCTCCAACGAATTCAGACCGCGCCAAATTTGTGGAGTTATGGTGCAAGCTGGGATCCTGGGGCATCTGCGAGGCTTGCCGTTCCTTGCAGCCCCGCCCACTGGAGCCGATCGACTCAAGGAGGGTGGCCAAGGCAGAGATCACGGCGAAGACGTGCAAGCAATGTCGCGGCAAGCACTGGGTGCCCCAGCCAAATGAAATCCCACAGCCCTTGCGGAAGCTGAACAAGAAGCTCATCGAGGCCCTCCGCCCGTTGGACATCGATGTGGGCCCACACAAACAGGCCGGCAACGGCTACCGCATCCACTCCGCCATGACGCGCGTCAGTTGGTCCGAGCTCGGGGTCCAAGCGAAGATTCGTCAGCTGCGGAACCGCCGAAAGCGAGAGAAAGCGCAAGCGGCCTATGATTACCTCATGACTGAGGAGGCCGAGAGTTCCTACCGCGACTTCGTCAAGAAGCACAACAAGTTCCTGAGGCAGTTCCCTGGTGCATCGGACTCGGACCGCAGACGTCCCCTCCAGTTCATCGAATCCGTCGGCCTCGAATGCGCTCTGTGGCCCTCGCTGTATTGGTGCACCGAAATGTGCGAGACCACGGAGCGTGCCACCGACTCCCGGCGACTGGCTACGGCTGCCGTGGTTGGCCGCAACGAAGCCTTGAGGGGGGCGACCAGGAGGGTCAAGGGCGGCACAGCGTGAAGCGCAGCTTCATGCGCAAGGTCCTGAGCCCCATCATCGGCTACGGCCAAGACTTCGAGTTGCTGCAGTTCGTCTATGACCTGACCATGTGGTCGCGAATCGGTGGCGGGAAGAATGCCTGCGCCGGCTTGCCTCTGAGGTTGGTACTGAAAGGCGAGACCTTCTCCCCTCTCTACTGGAAGACCAAGCACCAGGCCTTGATCGACATGCAGCGGCAGTGCGGCTTCCCGACCCTTTTCAAGACGATGGCACCCTGGGAGTACAGCTTCCCGTACCATGTCTTTGTGCTGGACGAGATGGAGAAGGGCGGTCGGGGAAGGATGCAGCTGGCTGGTCTGGAGACGCTCCACACGGCCCACGTCTTCACGGAGCTCAACCGCGGTCTCTACAGCGGAGTCAACAAGACGGCGGCCCAGGACGGCTGGAAGGACCACATTCTGGCATCCACCCAAACAGGAGAGGGCAGCAAGACTGTGGTCAATTACTTTCAGCGTCTCGAGTTCCAGGACGGGAAGCGCAAGCTGCCGACGCAGGATTACCACGGCAGCGGCCGAGTTCATGTGCATAGCCTGGACTACCTGCAAAACGTCGAGGAGATCGGCCTGGAACACAAGATGTCCGCCACGGTGCCAGACGCAAATGAGCAACCAGCACTACGTGGCTACATGCTGGGCCGGCCGCATGGTCGTAGCGATAGTGGCTGGCCGGTGGAGGGTGGCGAGTCCCGATATGACCCAGACGAGAAGATCGTGAGATTGCATCATACCGAAGGGGACAAGGCGTCGGGGCACCGTGCATTCTTCCCCGAGACGTTGGAAGTAACCAAGTGTCACCAAGACGTCCTGCACGGCAACGGTCAGGGCCTGCTTCTCAAGTATGTAGCGACCTACACACCCAAGTTCTCCGACAGCTTCGCCCGAGAATGGCTGAATGACGAAGCTTCGGCTTTCTCCGTGGCGCGCAGGGTGCTGTTCGACTACCAGCCCGCCGAACCGGAAATGTGGCTCTACCTCTGTGCACAGCAGATGCCGCCTTGCCGCTACGGCGGGACCATGGTCCCGCTCATCGTGCCCTGGCCTGGCATGGAGACACCGCCGCAGGTGGTGAAGGCTTACGAGGACTCAACCTGGCGACGCGAGGACATGAGCTTCCTGGATTTCTGCCGCAAGACCAACCAGGACGGTCGCATCGCCCACTGGGTGGTAAAGCTCCACAAGCAATCCGGGGATATACACCCTACAGATGATGAGGCCACCAAGCTCCGCAAGCTGCGCGACTTAGCCAACGGCTGCCCCATGAATGGCGAGAAGCTAGTGGCCTGCGACATGCTGTCGCTCTTCAACGACCGGTGGTTCGGGCAGTGGTTGGCTTTGCGACAGCCGTTCCGATGCCTCTGCGACCTCATGCTGTCCGAGGCGCAAGACAAGGTGCCGTCGCAGTACGTCCACTTCACCAACGCAATGCTGCAGTGTCCGGAATATTGGGAGAACGAGGAGCAGATCCGTGCAGATCTAGAGCTCGAAGCAATGGGCAATGCCAAGATCGAGACCTTCCTTGCCAAGGTTCGAGCGCAGCGGGCCTTAGTCGAGAAGTTCCTCAGCGGCTTGCTCGACAGAGAGGATGATGATGGCACACAGGAGGCGCTGCGGGAAGTCGGCTTGCTCCCCGACGAGGAGGATCCCATGTTCAAGAATGTCCGCTTCAACGAGAGGCAGGAGCGCCTAGAGAAAGGCATCTATAAACTGCTGGACAGGGCAAAGGCAGCGAGGGAGGCACCGAACGAAATGGAGTGGGACCGCATCGTGGAGGAAGCCAAGAAGCAGAACAAGCCACAGGCAGTGACCGGACCGCCAGGCACCGGCAAGACCACGGTGGTCGACAAGTGTGTTCGAAGGTGTCTGCGACAAGGAGGCCGAGTCCTGTATGCATTACCAACGGCCCAGCAGGCATCTAGAGTACGGAGCAAGCACCCCGAGGCTGACGTGGACACCTGCGCCGGTGCCTTCTTTCTCTACAAGGACTCGGTGGAAGTGATGGATTGCCTGACGCAATACGACATGATCGCGGTCGACGAGATCTCCCAGCTCTCCCAGAAGGACTTCGAGCGCATCGTCCAGATGTGGGAGGCAGCAGATCGGGTTCCCGTCCTGGTCTTCGCAGGGGACTTCTGGCAGCTCCCAGGTGTGCAGCCTACCAAAGCCACGGACAGCCCGAAGTGGCACATGGTGCACCAGATCGAGCTCCACGAGATGTGGCGCTGTAAGGACGAAACCTTGCGCCAAAAGCTCGTCGCACTGCGGACCGCGATGCCCACGAAGCAGCTCCTGAAACGCATCGCCCTTCGCCACAAGGCATGGTCCGGTCATCGGAAACCGACGGCTTGGGACATGCAGCAGCTGTACCGCAAGGTACCCCACACTACCATAGCCACCTGTACCCGAAGAGCAGCGGCCCACGTCAACGACCTCTCCATCTGGGTGCTCTTCACCACGCAGCGCAAGCGGCAGCTGGCCGACCTCAAGGTGGACTGGGAGTCGAACGCGGACAACTACGACGAGGGGAACAATGTCATCGCAGGCCGACCGCCAGTGCCCTTGTCCATAAAGGTCTACAAGAACCTCCGCGTGCATCTGACACGCAACGTGGACAAGTCTTCGGACTTCATCAACGGCATGGAGGCCACTGTCAAGAGCTACGACCCGAGCTCTCGCTGCCTCCATGTGCTCACCAAGACGGGTCGCAACTTGGCGGTGTATCCGATCACGGACTGGGTGGACGGCTGCGGGTATGTCACTGCCTATCCGGTCCGCCCAGGATATGCCAGCACGGTGCACAAGTTGCAAGGGGCCGAGCTGGAACACATTACCGTGTGGCTGGACATTCCCTTCATGCGAGCCGCCGGGTACGTGGCGCTGAGTCGAGTGCAGCGAGACACTGACTACCTCTTGGGTGGGATCGTGACGCGCCGACATTTCATCCCGGCCATGTGAGTGGCCGCCAGTGCACCACCTTGCGCTGCAAAGCAGTGCTGTAAACTTTAGACATGTCTACTGCAAGTCGTAGTTGGCGGGTAGTTCCGGCACAGACCTGCCCTGTTGCTTGCAAAGAAGCCGATGTGCATACGTTGCTTGCTACAAGAGAAAAACGTCTCCTTCATGTGATGCGATATGGAGCCTGAGTGATGTGTGATGACTTGCAAGACAGTCGCGAATGCACTCCGTCCCCGCCGCCATTTTTTTTGCATGCTTTCGCGGTGACCAGAACCACATTTAAGAGCCGCTCGAAGTCGTGAAGGTTGGGGGGTCAGACCCTTGTCCATTACGGAGCCGCTCCAAGTCGTGCAGGGTTGGGGGGTCAAACCCTTGTCCATTTGGGAGCCGCTCAAGTCGTGTATTGGGAAAAACCCTTGTCCATTTGGGAGCCGTTCATGAAGGGTTGGGGGGGTCAAACCCTTGTCCATTTGCTCTTCATGGAGGGTTGGGGGGTCAAACCCTTGTCCATTTGGCGTTCATGAAGGGTTGGGGGTTGGGGGGGTCAAACCCTTGTCCATTTGCGAACTGGCCAAAAAGGAGGAACTCACAGATCGGCCGATGGCCTAATGAAAACGGCACATTTTATAAGCAGAATTTGGTAACAGAAAATCAGCTGTCAGTGTCCTGGAGAGGAACACCCGCCAAGTCGTGAAGGGTTGGGGGGTCAAACCCTTGTCCATTTGCCGTTCGTGAAGGGTTGGGGGGTCAAACCCTTGTCCATTTGCCGTTCATGAAAGGTTGGGGGGTCAAACCCTTGTCCATTTGCCGTTCATGAAGGGTTGGGGGGTCAAACCCTTGTCCATTTGCCGTTCATGAAGGGTTGGGGGGTCAAACCCTTGTCCATTTGCCGTTCATGAAGGGTTGGGGGGTCAAACCCTTGTCCATTTGCCGTTCATGAAGGGTTGGGGGGTCAAACCCTTGTCCATTTGCCGTTCGTGAAGGGTTGGGGGGTCAAACCCTTGTCCATTTGCCGTTCATGAAGGGTTGGGGGGTCAAACCCTTGTCCATTTGCCGTTCATGGAGGGTTGGGGGGTCCAACCCTTGTCCATTTGCCGTTCATGAAGGGTTGGGGGGTCAAACCCTTGTCGAAAGGAAGTGCTGGCAAAAAACCCTCGGGTTTAGGGTCTCTACCTTTACCACTCCGTGGGAGGTGCCCGAGGGGCCGGCATGCATGGTGCCAGTCGCCTAGCTTTACCTAGGCTCCGCGTACGCGTTTTCTGCCGCTCGCGAAGCTCGGGCCGCTTCGGGCTCCGCGGTGGCGGTTGTCGAGCCCTCAGCGAAGACTTTAGGGTAACCCCGAACCTTGAACCATAACCCAAAATCCCCGAACTCTGCAAGCCTGAAGCACCCTACTGCAAACCCTACACCCCTAAACCTTCAACCCAAAACCCTACAACCCAAATCCCAAAACGCAAACCCCCAGAGAGCCCTCCAGCTTTAGGAGAGAGGCTGAGCTGGGTTGAAATAAGCAGAACAGCTCGGAGCCTTTCTTGGTGTCAGTGTCCCTGCCGCTTTGGGGTGTAGGGCTCAGGGCTCAGGGATTCGGGTTTAGGCCAAAGTTTAGGGCTCAGAGTTTAAGGTAGAAGGCTCAGGGCTTTAAGGCTCAGAGTCTTTTTTTTAAGAGTTTTTTTTTGTTTAAACCCCCTTTTCCGTCTGCCCGAAAGGTTAGGTGGAAGAGTTTGGGGTTTAGGGTTTAGGGGCCGAGTCAGTTTCTTGACGGCGCTCTTTGAGGGCCCTGGGTCTGAAGAATCTCCCGGTCTTATCGAGCTCTTCAGCGGTTTACCGGTCAAGAAACGTGATTGGACTGCACAAACATGTCTGTGTGTATGTAGGTGTATATATATATATATACATACATATATATATATATATATATAGATATAGATATACATACTTACATATATATATATATATATATATATATTGTGTGTGTGAGTGTGCGCATACACCCCAATTCACAGCCGCACATGCTAAAGACTGCATTCCGGGTGTCAGCGGAGGGATCCTTACTTACGACAGTGAAAGCTGGAGGGATCGAGCTTGGGAGTGGCCAGATGTAAGGTTCAGCTTGGTCTTTGACATTCAGGACTCCATCTTCAAGGTATCCTGGACGAGGGCACGTAGGGTCATATAGGGACCTTACTTGTAGGATCGGGTTTTGAAGGATAGTATACCATCACTGACTATAAGCGTAGTGGGACAAATTGTCGGGATTCCATTTTCGCTCTTCCGACCCTACATTAGACTTTATCGGGCTCCCACCTTGTTGCTGTGCAAGAAGCCGCCGGTCACCTTGGCCCTCTCGCCAAAGACCGAGAGCGAGCGCAACGCGCAAGGAGGGAAATTAAAGGAAACGCCCTGGTTGGCGACAGCACGATAAGGCAAGCTTTTTGGCTCTCTGTGCGGCAGAGAAGAGTAGATACCTCTGATGCAGATGCTCGAAGCAAGATCAGAAACCTTACGACTCTCCAAGCCCTCGCAATGGGGCCAAAAAAGCCTGGAACGGAAACTGAGCCAAAAGGCGGCAGCGATGCGGCGAAGTTGACGCAGACTGCTTAAAGCTTGCAGCCTCTGCTTCTTGGCAAAACGTTGAAGCGAAGCTGTTCCAGAAACTTAAAAAGAACGAGTGACGTGGTTTTTCACACTAGACTCTAGACGTCATAAGAGGCGGACAGTCATCGCTCAGTTGGGATGGAGCCGTGCAGCTTTCACGCCGTTCCTTTTCCGCTTCACTGCAGCCCTCTGCGTGGGGTGCAGGGGTTGGGTAGGGTCTCAAGTGCACTTCATGCTTTGGAAGTCTTCCTCCACCTCTTTGGGTTTCGGACTTCGGAGGTTGCGGTCCAAGCCAAGGGTTTAAAGTTTGAGGCTTTCGAGTTTAGTATTTAGGGTTTAGGGTTCAGAAAACCCTTCGACCTTGTGACTCACGGGGGCGGTTAAAAATGTGTTCGGGGTCGAGTCTTGCAGTGCCAGGAAGCTAACATCGTCGTAGTGGATAGCCGTAGCAGAAATCGCAGTCGTGCGGGTGGACCCAAAATCGACAGTGATCGCAATACTGTCCGTACTAGAAATAGTTACATAGTGACAATAAACCACACATACACTGACAATGCAAATGATGTTGAATAACTACAATGTTGCCGAAGCTCTCAAAGCTAATAGACCGCTCCCCACAGCCCCGTCTTCCATGCATTACAGGAGCATCTAGGGCCTCAAGGCTTCGCCTTTGGCCCATCGTGTGAGCTCTTTCCTCTTCTTCGTAGTGTGGGGTTTAGACTTTTCGCGCATAAGCTTTACGATTTTGAGTGGTTTTGAGGGCGAGGCCCTTACTGCAGAGTTGTACTTGCCCTTGGTTTTGTTGCGGCGCTGGTACTGTAGTTGCCATGATGATGCGGATGCTCTCGGTGTGGGAGCCATTGGATTCTTTATAATCCTCACATGTGACGACATACATAAATCGCAATGACCTGGAGAAAGCAAGACTACACCAGGCACGCAGTTATATCTGCATCCATGCTGCCACAATTATTGATTTTCAGCACTGCCCCAACTGCTGAATTAACCAATACCACGAAGCCCCCTAAACGCCCGAAACCAGAATCCCAAAGCTTCACGGAATGACCCCGAGGCGTGGAAACCCCTCTAAATCCGAAGACCCCCTCCCTGAGCTCGCCATATCCAGGAAGCCGCTCAGGCCACAGCCCTCTCAGCCCGACAGCATCCCCTGCCAAGGTAGCGATGTCTCTGACATGAATACATAGGCTTGGGAGGTCCGGGCTCATGAGAAGGTAGGCCAACGGCTGCGCCTGGGGGTTTTACGGGTGAGGGGCTTCGACCTTGAAAGCTCCAGGTTTCGGGTCTCGGGTGCGGGGTTCAAGAGCCCTCGCAAAAGCCGTGTGGACAGCAGCGGAAGATGAGTCGCATAGTCGCAAGGGGTTAGATCGCAGCTCTGGTGAGCTTTGGCAGGAGAGGTATTCGGATGCATCGCAGCTTCCATTAACTCCTGCCTTCGGCTGTGGAGCCCGGAACCCGACCTATGTTATCTCATCTCATCTACTACTATATAGTTTCATACAAAATACCCAAGACCTTCCCCCGAAAGAAGCTCTTTTCAGCCGCCCACGTCTGGCTGAAGTCCCGGCAGGGGCCGGGGACGTGAGCTGAAGGATCTGCTAATATGGACTCTACTCTGTTTTCATACTGGCAGGGGGTGGCTTCCATGCTAGAAATATGATTGAAAACCCTCAAGAAAACCCTACAGTAAGCCCGAAGACCCCTCTGCCGAAGAACTTACAGGAGGGTTTTGGGTCGTACAAGGGTCACTTCAATTTGGAATTTAGGGCTTAGGGCTTGGGCTTATAGGGGTTTTCATGGGCTTTCTCTGGATCCATGCTGGGCCTTCTTGGGTTTAGCCAGGGCTTTAGCTGCTGGGTCGAAGTGCTCTCGAAAGAACATCCGCAGATCTTGAGCTCAGGTGCCCCCAGCAGGGCCTGTCATTCTTTCCCGGAACACCCCAACAAGAAAGGGGACTCCAGGTAGAAGTCAGAGCCCTGAAATCCAGGTGTGCAGTGGCGGGGCGCTTGTAGCCCACGGCCACAAACGGGAAGCTAGACAGACTTGGACATTCGGGGGTTTCAGGGGCAACTACACACCGTCCGCTCAGCGGAGCACATGCAAGCGAGCCCGGGCCTGCAGCGTTTCTACGCCAAGCTGGGGCGAAAGATGAACAAGGCCTGAGCCTCATCATCTGCTGGCTCGGACCAGACTGTGGGTTCAGATGGCACTCGCGGAGCTCTGGCTCTGGGAGAGAGGGCACCGCGTGAATTTGAACCAAGCGCCGTCAAAGAAAACAGCGCAAACCCAGCGAGTGGGCGAGAAGCGTGCCACTTCATCTGTACCAGCTGCCGAGCTTGGAGACATCTCCGGCTTGATCATCTAGGATACCCAGTAACCTAAGAATAGTGGTATTGGGTAACTTTATAAGGAACCTAGGACTATAAAAAGGGAATAAGGGTACTACTGGGCTTCCTAGTCATCACTCCCTAAGCACTTTACGACTCACGTCTATGATGGCCTGCAATTACGTTGCGAGTTATTGCAAGAGACATGCTGCTGTCATGAACAGCGCGGCGACCTACCAGAACTAAGAATGAAATGGTTCAAAGCTGGGCATGCCTGCTGCTGCGCCAAGATGCCGAACACATCACATGCTGGTATGCTTCTGAATCGGCTCAGATGCTCAATCGCTTCCATCTCTTTGCTGTGTTACTATGCCGCCGGCGGCGAAGCCGAGATGACCAAGCTCATGCTGGTGTGGAGGAAAGTGCACATTCTGATGAAAGCCTAAAACTCCTCACCTCTGCTCACCAAACTCTCAAGTCATCGTCCTTAGTGACAGCTGAGCAGATTGAAGAGCTCAGGCTTCAGAATTTCGGGCTTCGATTTCTGCAGGACTGAGGGGAGACGGATAGCTGACCTGCAGAAACCACTGAAAGGCAATCTGAACGGCAAGGATATCCTACTATGCGAGCCCAAACAAGGCGCTGAGACAAATCAGAACAGCCCCACCGCTACTTCTGCGCCACCTGGCACCCTTGCGGCCCGTATGCAGAGCTTGGGTTTAGGGTTTGTGGTTCAGGGCTCAACACCGGCAGAGCGTCGCTGTCCGAGTCGTTTTCGAAGGCACGGCTCCGTGTCATGGTCTGAACCGTGGAGAGGTTGCCATCTGCCATCTTGCCCATGACCTCATACGGTTGATGATATACATCCTGCATTACCCATAGTAAGGAGTATACCATCATTCCCATAGTTTAGGGTCCTTAACGTAATGCAGGAGTTTATATCATCAACAGTAGGAGCTTACTAGGGCAGGATAAGTCTCGGTTGAAGTCACCGCAGTTTGTCGCAGCAGGCGTTGGCACGCGTGGGAGTTTCAGAAACCAAGGACCCTCAGATGAAAACCCTCAGGATCCCTCAGGACGCCTCTGCAAGGTTCCCCTGCTGTCACCGAACCCCCCATGGTTCGAACCTGCACCCGTCAACTCCCCACATAGACCAGCGATCGGGCGCAATCGTCGCTCGGAGTTTGTGTCCAAAGTGGGGGTTTTAGGGACAGCAGAGTCTGGGCTGAATTAAAGCGTTACGGTGCAATCCTGAACCTTCCGGGTTTGGAACTAACTAGGAACTAGGATGTAACCTACGTGGCAACTGAGCGTGCGACTTTGGGCACGGAGTCGACATTCCGCGCTCCAGGCTTTATCCCAAAGCGATGCAGGAACAGAGCGCCGCAGAGGCAAGACAGGCAGACCTTTCTTGAGGGTTTAGGGTTTATGGTTTAGGAGTTTCGGGTTTAGCTTTCTTCTGTCTCCAACTTACGGCTTTTCTGACGAGTTAGACTTAAAGCCGAGTCTGCTGCATGGAATGACCGTGGAGAACACCTAAAAGCACCTCCCAACTGTACCCGAGGAGCCCTGCGCACATCCTCCAAAACCTCCCATGATCTTATATCACACGAACCCCTTTCAATAGCTCCGATGTTCTGCTAAGTTTCCTGCTAGATACAAATAATCTATGCTGTATCGCGCAGGCCGGACAACAAGTTCTGGAATGTTGCATCTTTTGACATAGTATAAGGGTCTTAATACTTAGAATGGGGTTGGGGTGTATACTATACTCTACTGACAACAAGGAAAACCCAAAATAGTATTGGTAATTATTAAGGCCCCTATATCAAGCTCTGCCCGGTCGCGAAGAGTGCCGCGGCCACCATCATCTGAAAGCCTCTGTTAGTTCGCAACTTCTGTCGATGAGCCTTCAGGTTCTGCAAGAACGACAGAAAGCCGAAACCCTGGTGCAGAGGCCATACGAACCAGTAGGTATATCTATCTATACCCCCTGACTTGCATTTTAACAAACCCCAAAAGCCTATGTTGAGGGTGCGCATAAGCTGGGACTGGGATGAAGACGGAATTGGAAATCGACAGCAACTGGAACGCTGAGCATCCTAAACCTCACAAGACATGCTAGCCCTAAACCCTAAACCCTAAACCCCAACTCGACGTGATTCTGCTTCGGACTGCTGGCCGGCTTCACAGTTCCAGAGAGAGTCTGACTTCACAGCTTCTTCAGATTCTTGTAGTATCCTTAAGGGAGGGGGGGGGTCCAAGGGGGGTATATAGCCTGGTGATCCCTAATTCTCCCTAGTACTCCCTAAGGTACCCTCCCCCCTTGAACCACCCTCCCTTAAGGATCCTATAAGATTCTAAAGCTAAGGCTATGAGAACTTTAAGCCCCTGCCCCGGTAGCCGTAACGTGTCAACCCCGAGAATCTGGTTGAAGGGGCGCATTAACTGGTTGGCCCTTTCGACCCCTTCTGGCAACAAATCTGCTTGTGCCCCGCAATGGTTCCTTTAGGGATCCTCTAAGGGATCCTTTAAGGGTTCCTTTCGGGTTTTTGGGAAGATACAAAACTTCCCAGCCCAACCCTGCCAACTCCCCAACAAAAAGACCCAGGAGCCGTGGCCGGAGGAGGGGTTCTCAAAGCTTCGACGTAGGTTCGTCTCGGGCTCTGCAACCTTTCCAGGAATGCGGGGCTTTTAGGCTATCGGGGCATCTGGGACGGAATGGAAAGGACGAGATGCTTCGAAGCATGCAGTTCTGTACGGATGGCGAAGAAATGCTTCTTAGTGGAAATACTATCTGAGGCCTGGAAGTGAGGTGCACACCTCAGGCTGCCCGAGGCAGCCGGAGAATGCAGGGCTTCGGGCGGTTTTCATGTGCAGCTTGAGTCAATGCCGAGAACCCGTAGGTTTGCCGGCAAGCACCAAAAAGATCAAACGAGCATAAAGCGGGTTCACATGGAATATGAAATGGATCCCGCTGCCAATGGGGGGACAACTCGGACGAAGTCTGTTTAATCAGCATCGCGCTTTCAAATCCCAGCGGGCAAACGTAAAAGCTGCATCCTTGAAGCGTCTACTGTATCACATCCACTCGGCAAGCAAACTCCGCCTGCCCCGACTACCCAGAGACTCCAATATCCCTTAATTCGGGAATATACCTCCTTAAATCTTATTAGGGATGCTACTATACTTTAAGGTACATTCCTTCATAAAGGGATCTTGGAGTCTCTGGGTGTGCAGCCCAATAGAGCCCCAGACCGTCCTCCGTTCCCGGCCGGTCCGCAACTCTGAGCTCGATAAAAAAATTAGGGGTACCTTATTTTGGGATCCTTATAATAAGGATCCTACTATGTCGGGTACTTTATTTGGGTCCCCTATTTTCGGAAACCCCCATATGGGTAGTTGTCAAAACTAGGGTCCCTTTTTGGGTACCCTGAATGAAAGGTAAGGTGCCGTACTATAATAAGGACCCAAAAAGGGACCCTCATATTGACAACCACCCATATAACTCTGCATATACACTAGGTCACTAGTGGAGGGCTTTACGGTTACTCAAAAACTTCCGCTCTCTCTTTCCGGTCGGCCTTGACACAGATGTAGCTGCCGTCGCCAGACGCCTCAAGGTCTTGGGATCCAGGATCCAAACATCGAGACACCCGGAGGTTTCCGTAGTTCGTGTCTTGAGATTTCAAAGGTTCTGATATTGGGCAGCTGTAAACTTACAATGCGGAAGAAACCCTGGGCCATGAAGCCGAAACCGCGTCACGCAACCGCGCCTTGCAAGCACTGCCTGGTCGGCAAGGTGCAGAGTCGGGATGGCACTCACCAGGCGGCGGCTTGGTCCAAAGCTGGCTGGGCATGTTGGGCCCCTGATGCATTCTTTGGTGCATGCCCTCGTGTTGGGGGCCTGCTCCCGGCATGCCTGCACCCTGCATGCCCGCGCCAGAGCCCCTCATCATGTGCCCGCCCTCGCCGGCCATCGCAGGCGAAGGCGAACCCCCAGCTGGCGACTTCTCTGTGCGGCGGCAGGTGCTACGCCCTCCCTCGCTGCGACAGGAGAGGCTTTCGGGGCCGTGATTGTTGCCGTTGACCTCAGCGAGCGTGGCCTGCATGGAAAAGCTCCCCCCGTCTCCAACTCCTCCAAGCAGGTCTTCCTCTGTTCCTTGGCTGCTTTGGCTCACTCTTCACGATTGCAGCAGCAACCTCGAAAAGACTAACAGGGCAACCGCTGAATTCCGTGAGGGCTAGCCAGCCAAGGTGCTGATTTCGAGGATGCCTCCCTTTCGGGCAGCAGCCTTTGGCAGTACGAAATGCCTCGTGTGGCCATCCGCCTCACCATTCACCGCTTGGCAAAATCCCCTTCCGCCAAACCAAGTGCACAGCTAAACCACGTGCACAAACCCTTGGTCAAACCCTCCTGAAACCCCAAACCAGAAACCCTTCCTCCATAAAATCCTAAACCCTGAACCCTAAACCCTTATAATAAAGAACCAAATGAAACCCGAAATCCTGAAACCTAAGCCCTGAACCCTAAATTCTGACAAAAAACCCTGGAATCCTAAACCCCGAACCCTAAACCCTGAGAACAAAAAAAAAACAGCCCAAGAGCCTGGCGCCCGATGAGGAGCTCAACGGACTCCGTGGACGAGGCGGCCACGTCGCCCCCGACGAGCACCAAAGAGATAGAAAAGCCCTCCTGGAATTTAGGGTTGTTTGTTTTTGAACTCCTGTTTGAAAATGCCTGATCCTCCCACTCAGCGTCTCCCTACTACTACCGCGGACCTCGTGTGTGGCGCACGCTTTACGGCCCTGTGGCAGGACTTCAGGGATCAGGGTGTTGAGGGTTTCACGATAATAGATAGGGTGATTTCAGTTTTAGGGTTCCGGTCTCAGCAGGTGCTGAAGGATTCGGGTCTGGAACACTCTAGCTTGTGGTTGCTTTTTCCGCAGCTTGGCAACTAAGGGTTCAGGTCTGAGGTTTGGGGCAGCGAAACAACCCGAGCTGCGGATGCCTCTGGGAAGCCATGCGATTACAGAACGCCCTATCCCCTCATGGAACCCGTATGGATCCCTTCTCGAACCCTTCTAGAACCTTTTTAGTACAAGTATATATAAAACCACTATAGATCCCTCGTTCATCGTTTTGGTACTTTGGGTTTTCGTGGGCGTGCTCGGAATAGGGTTGAGGCTTCTGGCGGCTAAGCTCTCTTCAAAGGAGCCCATCTCTAAAGCGCGACAGTGTCGCAAAGGTAGACAAACCCCCTATGCACAAGCCCCCCACCCCAGTATCACTTAGAGGCTCTTGTGGCTGAGATGCTTCTTCCCCGGAGTCTTTCTGAGGTCGGAATCTACCAAGCAAACTCAGAGTCAGGGTCCTCGGTCTTCTCCACGCTGGCGGAATCTATCCAGGGTCCCAAGTCCTTCAGGTTCGAACTCAGGGCTTGAGATTTCTGTAAGGTTTTAAAGCAGAGTTCAGGGTTCAGGGTTTAGGGTTTAGGGTAGAGTGCAGGGTTCAGGATCTTGCTTTCAGGGCGCTGAACCCTGGGGTTTAAGGCTTTCCGTGTTGGCTTTGGGCTTCGCGGGTTCGGCCCCGGGGCTCCCAAGTTGCTGGAGCCTGATCTAAAGCAAAAGCCAGAAAGTTGGAATATGATTATCCTAAACCCTTTATGGTAAATTATAAGGTATCCTACCCTGAAACCATATTCCAACTTTCTGGAGTTCCCTTTAAGCCCTGGGGCTTTCAAAACCTAGCTTCTTAAAATGGGGGACCCTTCATATGGGTGGTTGTCAAAATTAGGGTCCCTTTTTGGGCTCCCTAAATATTAGGTGCCGCATTATAATAGGGACCCAAAAAAGGACCAGGATTTTGACAACCACCCATATAGTACCCTAAGTAGTAGGATCCTGATTCTAAGGAACCCAAAATAAGGTACCCTTGATGCAAACCCCTGAAAAACCGCCTCTTTATGAGACTGAGCAAAGCGGATTACCAGACACGGCTCTGCGTGCACTGGAGACCTGGTACCTGCCGGTTTAGGGTTTAGGGTTTAGGGTTTAGGTGGATCAGGGGACTAGGCAAGTAAGGTGTATTGAGTCAAACGTACCTTGGTTTATATGTAACATGTATTCATCATTATAGTTACCTGTTCTTGCCCTGGCTACTAAGTCCTGTGATCCTCTAGGTAAAGACCCCGAACCCCACATGGAAGTTTCACCCAGTCGCCTGCACAACCTCGTTGCAGCCGCTTCCCGCCAGGGCCGTTTCCAGGAGCGCGAAGAAAGCGAGCCACTTCATGGCGAGATGGGGTTGAAAACTTGAAGCTCTTCTTAATCCTCGGACCGGTTGGGGCCCTTCTACTAGACGGAGCAGCTATGATAACTCCTTCGACCTAGTTGAGGATCGAAGGTTGTTTAGAAGTGCCTCACAAATAGTTTTTTTGGACTGATGGGTCATCATTCTTTTCCGGATACCTCCGCAACATTCGACAGCTCTGCCCGAATGCCCAAAGCCAGGGAGACGACACCAGCAGACTCGGCGCGAAGACCCAAGAGAGCCCCCTTTTCTAGCCCCACACCCTCAGCTTGAAAGCCTGCCCGGCCCAAAACGACGAAGTTAGCAAGGGCCCGGGGTCTTCGTGGTGGGTCAAAGGCACGCGTGTATCAACGCCAAAGCGAGGTGGGTAAAGCCAACGTTTTGAGGATAGGGTTCGGTTGGCGTTAGCAAGGGCGGGGACTAGGTACCCGAAGCACACCCGTTTCTTGCAATGCCACGATTAAAATTGGATTAACTGAAAATGCCTGTCGTGGTCATCTCCTTCTGCCATCAAGCCCTCCTGCCCCATTGCAGCTGGCAGCAGACAAGACATCACTCCATCTCCTTATGGCTTTTTGTGGCTCTACATCGCTAATACAGGGGCCGTAAGACTTAGAATAAGGTTTTGGGGCCCATTCTACTATAATTATAATAAGGAACCCCCAAAATAGTATTGGTAGATATCTCAGCCCCTCTACTACATATACCTTGACCTGTCTAATCCTCAGCCCCCCCCCCCCACCGTATCCAAGGCATGCTCGCTACCCCGACCGCCACCGAACCTCCGCTTGATCTTACCTTTGGTTAGGAGAGAATGGAGGAATGGGGTACAATTATAAGTACTGTTACTACCATATTACTACCATATGACTATCATACTACTACCATATAACTATGATATTACTACCATTATAACTACTATTACTACCAGTCTTCCATTCCCCGGAGGAGTCCGGGGCTTCGGGTGTCGGGCTCTCGAGTTGAAGGTTGAGGTGCGGGGTGTGTGGATTTGGAGTATAGGGTTTAGGGTTTAGGGTATAGGGTTTAGGGTTTAGGGTGTGTGGATTTAGGGTATAATAGGATTCAGGACTAGGACGTAGAACTGTATGGCATGGCCTGGCACAAGGCGAACCACAATGCGAAAGACGCTTGCCCTTCGGGCGGAGTCCTCTCCGAGTTAATTTGTTTCCCTCGCCGCCGAACCCGAAGCAGTGGCATCTTCTGGCTACGGGCTTCGGAGCCTGCAGAATATCGTATCCCGCACGAATTATCAGTACTCGCTTTATTGCGACACTCAATATGCAGACGACAATACTACTTGCAGGAAGTCGAGGGTTTCGGCATCGAGGGCGGCATTATGAGCCCTGGCTGCCCTTTTGGGAGCCCTGGGAAAGAGAAGTCGTCCACCCAAGGTGCCCACAGCTCCGCCCAGTGAAGCCCTAGCTTCTGAAAGAGCCCAGGGTGGAGACTCAAGGGTTCGGACGGTTCCCTACCACATCGAACCTTAAACCCTTTACTATAGGGGCCGTAGGACTTAGGATAGGGTTTTGGGGCCCAGTATACTATACTTAGAATAAGGAACCCCCAAAATAGTATTGGTAATCATTTAGGTCCCTATATGAATGGTCTTCTCACCAGTGTGATCTGATCTTTACATGGAACATTGCCTAAAGCTCACCGCCAGCCACAAACCTTAAGGTGATAGGCATGGTTCAGGGTTAAGGCTTCTCTCTCTCTCTCTCTCTCTCTCTCTGCACGCTGCCAAGGGTTGAGGCTTCGGGACCCCGAAACGACCGCTCATCGTCTTTTACCAGAGGCCTGAGGGCACCATGGCTGTGACTTAAGCCACAGACAATCTGAATGAGCTGAGAATGCTGAACACACCCTCGGCGTCTGTGCTGCTTGGGCATACACTATACACAGAGAGAGGATCACAGAGGGGATCTCCACGCGGGACCCCTTGCGCCGCCTCCTTTGTGACCCGATCCGATTCCAGTCTACCCTAAACCCTAAACTTCCCAAGCCTTACACTTACACCTAGACCTTCTTTGTTCGATGCTTAGGGTTTAGGGTTTAGGGTTTAGGGGATGCTTCGGGGGATTTGGGGGGCCTGGGGGGCCCCGAGGCAGAAGCACAGCCCGGGATGTGGGGCGCCGAACGGCCCACGATTCGGAGGAGTCTCAGCCTCGGACTTCGGGTTTTCTATACTGAACTTAGAACCCTAGCAAAAAATACAATTTTATTTGTCTCTTAGGAGATTATAATAACCAAAACTTAAAAATCATTTCTAAGTGCCCCTAAGTTTTTTGGGGATTGCAACATTTTAGGGTTGAGGGCCTTTAGGGCTGAGAGCTCTGCTTTTGTAGGGCTTAGGACTCGGTTGAGGGATTTAGGGCTTAGCATGGCGAAATTTTAGGGTTTGGTGCTGAGCTATCGGGGTTCTATGTTGAAGACTTCTTGAGGGGTGGTCTTCAGGACGCTCAGGACTGAGAACAAGACGTCTTTTGCAAAACGTTTCTAAACGACATGGGATTTCAGAGACTTCAGTATCCCCAGCTCCTGCAACAAAGCACAAGTAGCAATACTCGTGATGATAACCAAAATGATGATAGCAATACTAGTAGGGATGGTAATGATATGATATCGATAGTGAATATAGCCACAATGATAATAACAACAATTATGAAGGGATGTCGATTCTGCGATGCCTTTGAAGGCTTTTAACGCCGCTCATAGCTCGGCGACCCAGTGGCCCACAAAGGTGAGGGGCTTGGGGTTTTTGTTTCAGACCTCTTCTAAGTCTTTTGCTTCAGACCTCTTTTCCGTTTGCCAGTTTCCCTTTAGTCGGGGTTCGGGTTTAGGGTTTAGGGGGCCTCGAGTGTTTCTTTTCGCACTGCCAAGCGCTGCTCAAACTGGGAAGATGCATGGTGACAGTGATCAGGCCATCGCCAACAGAGGTGGAGAGCTGGAGAGAGCTGGAGCCTAGGAAATCGCTCCCCCTAGGAGCGGACTCGGGGTTTACGGTTCGGGTTCGCGCTTCAAGGTTTCCGCGCCGCGCAAGGTTTGCTGCGATGGTGCGCAGCACAGAAGCCCGCTGCATGAAGGCGCCAGAAGCCCCGACAAGGCCCAGAGGCTGCTGAAAGCCGCGAGACGACAGGGTCGAACAGCAACATCGAGTGTTCGCAAGTGTCGTCCGTTTGCGTTGCGACAGCGAGTTCGAACCATCCTTCCGGACCATCGAGGTCACTGGGCTCAAGCGCCGTCCACCTAGAGAGTGGTCAGCGGTCTATGCCTTGAGTTTACCGTTTACCGACCCACGAGTCCCCTCATGACAAGGGCACCCATCGTCAGATCATCCGGTTAAGCAGCAGATGGAACAGGACGAAGAGGGTACCTATGGGCGGTGCAGACGGCCACGAACACAAGCAAGAAGCCATGATCAAAGCCTAAGCCTTACATGGGAGTTTCCGAAAATAGGGGACTCTAATATAGTACCCCAAATAGTAGGATCCTCATTATCAGGACCCCAAAATAAGGCACCCCTCGTTTTCGGAAACTCCCATATCCCAACACCCTAGGACCAGGAAGCCGGGCGGCCTGAAAGTTCAGCTCTCCAGCGCGCGCAGCACCGCGTGCGCATCGAGGTCGCTTTGCTCCAGGAAGGCGCAGAAGGTCTTGAAGGTGATTCCATCCGCCTGCCAAGTGTTTATGCGTCCACCGTCAGCGGTGCTGAACCGGCAGAAGTATCCCTCATTCTTCGCAGAAAACTTCGAATCCAACATGAAACCGCGACCTCGGAGCCCGGAAACCTGAGACCAAGAAGGCATGTCGAAGTCCACCTCTCAAAGAACCTCTTAAAGGAGGCACCCTTAATGGGGACCCCTACCCTATAATGGGCTATATAATGGGTATATAATAGCTATATTAAGGGTATATACCTAGGGGTCCAGTCTTCCCAAAGCTCCCCACCTTCGTGTCGACGGCCTCCACGAGGGCGTCGATCTGGTTCCTCGCGGGACGCGAGCAGAGGCGAGGAGACCGCTACAGTACGCATTACATTCCATCCCTGAAGCCCTGAAGTGCAAACCTCCAAACGCCCTAAACCCCAAACCAAAGAAAAAAAAACAAAACCAAAAAAAAAAAAATACGCCCAAGCCCTGCCCCAGGGCCTGTTGAGGTCGGAGTCGGTCTGGGCGAGGAGAAGTGCCAACTCCTCCGTCTGAACCACTCCTGGAGTCGCAGGTTCCGTCCTTCTGCTTTTGGGATTCAGGCTTGGGGGGGGGGTACCTTGTTTGGGGTTCCTTATACTAGGGATGCTACTATTGTCGGTACTATATTAGGGTCAGGGTTTTGAACCGGGGATGTCCGGTTTTCGGGCCGTGGGAGGTGGACCGGAGGATCCGGCGATCTTCTCTGCGGTTCAGGGTTTAAGGGTTTAGGGCCCAGGTCTCGGGTTCAGCTCCGGGATTTCGAATCGTGCTGGGTCGAGGAGCAGCGCTTTGGAATCTTGAAAAATCCTTAACCCTCAAGCCTAAACCCTAAAGCCTAAACCCTAAACCCTGAAGCCTAAACCCGAAACCCTAAAGCCAAAGCCTGAACGCCCTCCGCTTTCCCGAAGCATTGGCTCCTTGACCCTCTGGATCCAGCTTTTTCCAGACGGCCTGCGAGCTACGCGTTCTTGCCATGTTTTGCAAAGTTAAGTTGGGTTGGTCTTTGGAGTTCAGGGCGCATGTCAGAAAGTTGGGCTTGAGGGCTCCATCTTTACCTCCGGGGCCGTGCTTTCCGGGTTCGCCAGACTGCCAAAGGTTTGGGCTTCAGGACATCGGAAGCTCTCGGAGGGTTCAGGGTATCGGAAAGGTCCTAGAAACAGAAGCCTCTCGGCTCGGTGATAGAAGCCCAGGCCCCCCAGCCCTGAGTGCGAAGCCACCATGAAAGCACATAAAACCCATAAACTCTTGCAAAACACCCATGAACCCCAAACCCCCAAACGTCCAGGCCCGTGACCAGGAAGTTCAGGCTGGTCCGCGCCCGCCTTGGCGTGCTCTTGGACCTTAAGCCTCAGTGTCGGCACTCCAGAACTTAGCGTTCAGGGCGAAAGTTCGGGGTTCCGGGCATTGGGTTTAGGGTTGTACGGGTTTAGGCGGCTTAGCATGTAGGGTTCTTTACAGGGTTTGTGGTTTTAGGGCTTCAGCACTTGAAAGATTGAAAATTCAAGGCTTACAGCATTCATAACCATCCAGTCGAAAGCTTGAATTCATCTTTCATGTTCGCAGCATCAACACACGTCATCACCATCATGCATCAAACACGCCTGAAATCGGCCGGACTGCTGTGTCGTCTGGGCTGCTGTCAGGTGTGGGCCTGTGGCCCCACACTTGGAGCTTTGGGGTCTAGCTGTCTAGCTGAAAGAAATGCAGGGCACTCTGAATCTCCGTCAACCCAACACGCGAAAGCTCCCGGAAAACTCAAGGAGTCGCAAGCGCAGAAGCAGAGAACATCACGAAAATTAAGAGCACAATGTCCCAGCTACCACAGCTCCATCACAGCATGCACTGCACGAGCCCATGCAGGACTGAGGGGGGTTCCGAAGATGCCCATCTCGGCACTTACGCTGGTTTTAGGCAGGCCGGGGTTGTGCTAGGATGTGCTATGGATGGTCGCACTGGTAAACCCAACTGTCGGGAGAGAAACTAACGTGACCCAAGACGGCCGAAACCTTCTGCCAGTATCAAGCCTAGGACAATTCGACTCCCTCGTCTATCGGCCCAGGTACCACCGAAGCAATCAGATTGCAATATAAGAGTGCTAATCGCCTTGATCATTAGAGCCTCCCTCCATCCCAGCGGCTGCTCTTCGTCCGCAAACTCTTCGATGTCGCCTTATCGGCTGATCATCTATTTAGGGTACCATTCAATCCATGCTAAAGGTTGTTAACACTTAAAACCTTAAGAGCTTGAAACCAAGACCGGTGTCGCTGCGTCCGTTCAACCCCTGCGGTGCCACCCCCCGGTGATGGAGGTGACACTACCACACCTCCACAACAAGTCAAATCGATGCAAGAACTGTGCAGGTATGCTGACATCTGAAAGCATGAGAACCACTTTGCAGCTCGGTGGCTCATGCTGACTTTCTCTGACCTCGACTCGACTGCAGGACTCTATGCTTTAGGCATTACCGTTTAGAGCTCACATGTATCTATGTACTGACATATTGACCTGGTTTGCTTGTTATTTACTTGTTTATTTACTTGCTGATTCTTACTTGCTTACTTACTTGGCTAGCTAGCTAGCTAGCTAGCTCGTAAGTTCGTTAGTTCTTTCGTTCGTTCGTTTGCTCGTTAGCTCGTTAGTTCGTTTTAGCTCTTTCGACATAGCTAGCTAGTTAGCTAGTTAGCTACTTGGCTAGCTAACTACGGTAGCTAGCTGACATTGACGTGGGTCGGGGTACCACTACATCAACAAATGCTGCTAGCGATGGAGAACGGCAGGAACAGAAACGAATCTCATCAGGATGTTCACGAAAGGTAGCACAGTTCAGTCACTCCAGTGGTGGTGATAGCTGGTGTTGGTTGTTGGTTGTTGGTTGTTGGTTGTTGGTTGTTGCTGTTGTTGTTACATGCAAGATGTTCGATATCCTTCCATCGTGCTCTTGGGGCAGCGGCAGTTGCTGCGGTGATGATATTGATATTGGTGATACAGTTACTGGTGATGGTGCCTGTGCTACTGGTGACAATGATAATGTTGGTGATGACATTAACGGCACTCGTAGCGTTAGCGCCGCTACAAACACTGACCTGAACATATACTACACCTGAGACGCTGCGAGGAGCTTCTGTCACTCAGCATCCCTCACAAAAATGCCGACCATGTGGCAAGTACGCTTCCTTCGAGTATTCCTGCGCCGTCTCAGCTTCACAGCTCGCAAGCATTACGGTGTACTAAAGCATACCATAGTACATTAAGGTGTAAATTGCCGTACATTTCCATGTATCCGGCTCTGACAGCCTGCTGAAAGCGAAACCAAGATCGCAGACTGGGCTCCTCTCGTCAAACTCCCCAGGCCAGGTTGGGAGTTCAGGGACTTAGGGGTTTTTTGGGGTTTAGGGTTCAGGGTTTAGGGGTTTTTTGGGGTTTAGGGTTTAGGGTTTAGGGGTTTTTTGGGGTTTAGGGTTTAGGGTTTAGGGGTTTTTTGGGGTTTAGGGTTTAGGGTTTAGGGGTTTTTTGGGGTTTAGGGTTCAGGGTTTAGGGGTTTTTTGGGGTTTAGGGTTTAGGGTTTAGGGGTTTTTTTGGGGTTTAGGGGTTTAGGGTTTAGGAGTTTTTTGGGGTTTTGGGGTTTTGGGGTTTAGGGTTTAGGGTTCAGGGCTTAGGATCTAGGGTTTGGGGTTTAGGGTATAGTCTTTCGGGTTTAGGGTTCCTTCTATGCTCTGCCCTTCCCCCTCCCCCCCCCCCCCGGGGTCCTCCCCTTCGGGCATCAACGGCGGATTCATCTCCCGGCCCAGGATCTGCGTAAACAGATCCCCTGCGCAGGGCAGGGCTGCAGGGTCTCGATTCCGGGTTATTTAGGGTTCAGGGTTATTTAGGGTTCAGGGTCTAGGGTTCGGGGTTTATGATTTAGGGTTTATGATTCAGGGTTCAGGGTTTAGGGCTTCGGAAGCCACCAAAAGGTGCCGAAATCCTACAAGGCCCAACTCCAGCTGCTGTCGAAATTTATGGCAGCCTTTGCTGGTCTACCCATACTACCGATGCTGCTTTTTCCACAGACGCTCCACGGCATGCAGCCATCCTAAACCCTAAACCCTAAACCCTAAACCCTTCGCGCCTTTGCTGCCGGTCATCTTGAAGAACTTGTGCTCCTACCAGTACTTGAGCATGTCATATACAGGTGATTGTCAAAATTATGCTGGGGTTTAAAGCTTTTTTGGATTTACGGTTTAGGGTTTAGGGTTTCCCTTTTTGGGTCCTTAGTATAATACGGCACGAACCCAAAAACGACCTTAATTTGGACAACTACCCAGACGGGTCTGGATACTTTGACAATGTCGCTCTGGAGTCCCTGCCTAGGATACCCAGTAACCTAAGAATAAAAAGGCCTCTCTTTTTGGTGTTGGGTAACTTTATAAGGAACCTAGGACTACAAAAAGGGAATAAGGGTACTACTGGGCACAACGATGTAACCAGGCTCTGCTTGGCGCAGAGCCCTGTCCTAACGATCACGGTCCCGAGTCTAAAATTAGATTACATAGTGCCAGTGCGAAGAATAGTAATAATAATCGTAATAAGAAGAAGAATACTAATAATATTAATAGTAATAATAATAAGAAGAAGAATAATGAGAAGAAGACAAGTAATAATAGTAGTAGTAATAATAATAGTAATAATAATAAGGCTGGAGTGTTGGGGATGTTTAGTCGAGTGTGACAGGCGACTGCAGGCTGAGGGTCTCTCGTTGAGTTTGGAGGTTGGGGGCTGAGGGACTGCCGTGAAATTATGGGTTTAGGGCTTTAGGGGTTTAGGGCTTTAGGGGTTTAGGGCTTTAGGGGTTTAGGGTTTAGGGTTTCGGGTTTAGGGTTTCGGGTTTGGTGATGGGAGTTATGGGTTTAGGGCTCAGGGTTTATGGGAGTCTGGGGTTCGGGATGATGCTTTCAGAAGGCTCCTTCACCTCCTGCCAGCCGTCGCGCGAGCCGATTCGCTCCGCCGGATCCTTGCAAAGGAGGCGCTCCATCCTCGGAGGGCTCGCAGGCTTGGCAACTTTGGGTCGTTTACGCCTAGTTAGGATTAGTGTTGAGGGTTTTTTTGCCTGCAGGGTTCAATGGGATTTAGGGCTTAAGAGTCTTCGCAATCTGAAGAGAAAATGGGAGCTTGCTCCTCGGGTTGTTGTGGGGCAAAGATACTCCTCGTCTCAGCAATTCTCATTCCCCTTCATAACCTTGAAACTTGAAAAGATAAGTATAGTATGATATATTATAGAACGAAAGCCCTGGTCTATTAAGTCCCCTGTAGTAGAAGTATCCGGTACGCATTCGGAACCATCCGATGGAATTCCCGCCGTCGCCAGGGGTCACCCACAGTAGAGATGCTTGGACGTGCGGAGCGCGGGGCTTTTGCACGCCTTTGACTATCACTCTGGAGTTCTGGATCTACTGCCTCCGCAGAGCCTCTATACTAGACCCTTTCCAAAAGTAGCCAACGCCACAAGACCCCTGAACCCAATGGGACCGGGAATGCAGAGAAGCTCAACCCTTGAGCCCTGAACCCCCTAAAACCCCCAAAATACATAGAAACTCAAGCCTGACGCCTGAACCCAAGAAAAAACCCTGAGGCCAGGAAGCAGGTTCTTCCCAGCGTTGTCGTTGTACTTTGGCGGGAAAGCCAACGTCTCCTGGCCAGTGAGGAAAAGGGAACATTTGCGGCTTAGGACATTTAGTGAGGTTTTGGGGTTAGGGCGTGGGGTTTTGGGCTGGGACTTAGGGCTTGGGGCTTTGAGAGAGGGTTTTGGGTTGCGGGGTTTAGGGGTTCTTGGATTCTATGTTCCGAGTTTATGGTTGGGAATACTGAATGTTATAGTCGGTCATACTTTTTGACTCCGATGGTGTTGCTGTGCCAAATGCTGATGGGCATGCTCATCATGATATCGGTAGCGGTTATGACTAGAATGATGTTGCTGATGGTGATGATGACGGTGGATGAATGAAGATGGATGATGGACGATGGATTCCGAAGACAGCGACATTGATGATGCTCATTGCCGCATCGCCGGCAACACGCCCTCAGTTTCCGCTGCAGGAGCATCCAACAACCATGGTCATCAAGACATACGAATATTAAAGTCAGTCCCAGCAGAAATCATGATCATTCCCATTCTCATCACAATCGTCATTTTCGTGGTCATGATGGCAACCATCATCAGCATCGACAGCAGTAGCAGCGGCAGCAGCAGCAGCAGCAGTAGCAGCAGTCGCAGCGTCAGCAGTAGCATCACCATCATGTTTGACGCTGCAGGTGTGTGCTACTTCGATTTGAGGACACTGCAATGTCGGAAGACCCCTTCTGAGCTGTCTCGTGCTTGTTCGGGTGTCCCCGGCGTGCCCGGCCTCCAAGACCGCTGCGATGATGTCATCCTCTTCCGCTGACCTGACCCATCTGGGCATTTCCTGCTCTCTCCTTCTTGCTACTTCTTACTACTTCGCACTACTACTTCTTGCAACTGCTGCTGCTGCTGCTGCGGCACCCTCCGTCGCCACCACCACCACCGCCGCCACCACCACTGGTGAACCACTACAACTGCTGGTGCTGCCACTACTAGTACTTCTGCTACTGCTGCTGCCTCTGCAACTACTCCTACTGCTACCACTAAGACTGCGGCTACGTCCAAGACCGCGAGTGCGACCACCACTACCACTGCCAGTACCGAAACCACGAACACTACCCCGACCACTCCACACTTCGTCCACCACCATAACTACCACTGCGACTACTACTGCAACTGCGACTACGACTCCGACCGTGACGACGACTGTGACGACGACGACTACTACTTCTACTACGCGCACGACGACTACGACGACGACGACGATGACTATGACTACCACCCTACTACTACCCCGTTACTCCTGGCGTGGTGGGAATCAGCTCACAAAACATTATCCACAACTGACACCAGCCTCCGCAGATTCTCTCTGTCCCCTGTCAAACCAAGCGGCTCGTTGCCGAAGGGTAACCTTCCGCACACCAGTTCGTAGAGCATGATACCAAGGGACCAGAAGTCCACCTCCAAGCCATAACCTTCGAAGACGTCAACGACTCTTGCTTTGCGAATCCGCCGTTGCTAAGTATGTTACAAGTCCTGAGCCAGTCTGAGTAGCCATGACATATCGGAGTTTCCGAAAATAGCCCAATATAGTATCCTAAAGACTAGGATCCTTATTATAAGGACCCCATCTAAGGTACCCCTCATTTTCGGAAACTCCCATATCGGTGGGAGATAGCCTTTCGCCTTTCGGAGCTATGGCCTAAGGTGGGTCGCTCGGGGTTTAGGGGCCGAGAGACTTCAATTGTTGCAGACCTTTTCGAAAACAGAAGCCCCCGGCGCCCAAACTCTCCGCAACCCGCTTTAGACCTTAAGCAAGCAAAATGGCTCAAGAAAACAAGTAGACTGGAACTAGAAACCCCTAAACCACCGGTGAAAAAAACAACAATCAACTGCCCACACAAAAAACAACCCAACCCTGTTTAATTCTCTCAGCCCGCCCACTTCTTTTGCAAAGCCTCTCTAGCCTCATGTTTGCTCTGAGAAACCTCGGCCCACGAAGATGTCTGGTGCCATGTAGTACACCTGGGTATAGACTTCTTGGGTTTAGGGCTTGGGTTTTGGGGGGTTTGGGGTTTGGGGGCGTTGTTTTAAAGCACCTTTTCCACCTTGCAGTTTGGGTTCAGGGTTTGGGGTTTTGGGTTTTTTCAAAATTGGATTTGGGGTTTGCGGGTGTGGCTTCGGGTTTGGGATTTAGCGTTGTGTGTTCAGGGTTTTGGATCTCGAGTCTAGGGTTTAAGGCTTCGGGGTTGGATGCCCAGACCTGTTTTGAGGACTCATTTGGGAGCTTCCGAAAATTAGGGGACCCTAATGTAGTACCCTAAATAGTCGGATCCTTATTATAAGGAGCCCCAAATAAGGTACCCCTAGTTTTCGGAAACTCCCATTTCTACTGAATCATGACGTCATGGATAACCGGGCTGGTCGAGAGGAAAGCATGGTTGGCGGAGTCAGGATGCGAGACCTGCTGAGAGACGTCACTGTAAGCTGCCCAGATGAGTGAAGCTGAAACCAAGTGATACTTTTCTAGCTGATCCCAGAGACTCCAATATCCCTTCATTTGGGAAGATACCTTACATCATAGTCGGGATCCTACTCGATTTCAAGGTATATTCCTTGATTAAGGGATATTGGAGTCTCTGGGTTCCCAAATTCGGCACGAGGGCCCAGGACTTGGCCGAGGCGCAGTCCCAACGATGGTGAAGGTCTTGCTCTGATCCCGCATGTCCTGGGGCATGCGAAGATCTATAAGACAAACTTCTATCTATCGACCTGTCTATCTAAAGATAGTTACCCATCTGTATGTATACTATATGTGTATACATATACATATATATATATTCAAAAAGACCAAAAAGGGTAGGTCAATGGGGGGGGGTACCATATATATATATATATATGATTGAAGATCCTTCCTGTATAATGTGACCCAGTGGGTTCCCCAATAAGCAATGCTCATGATTGAATTATCCGAAATCAGCTGTTTCACATAATTCGGATAATTTGCCTATTTCGGAAACTTTCCGAATTATCCAAATTATCCGAATTATCCGAAATGAGCTATTTCACATAATTCGGATAATTTGCCTATTTCGGAAACTTTCCGAATTATCATTATCCGAAATGAGCTGTTTCACATAATTCGGATAATTTGCCTATTTCGGAAACTTTCCGAATTATCCGAATACTGCGAATTATCCGAAATGAGCTATTTCAAGTAATTCGGATAATTTGCCTATTTCGGAAACTTTCCGAATTATCCAAATTATCCGAATGAACCGGAATGAGCTATTTCACATAATTCGGATAATTTGCCTATTTCGGAAACTTTGCGAATTATCCAAATTATCCGAATTATCCGAAATGAGCTATTTCACATAATTCGGATAATTTGCCTATTTCGGAAACTTTCCGAATTATCCAAATTATCCGAATTATCCGAAATGAGCTGTTTCACATAATTCGGATAATTTGCCTATTTCGGAAACTTTGCGAATTATCCAAATTATCCGAATTATCCGAAATGAGCTATTTCAATAATTCGGATAATTTGCCTATTTCGGAAACTTTCCGAATTATCCAAATTATCCGAATTCTCCGAAATGAGCTATTTCACATAATTCGGATAATTTGCCTGTTTCGGAATCTTTCCGAATTATCCAAATTATCCGAATTATCCGAAATGAGCTATTTCACATAATTCGGATAATTTGCCTATTTCGGAAACTTTCCGAATTATCCAAATTATCCGAATTCTCCGAAATGAGCTATTTCACATAATTCGGATAATTTGCCTATTTCGGAAACTTTCCGAATTATCCAAATTATCCGAATTATCCGAAATGAGCTATTTCACATAATTCGGATAATTTGCCTATTTCGGAAACTTTCCGAATTATCCGAATACTGCGAATTATCCGAAATGAGCTATTTCACATAATTCGATAATTTGCCTATTTCGGAAACTTTCCGAATTATCCAAATTATCCGAATTATCCGAAATGAGCTATTTCACATAATTCGGATAATTTTCCGAATTATCCAAATTATCCGAATTCTCCGAAATGGGCTATTTCACATAATTCGGATAATTTGCCGACTTTCCCAAATATCCAAATTATCCGAATTATCCGAAATGAGCTATTTCACATAATTCTGATAATTTGCCTATTTCGGAAACTTTCCGAATTATCCGAAATGAGCTATTTCACATAATTCGGATAATTTGCCTATTTCGGAAACTTTCCGCATTATCCAAATTATCCGAGTTCTCCGAAATGAGCTATTTCACATAATTCTGATAATTTGCCTATTTCGGAAACTTTCCGAAATATCCAAATTATCCGAAGTCTCCGAAATGAGCTATTTCACATAATTCGGATAATTTGCCGACTTTCCGAATTATCCAAATTATCCGAATTATCCGAAATGAGCTATTTCACATAATTCGGATAATTTGCCTATTTCGGAAACTTTCCGAATTATCCAAATTATCCGAATTCTCCGAAATGAGCTATTTCACATAATTCGGATAATTTGCCTATTTCGGAAACTTTCCGAATTATCCAAACTATCCGGATTATCCGAAATGAGCTATTTCACATAATTCGGATATTTTGCCTATTTCGGAAACTTTCCGAATTATCCAAATTATCCGAAATGAGCTAATTCACATAATTCGATATTTTGCCTATTTCGGAAACTTTCCGAATTATCCAAATTATCCGAATTATCCGAAATGAGCTATTTCACAAAATTCGGATAAATTGGCCTATTTCGGAAACTTTCCGAATTATCCAAATTACCCGAAATCTCCGAAATGAGCTGTTTCACATAATTCGGATAATTTGCCTATTTCGGAAACTTTCCGAATTATCCAAATTATCCGAAATGAGCTATTTCACATAATTCGGAAAATTTGCCTATTTCGGAAACTTTCCGAATTATCCAAATTATCCGAATTCTCCGAAATGAGCTATTTCACATAATTCGGATAATTTGCCTATCTCGGAAACTTTCCGAAATATCCAAATTATCCGAATTCTCCGAAATGAGCTGTTTCACACAATAAGCATTCACATAATTCGGATAATTTGCCTATTTCGGAAACTTTGCGAATTATCCAAATTATCCGAATTATCCGAAATGAGCTATTTCACATAATTCTGATAATTTGCCTATTTCGGAAACTTTCCGAATTATCCAAATTATCCGAATTATCCGCGAAATGAGCTATTTCACATAATTCGGATAATTTGCCTATTTCGGAAACTTTCCGAATTATCCAAATTATCCAAATTGTCCGAAATGAGCTATTTCACATAATTCGGACAATTTGCCTATTTCGGAAACTTTCCGAATTATCCAAATTATCCGAATTATCCGAAATGAGCTATTTCACAAAATTCGGATAAATTGCTTATTTCGGAAACTTTCCGAATTATCCAAATTATCAGAATTATCCGAAATGAGCTATTTCACATAATTCGGATAATTTGCCTATTTCGGAAACTTTGCGAATTATCCGAAATATCCGAAATAAGCTCTTTCACATAATTCGGAAAATTTGCCTATTTCGGAAACTTTCCGAATTACCCAAATTATCCGAATTATCCGAAATGAGCTATTTCACAAAATTCGGATAAATTGCTTATTTCGGAAACTTTCCGAATTATCCAAATTATCAGAATTATCCGAAATGAGCTATTTCACATAATTCGGATAATTTGCCTATTTCGGAAACTTTGCGAACTATCCGAAATATCCGAAATAAGCTCTTTCACATAATTCGGAAAATTTGCCTATTTCGGAAACTTTCCGAATTATCCAAATTATCAGAATTATCCGAAATGAGCTATGTCACATATTTCGGAAAATTTGCCTATTTCGGAAACTTTCCGAACTATCCAAATTATCCGAAATGACTTATCTCACACAATTCGGATAATTTGCCTATTTCGGAAACTTTCCGAATTATCCAAACTATCCGAATTATCCGAAATGAGCTATTTCACATAATTCGGATAATTTGCCTATTTCGGAAACTTTCCGAATTATCCAAATTATCCGAATTCTCCGAAATGAGCTATTTCACATAATTCGGATAATTTGCCTATTTCGGAAACTTTCCGAATTATCCAAATTATCCGAATTATCCGAAATGAATTATTTCACACAATTCGGATAATTTGCCTATTTCGGAAACTTTCCGAATTATCCAAACTATCCGAATTATCCGAAATGAGCTTTTTCACATATTTCGGATAATTTGCCTATTTCGGAAACTTTGCGAATTATCCAAATTATCCGAATTATCCGAAATGGGCTATTTCACATAATTCGGATAATTTGCCTATTTCGGAAACTTTCCGAATTATCCAAATTATCCGAATTCTCCGAAATGAGCTACTTCACATAATTCGGATAATTTGCCTATTTCGGAAACTTTCCGAATTATCCAAATTATCCGAATTCTCCGAAATGAGCTGTTTCACATAATTCTGAAAATTTGCCTATTTCGGAAACTTTCCGAATTATCCAAATTATCCGAAATGAGCTATTTCACATAATTCGGATAGTTTGCCTATTTCGGAAACTTTCCGAATTATCCAATTTATCCGAATTCTCCGAAATGAGCTATTTCACATAATTCGGATAATTTGCCTATTTCGGAAACTTTCCGAATTATAAGAAATGAGCTATTTCACCTAATGCGGATAGTTTGCTTATTCCGGAAGCTTTCCGAATTATCCGAATTATCCGAAATGAGCTATTTCACATAATTCGGATAATTTGCCTATTTCGGAAACTTTCCGAATTATCCGAAATGAGCTATTTCACATAATTCGGATAATTTGCCTATTTCGGAAACTTTCCGAATTATCCAAATTATCCGAAATGAGCTATTCCACATAATAAGGAAAATTTGCCTATTTCGGAAACTTTCCGAATTATCCAAACTATCCGAATTCTCCGAAATGAGCTATTTCACATAATTCGGACAATTTGCCTATTTCGGAAACTTTCCGAATTATCCAAATTATCCGAAATGAGCTATTTCACATAATTCGGATAATTTGCGTATTTCGGAAACTTTCCGCATTATCCAAATTATCCGAATTCTCCCAAATGAGCCATTTCACATCAATCGGATAATTCGCCTATTTCGGAAAGTTTCCGAATTACCCGAAATGGGCTGTTTCACATAGTTCACAACCAAGTCAATCGCCGCAAGATTTGGCCAAGACTCGATTGGCCAAATTTGCTGCGACGGGCTGCCTCCTGACTCCAATATGTCCACGAAAAAGTCAACCGGCGAAATTTGCTGCTCTTGGCTGTTTCCTGATTTACAGTATACAGTATAACCACGAGCAAGTCAATCGCAGCAAATTTTGTCCACGAACCGTTTGGCACAACTTGGGCACAGTTTGCTGCGATTGACTTGTTTACAAACATATGTGAATCAAGACACGACCGACGGCAGCAAATTTTGCCAACCGATTGTTGGTCAACATTTACTGCGGTTGACTTGCATGTGTGATTACGTTCCAATCAAAAAGCCGCCAATAGCAGCAAATTTTGCCACCGGAGTGTTTGTCACAATTCGCTGCGGTTGACTTGTTCATGGTTATACTTTAAATCAGGAAGCAGCAAATTCGCCAACCGCTTCTTGGACAGAATTTGCTGCGATGTACTTGTTCGTGGTTGTATTTAAAACAGGAAGCAGTCAATCGCAGCAAATGTTGTCGAGAACAAGACATCTTTCTGATCAAGGCTTGACGGTTGGGAGAGCTCCATCTGTTTTCCTGAGAGCGAGCTCTCTTGCATCTTCTGTGAAGAGGAGGAGGCAATGGTCAGGAGTTCTCGCCCCTTAAAAGAGACAGGAGCTTTCTTGTCGACTACGAGGCAATCTGAGCTCTGTTCTGTCTCGTGAAGTTGGAGGGTCCTCTCTTCTGACATGATTCGGCAGAAAACCTGCTAGGGGATCTCTCCCTCTACCGAATGCTACAGGAGCTCTGTTCTTTTCGATCACGACAAGGAGGTTCTCGCTAAATGAATTGCAACGAGCTCTCCTCTTGTTTTCGATGATGAGGAAGAGAACTTATGCGTTGTTTTTGTTGTTGTTGACATCTGGGGGGCCTTTGTCCTCTCTTGCTAGCTAGAAGGTCTCTTCAATCTTCTCAAGAACAAGAGGCGACTTACCAAGAGGTAATGGAGCTCTCCTCTAGAAGAAAGCCTTCTTCTCTTATCAGGAGTATCTTGGAGGAAGCTCCTTTTTTAGAGCATGACGTACAGTGGGGAGGGGGAGAGGACCAGACTTGACTTTTCCTTTTGAAGGTCTGGGGAGCTTCATCCTGTCATTTTAGCGGAAGCTCTCTTCCATGTTTTGTCTGAAGAGGAAGCGGAGATAGTCTTCTTTCCCTTGCCAAGAGCAAAAGAGGTCTCTTCTTGCCGACAACTGAAGGGTAAACTGAGCCGTCTTGTTTCTCGTGAAGTTGGAGGGGCCTGTCTCCTAGTTTGAGAGAGGGGGCCCTCTTCATTCTCATTGCATTGGAGGAAGCTCTCTTCTGGTCAAGGACGAGGTAGAGAACTTATACGTTGTTTTTGAAGACTGCGGGAGCTCTGATCTGGAGCTTGTCTTCAGTCTTCTTAAGATTGAGAGGAAGACTTACCAAGAGGTCAAGGAGCTCTCGAGACAGTCGCTCTCTTCTCTTACCAAGAACAATTAACTTGGAGTGAGCTCTCTTCTTGTTTCAAAGGATGATGTAGAGGGCTTCTCATCTGCTTTTGGAGGCCGCGGGGAGGACCGGACTTCTCTTGCCAAGGTTTGAAGTTGGGAAGAGCACCATTCTTTTTCTTGGCGGTAACCTTTTTCCATGTCTTGAAGCGGATGAGGGGATGGTGAGGAGCCCTCACACCGAACTAAGAGAGAAAAGAGTTTTCTTCTTGTCGACAGAGAGGTAAACAAAGCTCTCTACTTTCTCGAGAAGTTAGAGGGGCCTCTCTTCTGACTTGTTGGGGTAGAGGACCTGCCAGCGGATCTCTTCTTCTACCAAAAGGTAGAGTAAGTGAAAGTGGAGGGAGCTTTCTTCTTGTTTTCGAGGACTGGGTAGAGAATCCATGCGTTGTTGTTGAAGGCTGGGGGGGGGTTCGTCTTCTTTTGCTGGGAGCGACGACTGAGAGGCGACATGCCAAGAGGTACTGGAGCTCTCTTCTCTTACCTCGATTGAGGGGCAGACCAGGCTTCCTTTGTTTGAGGTTGGGCGGTGCTCCGCCCTTTCTCCTTGAGCATATGCTGTCTTCCATCTGATGAAGAAGTACAAAAAGCAATCAAGATCATCAGGATTTCTGAAGGGGCATGTCTGCTTTTTTAGGTGGAGCTTTCTTCTGTCTCACTGGCTTGGAGGAAGCTCCTCAGGCTTTTCTTCTCAAGGATGAGGTGGGGGACTTTTAAAACTCTGGTTGAGGTAGGGACTTGTCTTGTCGGAAGCTAGGGCAGCTCTGTCCTCCCTTCTTGCTAGGAGCGGGTTTGTTCAATCTTGTTAAGACGAAACATTACAAAGAAGTGAAGGAGCTCTCTGCTAGAAACAAGCTCTCTTCTTTTAATGCGAATAACTTGGGGGGGAGTCTCGTCTTGTTTTGGAGCATGAAGTGGGGGGAGGACCAGGTTTCTCCTCTTTTTGAAGCTTGGGCGAAGCTCCACCCTTTCATGGGGGTATGCTCTCTTGAGTCTTTCTTCCGAAGAAGTAAAGGGGTTAGTCAAGCTCTTGATCTCGATCTTCCCCCTACCTAGAGAGAACGGAGGTGTCTTCTTGCCGACTGAGGGGTAGGCGGAGCTTTGCTTTGTCTCGACGGTTTGACGGGGTCTGTCTGTTTTTTCGAGATGGACCTCTCTTCTTTGTCATGAAACTGGAGGAAGCTCGTTTCTTCTTTTTGTAGGCTGGGGGAGCTTTGTCCTTTCGTGCTAGGAGTGGGAGCTCTTCATTCCTCTACAGATAAAATGAAGACTTACCCAGAGGTTAAGGAAGTCTCTTCAGGAAAATCCTCTCTTGCCACGAGTAGCTAGTTTTTTCTTGTTCCAGAGGATGAGGTAGAGGGCTGCTCATTTCTTGTTGAAGGTTGAGGGGAGGACCAGACTCTTCGTTTAAAGGTTAGGGGAGCTCTGTCCTCACATTTTGAGAGTGAACTTTCTTCTATCTCTTGAAGAGGAAGAGGGGACGACAAGGAGCTCTTCTCTCTCTTATTTTCGACTAAGAGGCAGCCGGAGCCGCATTTTTTCTCGTGAAGTTGCAAGGGGCTCTCTGCTTCTTCGAGATGCTGCGGTAGAGGATCTTCCAGGGGATCTCTTCTTTTACCCATATAAGGAAAAGAAGCTCATCTCTTGCTGACGACGAGGTAGAGGAGCTCTAACTCTATGTTCGTCTGTTTAAGGCTGGAGGAGCTTTGTCTTCTTTTGCTAGGAGCCAGCCCCCGAGGAGTTGGAGACCTACCAAGAGGTCAAGGAGTTCTTGTAGACAGGAGCTCTCTTACAAGAGCGGATGAGGTAGGGGACTTGCTTTTTTCTTTTTGAAGGCTGGAGAGAGGACCAGTTGTCTCCTTTCCTTTGATGCTTGGGGGAGCTCCACCCTTTCTTGAGCGTATGCTCTCTTCCGTCTCTCTTTTGAAGAAGTGAAGGGGACAGTCAAGATCCTGGCTTTTCCTTTTCTTGCCGACTGAAGGATAAACGGAGCTCTCTTCTTTCTCGATGTTTTTACAGGGCCTGTCTGTTCTCTTGAGATGCAGATCTCTTCCTTCTCATAAACTTGGAGGAAGCTCTTGGTCTCGTTTTGTCGAGGACGAGGTAGACGACTTTTCTTGTTGGAAGCTAGGGAACTCTGGTCTTTATTACCAAGAGCGAGGCCTCTTCAATCTTGAAAACTAAAAAAGCGACCTACAACGAGATGAAGGAGCTCTCTGCTAGAAAGAAGCTCCCTTCTGTTATCACGAATAACTTGGGGAGACTCGTTTCTTGTTTTGCAGCATGAGGTGGGGGACTTTTTCTGAGAAGGCCGGTCAGATTTTTCTTGTTGACGGTTGGAAGGAGCTCCAACCTTTCTTCTTGAGCGTCTGCTCTCTTCCGTTCTTCGAAAAGTTAAAGGAGATAGCTACGATATTTTCCCCTTACGTAGACAGAAAGAGGTCTTTTCTTGCCGACAGGGTAAACGGAGCTTTTTTCCTTCTCGATGGCTTGGCGGGGCCTGTCTGTTTCTTTGACCTTCTGTCTCATTAGATTGGCGGAAGCTCTCAGTCTCTTCTTGTCGAGGACGAGGTAAAGGACTTTCTTCTTGGAAGCTAAGGGAGTCTGGCCTCTCTTGCTAGGAGCGAGGCTATTTCAATCTTCCTAAGACTTACAAAGTGACTTGCCACGTCTCTGCTAGAAAGAAGCTCTCTCTTCCTTTGCAACGAATAACTTGGGGGGATTCTCTTCTTGTTTTGGAGCATGAGGTGGCGGACTTACCTTTTCTTTGAAGGCTGGGGGAGGACCAGATTTCTCTTTTGACCCGTCGATGGCGAGGGCCCTGGCGCCGCCCGACCATCTACCCCGTCCAGCTTCTGAAGCTTGGGAGAGTTCACCCTTTCTTGGGGGTATGCTCTCTTCCGTCTTTGTTTTGAAAACGTAAAGGGGGTTGGTCACGATCTCGATCTTCCCCCTACCTAGAGAGAAAGGAGGTGTCTTCTTGCCGACTGAGGGGTAGGCGGAGCTTTGTTTTGTCTCGACGGTTTGACGGGGTCTGTCTGTTTTTTCGAGATGGACCTCTCTTCTTTGTCATGAAATTGGAGGAAGCTCGTTTCTTCTTTTTGTAGGCTGGGGGAGCTTTGTCCTTTCGTGCTAGGAGTGGGAGCTCTTCATTCCTCTACAGATAAAATGAAGACTTACCCAGAAGTTAAGGAAGTCTCTTCGGGAAAATCCTCTCTTGCCACGAGTAGCTAGTTTTTTCTTGTTCCAGAGGATGAGGTAGAGGGCTGCTCATTTCTTGTTGAAGGTTGAGGGGAGGACCAGGCTCTTCGTTTAAAGGTTAGGGGAGCTCTGTCCTCACATTTTGAGAGTGAACTTTCTTCTATCTCTTGAAGAGGAAGAGGGGACGACAAGGAGCTCTTCTCTCTCTTATTTTCGACTAAGAGGCAGCCGGAGCTGCATTTTTTCTCGTGAAGTTGCAAGGGGCTCTCTGCTTCTTCGAGATGCTGCGGTAGAGGACCTTCCAGGGGATCTCTTCTTTTACCCATATAAGGAAAAGAAGCTCATCTCTTGCTGACGACGAGGTAGAGGAGCTCTAACTCTATGTTCGTCTGTTTAAGGCTGGAGGAGCTTTGTCTTCTTTTGCTAGGAGCCAGCTCCCGAGGAGTTGGAGACCTATAAGGTCAAGGAGTTCTTGTAGACAGGAGCTCTCTTACAAGAGCGGATGAGGTAGGGGACTTGCCTTTTTCTTTTTGAAGGCTGGAGAGAGGACCAGTTGTCTCCTTTCTTTTGATGCTTGGGGGAGCTCCACCCTTTCTTGAGCGTATGCTCTCTTCCGTCTCTCTTTTGAAGAAGTGAAAGGGACTGTCAAGATCCTGACTTTTCCTTTTCTTGCCGACTGAAGGATAAACGGAGCTCTCTTCTTTCTCGATGTTTTTACAGGGCCTGTCTGTTCTCTTGAGATGCAGATCTCTTCCTTCTCATAAACTTGGAGGAAGCTCTTGGTCTCGTTTTGTCGAGGACGAGGTAGACGACTTTTCTTGTTGGAAGCTAGGGAACTCTGGTCTTTATTACCAAAAGCGAGGCCTCTTCAATCTTGAAAACTAAAAAAGCGACCTACAACGAGATGAAGGAGCTCTCTGCTAGAAAGAAGCTCCCTTCTGCTATCACGAATAACTTGGGGAGACTCGTTTCTTGTTTTGCAGCATGAGGTGGGGGACTTTTTCTGAGAAGGCCGGTCAGATTTTTCTTGTTGACGGTTGGAAGGAGCTCCAACCTTTCTTCTTGAGCGTCTGCTCTCTTCCGTTCTTCGAAAAGTTAAAGGAGATAGCTACGATATTTTCCCCTTACGTAGACAGAAAGAGGTCTTTTCTTGCCGACAGGGTAAACGGAGCTTTCTTCCTTCTCGATGGCTTGGCGGGGCCTGTCTGTTTCTTTGACCTTCTGTCTCATTAGATTGGCGGAAGCTCTCAGTCTCTTCTTGTCGAGGACGAGGTAAAGGACTTTCTTCTTGGAAGCTAAGGGAGTCTGGCCTCTCTTGCTAGGAGCGAGGCTATTTCAATCTTCCTATAAGACTTACAAAGTGACTTGCCACGTCTCTGCTAGAAAGAAGCTCTCTCTTCCTTTGCAACGAATAACTTGGGGGGATTCTCTTCTTGTTTTGGAGCATGAGGTGGCGGACTTACCTTTTCTTTGAAGGCTGGGGGAGGACCAGATTTCTCTTTTGACCCGTCGATGGCGAGGGCCCTGGCGCCGCCCGACCATCTACCCCGTCCAGCTTCTGAAGCTTGGGGAGTTCCACCCTTTCTTGGGGGTATGCTCTCTTCCGTCTTTGTTTTGAAAACGTAAAGGGGGTTGTCACGATCTCGATCTTCCCCCTACCTAGAGAGAAAGGAGGTGTCTTCTTGCCGACTGAGGGGTAGGCGGAGCTTTGTTTTGTCTCGACGGTTTGACGGGGTCTGTCTGTTTTTTCGAGATGGACCTCTCTTCTTTGTCATGAAATTGGAGGAAGCTCGTTTCTTCTTTTTGTAGGCTGGGGGAGCTTTGTCCTTTCGTGCTAGGAGTGGGAGCTCTTCATTCCTCTACAGATAAAATGAAGACCTACCCAGAGGTTAAGGAAGTCTCTTCAGGAAAATCCTCTCTTGCCACGAGTAGCTAGTTTTTTCTTGTTCCAGAGGATGAGGTAGAGGGCTGCTCATTTCTTGTTGAAGGTTGAGGGGAGGACCAGACTCTTCGTTTAAAGGTTAAGGGAGCTCTGTCCTCACATTTTGAGAGTGAACTTTCTTCTATCTCTTGAAGAGGAAGAGGGGACGACAAGGAGCTCTTCTCTCTCTTATTTTCGACTAAGAGGCAGCCGGAGCTGCTTTTTTTCTCGTGAAGTTGCAAGGGGCTCTCTGCTTCTTCGAGATGCTGCGGTAGAGGACCTTCCAGGGGATTTCTTCTTTTACCCATATAAGGAAAAGAAGCTCATCTCTGGCTGACCACGAGGTAGAGGAGCTCTAACTCTATGTTCGTCTGTTTAAGACTGGAAGAGCTTTGTCTTCTTTTGCTAGGAGCCAGCTTCCGAGGAGTTGGAGACCTACCAAGAGGTCAAGGAGTTCTTGTAGACAGGAGCTCTCTTACAAGAGCGGATGAGGTAGGGGACTTGCCTTTTTCTTTTTGAAGGCTGGAGAGAGGACCAGTTGTCTCCTTTCTTTTGATGCTTGGGGGAGCTCCACCCTTTCTTGAGCGTATGCTCTCTTCCGTCTCTCTTTTGAAGAAGTGAAAGGGACTGTCAAGATCCTGACTTTTCCTTTTCTTGCCGACTGAAGGATAAACGGAGCTCTCTTCTTTCTCGATGTTTTTACAGGGCCTCTGTTCTCTTGAGATGCAGATCTCTTCTTTTTCATAAACTTGGAGGAAGCTCTTGGTCTCGTAATGCAGCTATCTTCTTTCTCATAAACTTGGAGGAAGCTTTTGGTCACGTTTTGTCGAAGATGAGGTAGGCGATTTTTCTTGTCAGCCTATACCACACGATGTTGTAAGATGCAGTCTGTAGTAAACCTAATGCAAAACCAAGGAGGAAGTCACATTATACATAAAGGTTCCTGCCACATATATATATATATACACAACATGTGCGTATACATGTGCACGACATACTGAAGGGCTTGCGACGTGCAGCCTCGCGGAAGTAGCGAGCATGGGAAAAATGAGAGCCTTCGGCGCTTCGGCTCGGTGCTGACTCGACAGGATCCTAAACCCAGAGACTCCAATATTCCTCTGAAGGGATCTAGAAGGGCTCCTTTAAGGGTTTCTTGTAAGGGATAGGGTTCAGAGGACTCCAAATATCTCTCAATTAGGGAACGTACCTCGAAGTATAGTAGGGATCCCTAGTATATTTTAAGGTATATTCTGTGCAATTAAGGGATGTTGGAGTCTCTGGGCCACCCACTACACTTCTGACGTCCTTCGCCAGGCCGAAATCGACCAACTTGACGTAGCCTTGAGAATCCAGCATCACGTTCTCCTCAGAAGGGTTGAAGCATTAGTTATTCCAGAACTTCGAGGCGTTTTCGGCACAGGGCTTCAGGCTCCCTCCACGGCTCGCAATCGAAATAGCTCCCACACGCACTCAGACATTCGTGGCCTCCATGCCAGCCCCCTCGAACCACTCCCAAACCGCGAAAGTCTATCAGCCTCAACAGCCGTGGACCTCGAAGGAGCCTCCAAAACCGAGATCTGCGAACCTCTCTGAAGGCCTACATCCCGGCATTTCCTGAAGCCCTGCACCGATAGATCGAATAGTCGAGAACGGGGTGGGGTATGTTATGGCATGGTTATCGTAAGGAACCCCAAGGAACAGTATTGGTGACGTGTCAAGCAAGCCCTTCTAAGAACCTCACAAGCACCTGCAAACCGTCACGAAGCCTTGGGCCCGCCACCCGTACGGGAACCCTTGTAGGAACCCTCATAGACACTTTTCTAGAGACCCTTAGAGGGCACTATAGGGCCCTGAAACAGGGTCTCGTTTAAAGAAGCTCTTATGCCACCGAAAGCCCAAAGCCCCCCCCCCTCAGCTCCCAGAAGCCGCGGCACCGGCTTCAGATCCCTGTAGGCCACGCCCGCCAGGTGCAGTGCTTCGAGGATGAGGACCAATGAGCCTGTGTAGAACCTGGGGGCCGCAAGGGAGTTTCTAGCTTCTAGCAAGGGAGGGTATAGGCTTTGTGGCTTCGTTAAGGGAACTTGCATTAAATCCCTTAACAAGAACCCGATTGAGGGTTGAGAGTTGAAGGTTCAGGGATCAGGGTTGAAGGGTTGAAGGCTTTGGGGTGGAAATCAACATGTCTGGATTTTGGTCCTGCTGCTTAGAGCAGGGCGCCAACAAGCATGGGTCCAAAGCTGTATCCTACCTTCCTCTCTCTTAGTAAGTCTTCGTATAGGGGTCTTAGCAACTTGAATTGGTTTGGGGGTATATTAGAGTTCGAGGAAGAGAATAAATAGGGACTGTAAGAGGATATTACTACGAATTCTTCCAACCCTGTCATTACGAGAGGCTTCCGAGAACCATGCGGCCAATTCGGGCAAAAAAATGTTGGAGTCTCTGGGCATCGACTTGAAATTACTCGCTACACACCAGAGCTGTCAGGCTCCGGCTGGGCGTGTCGGCGACTGGCGGTGCCCATCTTGTCCTGGAAATCCAGTTTGGGGCTCAGGGCATCGAATCGGAGCGCTTCCGCTTCCTGAAGGCTAGGGTTTTTTTTTGTTTGAAGGCCCTTTTCCTCCCTGCTACAGTCGGAATACGTAGTAGGTAGAACCGGGCTGAGGACTTCTAGGGATTTAGGGGTGTCTCAGGCTTTATGAAGCGAGGTTGTGGGTGCCCTGGCTGTCCAAGGCCGTCAGAAACCCCATAGATTGCTGCTACGCCCTGAGCAGGACTGCCTGCCACAAAGGTAACCAATGGAAGGGTTGTGGGTTTTGGCACAGTCTAGACCAGAGCAATGGCAGCAGTGGTGTTTCTACTCTTTTCAAGGGCTTATGGCTGTCGCACATGACGTTCTTAAGAAAAGCGGCCAACCTTGTTGCCTGTCATACTTCCTGGAGTCCTGGGGACTCCAGAGAACCTTCCACCTAAACCCCGAACCCGGTACCCAAACCCCTAACCAATTGAGCCTGAGTCCTATATACCCCACCCCTCCGTCCCCTTTGCAAACCCTTGCAGAAAGCATAACTAACATAACAGCTGAAGGGAACCTGTAAGCCCATGAAAAAGACCCTGAGCCCTAAGCCGTATCTTTGAGCTTCCCTTGAGAGGTCCCGCATCTGTTCGTAGAGCTGCCCCCCGGTGATGAGCTCGGTGAGGATGTACAAGCTCTTCTCCGTCCTTGTTCACGGAGTCTCCAGAATGTAAGGGTTTGGTGCGGTGTCACTGAGAGTCCTAGAAGGAGATTATAAGGCCTCTATATGGCTCCATAAGAGTTCTATACGGGCTTACCAGTATTATAGGAAAAGTAAGTCCCAGAGCGTTTGATGGTCGACTCATGAATTTGCAAGACTGCACGCCGCTCGATCTGTCTACCTGCCTGTCAGTATAAGAAGCCAACTATCCGAATACTATGTTCCATGTACTCGGCCGCTGCATCTGCCCATGAAATGCGACGAATAGCTCGATTTTGTGGTGAGCTACCTGTGTTACGATACATGACTGCACCTTCCCGTGTTATTTGCATCGGCCGCTCATATCCTTCACCTGCTCCGCGATGCAGTAGAGCACCGAGCACTGCAGTGTGATTTGGCACACTCCCCCTACACCCTAGAAGACTTTAGGCATCACAGGAGCAACAATGATAACAATAACACAACAACATCTGTTCATAATAGCATATTACATTATATTACATTATATTATAATATGTTATATTATATTATATTATATTATATTATATTACATTATATTTTGTTATATTATTTTATATTATATTATATGATCTTATATTATCTTATATTATCTTATATTATATTACATTACATTACATTACATTATATTATACTATACTATACTATACTATACTATACTATACTATATTATATTATATTATATTATAGTATAGTATACATTATAGTATATTCTATTACATTATAGTACATTTTCGTATCGTATAGTAAAGCAAAACATGGCCGAGCGACTGAAAGGACTTCACGAGTTGCAGGACGAAAGGATGGCTCGCCATGCCAAGGAGGTTGCACTCCTCCTGGATCTCCATGGGGACCTGATCAAAGGCTTAGGGGTTTAGGAGGAGTTTAGGGGTCTAGGAGGGGTTTAGGGGTTTAAGGGTTTAGGGGTTCAGGGGTTTAGGGGTCTAGGGGTTTAGGAGTTTAGGGGTTCAGGGATTTAGGGGTTCAGGGGTTCAGGGGTTCAGGGATTCAGGGGTTTAGGGGTTTAGGGTTAGGGCTCAGAGTTGAGCACACGAAAGCTGGGTTCCAAGAACCTTCTCGAAGGTGATGGGGGCTGAATCGAAACCCTGCTTGCCCCCGACCTGGCCGTCCTCCTTCTTGATCCGCTTGAGAGCATATCCTTTGGGGAAACGGTTAAGGGGGAGTTGGAGTGGGATTGGCATAAGTTAGTATGACGCAGTGGTGGCTAGAACCGACCATACATAGACCATATAGGGTGAAACCCAGAAAGTTGGAACATGGACTCAGGATGATTGGCGCTGGGATTGGAAAACTTTAACTTCACAGGCACGAGGATAAACATGCTCCAACTTTCGTGCCAAGTAACACAAGCGCAACACGGGAGAGCTTTGTGCTCTGTTGTTACTGCATGATCTAAACACCTATGCGGGAGCACCAGGACGAAAGATCCTGTGGCAAAGCCTCGATACGATGCTTGCGGGCTCAGGCTTCAAGAATATACCGTTGAAGGTTTTAACTTCCGTGCTACCAGTATAAAAATACCCGCGAATAAACCTTCGCGCCAGTGTAATGTAGGGCCTTATAATTTAGCATACATAAGGTTTGGGTGTATATTGTACGACAGACATAAGAAGGAACCTCCAAAACCCTATCATAATTCTTAAGGCCTCTACAGTTACTTATTATGTCTATAGTATAACATACCCCCAAACTCTCTTCTAAGTCTTACGGTCCCTATGTTATAGTAACCTTATAGTATCTTATAGTAATCCTTCTAGACCCCTTTAAAGGAACCTTATACCCCAAACTCTCCTGAGGCCCCCTACAGTACCGACCGAGCCACGTGCCCCAGTCTTCACGTGCTCCACAAGGCGCACAGACCCAAAGGCGCCAACACCGATCATCCGCACGTGCCTTCCCAGAGTTTACAGGGATCTATCAGGGTTCCTTTAAGGGTTCCTGCCAGGGATAGGGTTTAGGGGACTCCAATATCCCCTAATCACCCTGATTAAAGGATATTGGAGTCTCTGGGCGTCTACGGCAGAAGGTGTGTCCTTATTCCAAAGGTTGAGGAATCATCTAACCCAAAACCCTATAGAACTTCAAACCATCCTAAACCCTAAACCCTTAACCCTAACCGGTAAACCCTTAACCCTTAACCCTAAACCATAACCCTAAACCCTTAACCCTAAACCCTAAACCCCTATAACCCTAAACCCTTAACCTTTGCTGTGTTCCACTTGCGCACCTCAGGTTCTTCAGCGACAGCGTCCAGTCCTGGAGCTTCGCTCGTTCCCGGAGGTCCTCGGAGCTCCAACGCATCCAGGGTTTAGGGGTTTTTTTGGGGTTTAGGGTTTAGGGGTTTAGGGTTTAGGCGTTCAGGGTTTAGGGGTTTTTTGGTGTTTTTTGGGGTTTAGGGTTTAGGGTTTAGGGTTTTTTGGGGTTTAGGGTTTAGCGGTTTATTGGGTTTAGCGGTTTATTGGGTTTAGGGTTCAGGGTTTAGGGGCTTTTGTTGTTAATCTGGCGTTTTCCAGCCTGCCTGCCCAGGTTTGGGCACATAGAAGGTGAGACTACGATCCACCGCGATCATGCTTAGGGTTCAGGGTCGAGGGTCGGAATCATAAGGGAGTTTCCGAAAATTAGGGGTACCTTATTTTGGGGTCCTTATAGGAAGGATCCTACTACTTAGGATACTATATTTGGATCACCTATTTTCAGAAACTCCCGTTAGTGTCATAGCAATATGAAGCTTTTCGACTTTGAGGGGCTGCACAGAAGAAGCATGGGCATGATAAGACGCAGTCACGACCAGCATAATGGCCAGAATCATCCCTGAGTTCACTAGGCCGGACCACTCTGAGCTTCGGTCGTTCAGGATGCTGGGGTTGCAGGTCTTGTGGCTTTGGCCATTGTATGTAGAACCCTTTTGCAACCATTTTGCAACCCTCATAGAAACCTCCAAGCCATGCGAAGCCATCCGAACCCTGGGCCCAGCGTCGTCTCTCATGTTCTTCGTCACGAACTTCTCGAAGACATCCCGGGTGCCCACCCAGAACCGAGTGTCCGGCTCTGTGACGGTAACCTTCAAACTCAAAAGTTCAGGGTTGTTTAGGGTTCCTAGCTTTGAATGCTCACCCCCCACCCCCCTTTTTACTCCTGATGCATCAGTCGGAAAAGGGATTAGGGTTCGGGTTTTGGTTCTCAACTCGTGTTCACGTAATAGCCCAGCTCTGTTTGGGGCACGGACCACTTGTTTGGAGACACTGCCGAACTTGGGCTTCGGGTTCAGGGCTGCGAGTTTGGGGTAGGGCGCTTGGGTTTAGGGCTGGGGGAGAACTCAGCAGTGACGGAATGTTGGGCCAGAGGCTGGCCGGTGGCTGCAGCTAGTGGCAAGCATGGTTCCACGGTCCATGATGGCGGCAGTCCGGAGTTAACTTTTTGGAATCAGGGGTTGAGGTTTGGGGTTTGGAGGGCCAACCTGGGGTTTAGGGTCCGAGGGTCTAAACTCTAAACGTTGTGGGTTGAACCCCTGACGAAGCCGCCTTCCCCGACCGCTTCTCGTCGAAGAGCAGAGCCCGCTCACCGAAACAGGCACCTGGCATGGAACTTCCTGTGACAAGCTCTGTAGACAGACTGCTGCCAGTGGCATACACTTAGTAGATACATATACCTATACATACACATAAAAAAATATAAACACCTACACATGTTTATACATATATATATATATGTATGTATGTATATATACACGTACGCATACATGCATGCACATGGATGGATGGATAGATGGATGGATGGATGGTTGGATGCATGGATGCATGGATGCATGGATGCATGGATGCATGGATGCATGGATGCACGGATGCATGGATGCATGGATGCATGGATGCATGGATGCATGTATATGCGTATGTATATGTATGTGTATATGTATAGGTATAGGTATATACATGTACAGGTATAGGTATATGTCTATGGGTATATGTATATGTATATGTATATGTATATGTATATGTTTATGTATATGTATATGTATATGTATATGTATATGTATGTGTATATATATATATGTATATGTATATGATGTATCTACGCGGAATTACGCATGTTCTCAAGGTTCGGAGTATGAAAATATGCACAAATGTAGGTGCGTTGGCTTTCTACCATGGGGGCCTTTGCCGAGCTCGCGTAGCAAGACTCCGTCCACATCGACACCTCAGCCGTGCGAAAGGGTGCTCTAGAAAAACGTGATACCTACTGTTACAGAGCTTTGCAGCGATGTTGCCCTCACGGCCTACAAAACACACTGCGATCAGCCCTGAGCGTCAAGCGTGAGCACCTAAACCAGGTACGAGATGTTCGAGTTAAGGTCAACTGATGCAAACCAGCCACGCACTCCCCCGGACATGACGATGTAGAACTTGTCGCCGTCTTCTCCTGCTCAAGTATGAAGAGCCACACGCGCAAACAGTAGTTCGGCCCAGAAGCCCATAAGGCTCCCCCCACAGCTCACAGATTCCCAGGAGTACTATGACTACTATTACTATTATTACTATTCTTACATTATTCTTTTTAATATTATTACTACTATTATTACTATTATAACCCCCCCCCCCCAAACAAACCCCCCCCCCCCCTAAAGCCCCCGCCCCCTCCCCCCCCCCCCGGAAGCACCCTAGCAGAAACAGAAACCCAGCCTTGGTCAAAGACGATCTCCCCGGGTCTCCAGGGGTCCGTGGAGTCGAGAGCCTTGGAGATGGAGCAGACCTGCAAGGATGTAGAGGGCTTTTGACTTACCCTTAGTTAGTAGGGAATGGAAGAATGGTAGTAATAGTAGAAAAAATTGTACCCCACTCCTCCATTCCCTACTCACCAAAGGTAAGTTGAGGGTTTTGTTGGTGGGGTTGGGGTTCAGGATTTGGGGCGTTTAGCGTGTGTCTGTAGAGTTGAGGGTTTAGTTGGCACAAGGGGTCTCTAGGTGCCTTGCACAGGGGGTTCGTAGGATTTCGCTTGGTCTGATAGGGTTGCTTTGCGGGTTCGGTCGAAGTGTTCGGAGTTTAGGAGCTGGGTTCGCCGCTGAGGGCATGGGCTTCGGGTCAAATCTTGATCGCAGGCTTCGGTCAACGAGAGCTTGCGATAGGTGTATATGTATAGAAACATTTATATAAACATACTGCTAGGGTTTACGGTTTAGGGTTTTCATACAATTATGTTGTAGTTGTGTAGTATGTTGAGCCTTTCCTGCGGCCAAACCGATGTTAGATGAGGATGCAGAGAACGACACAGAGCACGACCGGCGGTTCCTTCGAGCCCTCCACCTTGCTGCAGTGCATGACTAGTATTATTACTACTTACTATTATTACTATTATTAATATTATTACTACTATTATTACAATTATTAATATTATGACTACTATTATTACTATTATTATTGTTATTATACGGAAGTCCGTCATGGTTCAGCCTCAGGTGAGCTCATAAAGCTGCGGAGAAACGAGAAGCTGAACCGCAAGAGGCTAGCTTGAGAGCGTAGTGACGTAGTAGGCTCTGGATTCGACGACGAATCGATAACACCCAAGCGACTGAAGCTGAGGCCCCAATACGGTATAGTAGAGTAGAGTAGAGTAGAGCCTAGTAGCGTATTGTCTACTGCATTCTGGTATACTATCTATCGTATATCGTGGAGTATGCTGCGGTCTATTTTCGCATACTAACCCCTGCCTGAAAGTTCGCGAGGCGCTTCAGAACGGGCAGCCTTTATCGACAGGCCAAGCAGGGCTTCGGAGTCTCGGGCTTAGGGACCTTAAATGAGGGCTCAGGTTCAGGGGCCATGAGGGTTTCGGAAGTGCCGCGCCGAAAGCACCCTTGCGTTTAGGAGTCGCTGGAGCGACTTCGGAGCCACCTGAGGCTTCAGTCAACACTTAAACCGTAACAGCTCAAACCCTAGCTACAACGAGCAGGAAACCCCAGGAGCGGAGACCGGCTCGCGCCACCGGCACTTTCCATCTAAACCCCCCGTAAAGGCGGAGTCAACACCCCAAACAGTAGTAGTAGTAGTAGTAGTAGTAGTAGTAGTAGTAGTAGTAGTAGTAGTAGTAGTAGTAGTAGTAGTAGTAAAGGCGGAGCTTAGAAAAGGTGATGGGTCTCTGTCAGGGTCAAAACAACAATGAAAGCATCCGTCGGTCCCTACCACAGCGTAGCTGATTAAGCCCCTTAACAAGAACCCAGGAAACAGCAAACCCGCGAAACCGGCTGAGATATTGGCCTGGAGATGATGAGCACCTTGCTGATGTAGTCCATCCTCGAACATCCGTAGAAAAGGTCGTCGCTCTAACGTGAGGCTACGGTGCTCTGCAACAGAAAACCTTCCTCGAATTTTTTGGTGAGCCCTTGTACAAAGAGTCTTGAACGGAAACATAGTCTACACCAAACTTCTCTTGTGTAGACACTGCGAGGAGAATAACTACCCACGTAGAAGAGCCGACTGTGAAACGGATGTGGTCCCAGGATAGCTTCAAACCCAATCTTGAATGCCGCTGGCCGTTGAAAGGGAACTCATCGATGAAAAAGACTTGCCATAAATGGACTGCTACGACGCTAAGATTATGCAAGACACCAAAGCCATACCAACAATATTCCGCACAACAAGTGTCCGAATGGATCACAACAATTTCACTAGCAATCTCCAGAATCTTTATGGTGACCATCCTCGTCACCCATTGAAACCAAGAGGCGACAAGAGGACACAACAGGAGCACCACGCAGGAGCACGCGACATGTGAGCACAATGCTCGAAGGCAGGAGACAAGACACGATGCAACGATGCCAAGCACAACAGTGAGACAAGGACACAGAACGAAACCTGTGTCACCTGATCTGGTACGACGCAGATGACGACGACGACGCAGACGAGGACGACTGCACCTCTGTATTTTTGAGAACCATCATCGTCGGCAGTGCAACCATCAGTCATTAAGTACAACCCATGAATCATCAACCATGAACGTTGTCATCATCGCCGTCAACAGCAGCTTCAATCGCATCGTCATCACCATCGTTATCACCATCGTTATCATTGTAGTCAGCATTGCCGTTCCGAGCATTCACATGACTGCCACTGTCATCGTCACTATCACAGTGAACTTATATAGTGTCGGAGACAGTCAAGGACGCGGTGATGTAAACACTATTCAGTACCTCCGGCAATTAGAATATGATATACCTCAACACACTGTTCTAAGTATTTCGGCACTTACATCTTCGAGCCCTTTTGGAACCCTGATGGTATCCCTTATGGAACCTTGTAAAGAGCCCTTAAGGGACCTCTACTCTAAAAAGAACCCCTAAGAGACCTCTACTCTAAAACGAACCCCTAAGGGACCTCTACTCTACTTCTTGTTAAGGCCCAAGCCGCAACTCTGCGGGCTCGGGCAACTCCATGTCTCCCGAGAGACTCCGCGCGATGCCCTCGAGCGGGACCAGCGCGATCCTGGTTTAGGGTTTAGGGTTTAGGGTTGAGGGACGCTTAATGGGGACCCCTACCCTATAATGGGGCTATATAATGGGAATATAATAGCTATAATTATTGAGGGGGCTCCAGGACTAGTTAAAGGTTCATGGGACTTAGTAACTATGGTTACAAACAAGGTAACTGTACTTATAATTGGGTTTTAACCCCAGTTAGGGTATTTATAACTGTACGCACTAAGTCCCATGGAGCCCCAAGCATGGAACGCAGAGCACCATACACAATTATAGTTATACGATTATACTAGAAGGTACCTAAACAATCCTAAACCCTAAAGCCATACTTAGACTATAAGTAGTAGGTGTCTCAAGCAGGGGTACACCACCTTAAGACACTTGAATCATTCAGCATCTTGGATCCCAAACCCCATAGTCAGACTAAAAGTGGGTATCTAAAGAAGGTGCCAACCAGGCATCTTCAGCCCACACCCACGAGCCTAGACCATTATTCTGTAGTTATAACAAGCAACCCCCAAACTAGCATCGGTAATGATTAGGGTTTAGTTAGAACAAGAAACCCCAAAACTAGCATCGGTAATCATTAGGGTTTAGGGTTTAGGGCATTAGGCCCCTATCCTAAACCCAGCCGACCTGCCCCCCGTCTCGCCCGCCACAAGGCGATCCGGCCGAAGCGCATTCTTCGCCGAGGCCTGAAAGCGCTGCGGCTCTAACAAAGGGGCCTCAGTAGTTAAGAATAGGGTTTCCAGGGGCCTTAATAGTTAGAATAGGGCTTTGGGGCCCAATATACTATGATGATAACAAGTAACCCCCAAAATACTAAAATAAAGGGGCCTCAGAAGTTGGAATAGGGCTCCTTTGAAGGGGTCTATACCGGTTACTATAAGGGATCAAAAAGGGTACTATAATGTAGGGGCCTTAGAAGTTAGAATAGGGTTCCTTTAAAGGGGTCTATACGGGTGGTCGTCGAAATTATGGTCCCTTTTTGGGTACCCTAAATATTAGGTGCCGTATTATAGTAAGGACCCAAAAAGGGACCCTCATTTTGACAACCACCCATACGGGTTACTATAACGGATCAAAAAGGATACTAGAATGTAGGGGCCTTAAAAGTTAGAATAGGGCTTTGGGGCCCAATTTACTTTGATTATAACAAGGAACCCCCAAAATACTGTAGGTAACCATTGCGGCTTCTATAGTAGGTCTCCTTTCCCAGAAAATCCAGCAGGACCCCTAATACGATTTGAGGTGTCTTCCCTGATTGAGGAATATGGGAGTCGTTGGGTCCAGAGTTCCTATGAGTGTTTCGGTTTAGGTTTTGCATTAAGGGTTCTGCTAAGGGTTTCGAGCCATACCGATCTGGCATAGCATGGGTCCGCATTTCAGCAGTTTCTTCCTGTACCTTCGCAGACTGTTCTGAATCATGATCATCTGGCAAGGGCGGCAACAGTTACGCCAAACGCGGTTGCGAGCTGAGGACCTTCGTAGTGCAAGGGAACGCCGGCCCCTCAGCGACCGACATCCTAGGTTGGAGTTTGGGGTTTAGATACAGTTGCTTTTGTTTGAACGCCTTTTCCATCTTCCAATTAACAACTGAAGCAGGGTTTAAGGCTTAGGGCCTAGGGGTTTAGGGCTTAGGGCTGTAATCCCTAAATCCGATGCCCAACGCAAGACAGCGAGCGGCCCCAGGAAAGAGGACCCCAAGACCCCGCGCGCCTTCGGTGATTCGTAGGCCTTGGAACTGCAGAGCATCCTCGGACAGCGCTTCGGTTCAATAGGATCAAATCAACGGTCCCCCTTCCCCAGAGCCTCCAAAACCCCTTCATTAAGGAATATACCTTAAAATCATATTAGGGATCCTATTATAATTTAAGGTATATTCCTTAATTAAGGGGTTTTGGAGGCTCTGGGTCCGACACCAGGAGTTGTAAGGTTCAGGGTTTAGGGCAGCACAGCAAACTGAGCCTAGCAAGGGGACGGGGGCCTCTCTCGTCGTTAGAGCTTCCAGCAGAAGTCGCACCACAACACTTCGACTTAAACTTTAAACCCTGGAGCTAGGAGCCTGAAGCGCAAAACCCACAAATCGTGTACTTCGACCCTTCACGCCGGACACAGCCTTGATGCAATCTCATGGGGTCGGTGAATTCCTCATAAAAGAAAAAAGCAAACCAAACCCCTCTCAAAACCAAAAAGTCTATAATAATGGGCTACATAATGGGTATATAATAGCTATATTAAGGGTATATTATAGGGGTTCTAAAACCCTAAACCCTAAACCCTAAACCCTGAAGCTGAACCCTGAAATCCCCAGAGGCCCGGACTGGAGCCGATCGAAGTCCTCCGCCTGGGCCCAGCCGCCACGCTGCAGGCACCGGCGCGCATCCTCGAGGGCTTTTGGGTTTAGGGTTTAGGGTTTAGGTAGGGCTTTTGGGGCTTTAAAAGGTAAGTTTAGGGTTTTTGTGCTTTTTTGGGTTGGGGCTTTTGTGGTTTTAAAAGGTAAGTTACGGTTTTTTGGTGCTTTTTTTGGGGTTTGGGTTTCGGTGCTTTACGGGTTTGGGGCTGGGGGCTTAGGGCTTTTTTGTTTTTTTGTTGAACGCCTTTTTCCGTCTGCTAGCTTGCACAATACAGTCTAGTATACGAAGTAGACATTTAATAGACTCATTAAGCTAGACTATAGTATAGTATGATGTAGTTAATATAACATCTATTGCAATCTTGGCTAGAGCAGAATCTGCAACGTTGTAATTTGCTAACGTCCAGAATCTGCCATAGCAGAAGGCTGTGGGGTTTGGGGCTTAAGGCTTTTTTGGGTTTGGGGGTTTAGGACTTAGGGGCGTTCAGGGGTGTAGGGCTTAGAGTTTCGGGTTTGGGTCTCTTGGTGCCATTCTGTACGGGCCTCTAGGAAGGTTCAGGTAAGGCTTTTCACACGGATCCTACAGTGAGTCTCGAAATGTCTTACAACGGGCGCTTTCCCTCCGTCTAACCAAAAACTTACATTTGGTTAGTAGGGAATGGAGGAATGGGGTATAATTATAACTACTACTACTACTACTACTACTGCTACTCCTGCTGCTGCTACTACTACTACTACTGCTACTGCTACCATTCTTCCATTCCCCACTAACCAAAGGCAGGCGATAGGGCCAGGGCACCGCCGAGTCGTGAAAAGTGCCTTCGACCACCAAGACCAGGTAGGCCATGGAGCCAACCCTGCTAGAAGGATCATGGGACTTAGGGCTCTTTTCAAGGGTACTATAGGGTTCTATGATAGGGTTCCTTTAAGGGATCTATAAGGGTTATAGAAGGAGGATCATGGGACTTAGTAGGGTTGTAAGTCAAGTAACTGCAGCTATACTTACTTATGACCCCAATTAAGGTACTTATAATCCTACTTACTAAGTCCCATGATCCTCCAAGTGGTCAAGGTCAAGTTCAGGGCCCCCTGCAGCTGACGGAATCCCAAAACGAGGCTAGGCAATCGCTTGCATGTGAACGTGTCGTTGTACTATTCAGTAAGGACGCTCGGAATACTGTTGTACAACATTCCGACCTCTGTGCTGGTGCGTTGAGGGCTTAGGCTGAGGCTCAAGGGTTTCGCTCTTGGGTCGAGGATCGAGGGCAACTGAAACTGCAAGTTCCTCGCGGTTGGTAGGAGGAGGGGATGCCCAAAGCACGAATCCGATGGTTTTAGTCCAGGATTCTTCGGGCTAGCTGCTATCGCAAACTCCATACTGGGTGCACTCCCCTTCCGGTGCCTTTGCAGGGAAGAAACGGCTTGACCCTCTCTGCAAGGCTCGATGGTGACCTCCACAGGAGTGTTGGAACAGGTTAAGGACTCCTAGCCATTGAAGCAGAGAGCAAGGAATATCAAGCCATATGAAGGCTTCGGGGTTCTGGGATCCTAGCCGTCGGGCGTCGGAATGACTGCGGACATTGAATTTAGTTGAAAGCTGGGATGCAGAAAAGAGGATACTTAGTAATAGAACGCGGTGTTGAGACTTGATCGTATAGTCATATAGGGACTATCCGGGAATACCAATACTCAACGTCTCATGGGTGTTCCGATGTTCCTATCATGCCTTTGAGAAACGGACAACCCCGGCCTGTGTGTGGAGCACGTGCGACTTGTCTTGGGCAGGCAGGCTCTCGAACCACGGCGTTTTCCGAAGGGTCAGCCCGACCTACTTTTGCGGACAGGCGTTGGACACAAAAATCGAGAGTTTCAGGCACCTCGACAGCTGTTGCAGAAGCACAGCCAAGCGGTCCAAGTTTTTCGTGCAGAAGATGAAACAATGCCCTTGCTGTGTTGGCGTAAATCTTCCTACGTTTGATCCTTACTAGTGCTATTGCCATTTCCATTTCCATCTCGACTACAAATACTACGGCTATTGTTCACATTATGACTCTAATGACTGATACCACTGCCACCACCACCACGACTACAACTACTACCACGACGACGACTACAACTACTTCTGCTGCTGCTGCCGCTGCTGCTACTACTGCAACTACTGCTACCACCAGTACAAGTACCAGTACTAGTACAAGTACTGGTGCTAGCAGTAGCTGAAGTGGTAGCAGCAGAACTAGTGTTAGTGTGAGGACTAGTGATAGTACTCGCGTTCGTACTTTGTATTAGCATTAAAATTAGCATTTGCACTCGGCCATTCGCATTAGCCTTAGCGTTCCCAGTAGTACATCTATGATAGGGACTGACTTGGTGAAGCAGTACTCTGCAGCTTGGTCGCATATGCCCTTTCAAGCAGCTGGGCCACATCCCCCTCACCTCCAGCAGAGCAGGGTGTGAGGCTTGGGGTTTGGAGTTCCAAGAAAGGGCTTAGGGGTGTGTGCATTCTTCTGGAGCCCCAAATTAGCAAGACATTCACCTGTCACCCCCTGTAAGAGCTGACAGTGTCACACACCCAGTGACAATCACAACGCCTCAGGCCGATGTGTTCATGGGCTTGGCATGTTGAATGCGCAAGAATAGACTAAGATTCAGGCCTATTAGGCCCCAAGTTAGCCAGAATTGGTGGTTCTGCCGGCTGATGCAGGGTTCCTGTACATCCCGCCTAGAAGAGATGCCAGCTTGTCGATCAGCACGCAGACCACGTCGCAGTCAGTTGCAGCAACTAGGTTTACCTGGCACCAGGGATCTCAGTTTCAGCACCCAAGAGGGGAGGGTGTCGATGCAAGAGTCGTTGTTCGTAGCAGCAGCAATATTAGTAGTAGCAGTAGTCGTCGTCGTTCTCGTGTAGTAGTACTAGTAGTGGCAAAAGCAACGGTAGTGGCAGTAGCAGTCATCGGCATGATCACTGACCAAATTTACCAGCACTACTTGTAGTAGTATTCGTCGCAGAAGTAGTAGTAGTAGTAGTAGTAGTAGTAGTAGTAGTAGTAGTAGTAGAAGTAGAAGTAGAAGTAGAAGTAGAAGTAGAAGTAGAAGTAGAGGGAGAAGTAGAAGCAGGTAGTAGTAGTAGTAGTAGTAGTAGTAGTAGTAGTAGTAGTAGTAGTAGCAGCAGCGGCATCAGTAGTGGCAGGCAGTGGAGGAAGAGGCAGCTGTCATAGCAGCAGCAGCAGCAACCGCCGTCCTCGTCATGATGGAAATCCAGGTGGTAATCACGATCCAAATCTAAGAGGCTGGTCTCTGCAACCAACCTCAGGCCTACCCTTGCGAGAGAACGAGCCTAGACTGCTTTACCCAGCCGAAGTCAGAACACGAAGCTGAAGGATTCCAGGCTCGGCTCTCTTGTGGGGTCGGGCGACGAGGATGCGTGGCACGGGGCCCGAATTTCAGTAGTGAAAACCCTGACATCCGCGAGACTCCACAGTGAAAGGACATCCGAGCTTCAACTCTGTATTATACCATAGTGAAAAATCAGGAGCCCCCCCAAGAATAGTATAGGTAATGATTATCAGGCCCCTAAAGTAGGCACAATAATTATAATCAGGAGCCCCCAAAATACGTAGTATAGGCAATGATTATAAGGCCCCTAAAATACCCCCAATCCCCCAAAGCCCGCTCCTCGATCCTCTTGGAGGCGTCGATCTTGAGATACTGCTCGCCAAAGCAGCCGCCTGCACAGACCTGCGCTTAAAGGATCATGGGGCTGAGGGCTCCTTTTAAGGGTACTACCAGGGTTCCATAATAGGGTTCCTTAAAGGGATCTATAAGGGTTCTAGAAGAGGGTTATAAGTAAAGGAGCTACAGTTATACTTACTTTTCACCCCAATTAAGGTACTTATAACCCTACTTACTAAGTCCCATGATCCTCCAAGTGTGCTTGAGGGAGCATGAGGGAGTTTCCAAAAACCTAGGGATACCGTATTTTGGGGTCCTTGTATTGAGGATCCTACTATTTAGGATACTATACTAGCTTCCCCTATTCTCGGAAACTCCATGAGGCAAAACAGACCCTGCAACCTGGACACACCATGTACCACAACTTCAGCCATGAGACCCCGAAAGCCCAGCCCAAATCCAAACTGCTGGTGCTATGAATAAGGTAAGCTTAACTATAACAGCATCTGAAGAGGATCCCGTCGGGCCCAAAGGCCGGCTTGAGATATTAATCACATGAGACCAAGATTCTCGTAATAACAAGAGTACTCGTATTTATGGAAATTCGAAAACTGTAACTATAATAGCTATCATTACTGATAACCCCATCAAGGTACTTATGACTGCTTTCGCGCTTTGAGTACGAACAGATTGCACATGTCGGGGCCTCGCGGACCTTGTCGCCCCCGGACAGCTTCTTGCCTATCCGCTCGCCACCGTCCACGACGCTGAGAGTGCCCCTCTTCACCTGGCAATTCGGGGTCTCTCACGAGATCAGCTTAGGGTTCAGATATTGGGCGGGGGGGTCCACAAAACGGGTGCATCACTCTTAGGGCTTACGGCTAGGGTTTACGGTTGTAGGCTCTAGGGCTTCGGGTTCCAGGAGGAGGCGTTAGGCTTTCGATTTGCTTTTTGTTGGGGGGAGGGCCCTTCTCCACCTGCTCTGCTGTCGACATCCGTACAGGCGAGGGCTGAGGGATGCAAGTTTTGCATCAGGGTCTGTAGAGCACACGCTGAGCCCGGCACAACCCAGAGCCGCTTGCACTCCTCCCCGAACTCTGCCACCACCGACCCTGCTGTGAAGGTTTCGTTGAGCAGCGCTACCTGGCCAGCGTCAAGGGGTTCGTACGGCGAAATGTGGCGTGATGTTGGGGTTTGGGGATCCGTTCTAAACTAGCTCAAAGAAGAATGACGACGATGAACCTGAATGAGAGAACATGTGCGACACCCTGAACCACACCCTAGACACCCAAAACCCTGCACCCGAGACTGCAACCGAGGCACCGATCCCACATGCGACTTCTGCGCGTTGGACAGTCCATCCAGAACGTGCACTTGCTCGAGAAGCCGCAGATTTTCCTTCTGGGTCTTTTCCTTGCTGCGCACCATTTGAGTGCTAGTCATAACAGCGTTCTGTATGTTAGGATGGTATTGTGCGATGCCACACAGTGACCACAAGACTACTGTTTCTTAGCAACAATAATCAGCCAGCATCGATGGTGATGCAGGTAAGTAATACATTCAGTCTGCAGATGCCTGATTGCAAGTAGAAAGTAGCACTAGAGTTGGATATTTCGGGTGCAGACGGAGACTTGGAGAGAAAGGAAACACAGACTGCCGATAGAGCCCTTACGGTCCATAAACGTGGGTATTTGGGGCATAGTAGAGGGTAGTTGAGGGTCTACTATAGAGGCCTTAATAATTAGAATAGGGTTTTGGGTGCCATTATACTATAACTATAATAAGGAACCCCCCCAAGATAGTATTGCCTATATAAGGTATCCTAGACAAAGTCGGAGCAGGTCGCTGAGTGCTCGCGCACCAGTTTGCGAAAGTAGCTGCCGCCCAAGAGCCACAGGCCAGCATCCTCCACAGAGCTTCAGGTTTAGGATTTAGAGTTCAAGCTTTAAGGTTTAGGGATTTTAAGGTTTCGGGACTGCGGTTTGCCGCGAAACACCAAACCCTCGTCCTTGGGCCTAATCGGGATTTTGGGGTATACTAGAAACTCTGTAGCTTTAGAAAGGAACCCTAACGAATAATAGTAGTATCCAGGCCCCTGTGTTGCGGAGAAGACAACGGCGCACCTCTTTGGCTGTCACCGTGGCGGAACGCGGAACGTTATACAGCAGCGCCATGCATCCGAAGGCATCACCTCAAGGGGAATACCCCAAAAGCCCTACATCCTCAACCCGAACCCTGTTAAACTCCAAACCCAAAACACCGTAAATCCTAAACCCTAAGCCCTGGACCCTGAGCCTCGACGGGGCCGTAATATGTAATATGTATCTACATGTACAAATATGTGCATACGTATGTGTGTATATGTATATATACAACCTAGGGTACGTAGCATCTGTATTAAAATCCACTATGTATCTATGTGTGTATATACACATAAGCACAACCTATGGTGTCATCTAAAATCCATAAAGCGTGTATGGATTATGAAAACCCCTATAAATGAGTCCAGAGTCTCGCAGCTGTATATGTAACACGCTCGGCTCACCAGCGCGAGTCCAGCAGAGCTCAGGGATGTTTAGGGTCTCCTTTTTGAGGGCTCGTAAATGAGGTTACGATTTAGGAGGACAACCCTAGGCAGTGAGAACCCCGACTGTAACCCTACATTATCTACGATTCTCTACTTGCCCACGCCAGCAGAGTTGAGGGCTTTAGGGCTTAGGGTCCAGGGAGCCTGGACATCCGGCCCCTGCCATAGCAGACCCTTGCAAGACAAGAACCCAACAAAGAACAAAATCTCCAGAACCCTCATGATCCCCCGGCACTGTTTCGAGCTTCACAGCTGTTGACCTAGGTTTTATGCTATGTTGCATTCACCGCAGCGCCATCAACAAGACACGTAGGACTTATCCTAGAATAAGAACCAATCTCGTGTGAGAAGGAAGACAAGTAAGATAAGCAAGACTCATTGGGCCCCACGTAAAGCACAGAGGAGCCTGGGCCCATGGAGTTGATCACTTTGCCATCGATGGACACCTCCAGGTCGCCCGCCTGCTCCGTGGAAGATCTGGGCTTTGGAGGCGGAGGGTCGGAGGGGAAATTCCAGGGATGAGGTTTGGAGTTTAGGGCGGTAGGGGCCTTGGGTTTCGGGTTTGAGTTTATGGGTTGGGGTTTAGGGTGTAGGGATGTGTAGGGCGTACGGCTTGGTGGATGGAGCGGTCTGGCTCTCGCATCGGCGCTCTCTGGCTCTAGTAGGGCTGCTCCTCCGGCCACACAGCTGCCGAGCGCGCCTCCGTAATGAAGAGGTGGTCCCCCTGCTCCCCCTGGCGAATGATGATATCCCCGGCGGCGAAAGCATAGAATTCCAGGCGGTCACACAAGGAGTTCACCACCTGCCTTGGTCTGGGAAAGCTTAGAGCTTCGGGTTCAGGAACTGCATATATGCATATAATATTCGTAGTAGCACCTATGCCTATGCCTATACATGTACCTTTACGTATACATACACGTATACATATACATGTATACTTACATATATATATATATATATATATTTATAACGTGTGCATCTGTGTGAGTATACAAAATCGCTCTTTCGCCATCTCTCTCTCTCTCTCTCTCTCTCTCTCTCTCTCTCTGTATCTCTATCTCTATCTTCTTCCGCAGGGCGTCGGGGAGGAGTTAAGTCCCCCGGCCACCAGGTCCCCCGAGTTTTCTGAGGCTTTGGGAGGATGTGAGAGTTCACTGTGATATGTGTCCTGACAGAAAGATCTTATGTAATAAGTTCAGTGAGTGAGAGTCGGACATTTCACAGTCGTTTCTGACACATGCGCGAATTCGTCAGCTTGTCTCCCAAAGTGTCCCAGGCATCGTTAACCAACGCAGTAAAGGATGGACTATTTCAGGGGCAAACTGACTTCGTGTGCTGTAATGTCATGCGGACAACTTGTTCAGTTGATGATGCTCCACATCATCCGTACGCAGCAGCAAAACGGGCTGTAAACCAAAAGCCGTATGCGCATGTGGTAACATTGAGGCTTGTATGTCCCTGACGTCTGTTGCACAGACCCCTCGCATGTAGCGCAGCTTTGAACAGCAAAAGGCAAACAGCTGAAGAACCATCATCAGGATTGCTGCCCTGACATGTCGGGTTGTCGCAACGGCAAGGCTTTACAGCAGTTCAAAGGTGTGGTCATGGGGGTTCAAGGCTTCACCAAATCGAAAAAAAAAACATCAAGTCCAGGACTACTGCAAAAACAACGCGGCTCTCTCTCTCTCCCTCTCTCTCTCTCTCTCTCTCGCTCGCGCTCTATCTTTGCTGGCTAAACTTTCCAAGTCTTGACCCTCTCGTATGGAGGAACGCCCTCTGCTGGAGGTCTGCGAAGGATTGCTCGTTTGGAACGTGGCGGTTTTCACCCCAGAGACAACATAGCATCAAGGCGCAACCATATGTGCTCACTTCTCCTTACTACACTAAAGGTCTTGGGCTTGCCAGTGGGGCGCCCCCTCCGACAGCAGTACAGCACATGTTGATTGGCTCAGGCGACACACTCTACCTCTAAAACCACTACCTCGAACCTCTATCTCTCTCTCGGTCTCTGCCTGCCGAGCAGCTCTCCCAGATGCTTGCAGAACCGGCTGTTGTGGATGCTCTCCTTAAATGAATGACTGATGGTCAGGGGGGGCGTCGTGAAACATAGGATTTGTCTCGTGGATTGCCGTGGCCGTACAGCTTGCAAGCTGTGAGCTGCGCAACAGTGCATATGGGAGTTTCCGAGAATAGGGGACCCTTAACTAGTACCCTACCTAGTAAGTAGGATCCTTATTATAAGGACCCCCCAAAACCGAATTTTCGGAATCTCAGAAGGTCCTGGGTTGGAGCTGAAGTTCTCCTGGAAATCCCAAGGCCTCCTAAAGGCCTCCTAAACCCAAAACCCCCACATGCTGACACCAAAAGCCTGAGCTTGAAAACCAGAGACCCGCTCTCAACTGTTCACTTGCAGGGGCGCCTCAGCGGGTCTTGGGAAGTAGGACTCCCTGAACCCTCGGCCCCGAGAGCTAGGCTTAAGAACTGTCCAAGAGGCAGACACCAGATTGCGTGTTGCCTTCCGCGGCTTCAGGGATGGAGCTGCAAGGTTATATTACGATTCCGGTCTAAAAGCTGGGTGCGAAGTTAGGTGGCACTCCCTTTAGCTTGGAGGTTCTTTTGGGAGCTCACCGCGGCGGAGGCTGGGGGCTGGGAATGCACCCGACTAAGGAGCTCTATACACTCCACAAGCCTCAGATGTACCAATCTTACTGAAATAACCATTATTAGTATCATTATTGTTGTTATGATTATTAGTATTGCAAATATTATTGTTATAATTACTAGTATCATTATTATTGTTATGATTATTAGTATTGCAAATATTGTTGTTGTGATTACTATCCTGGCGTATTGAGTGTTAGGCGTAGCGTTTATAAAGTATTATGACCCTATAACCCGCGAGCCTCTGTCAGCTCGCGCTTCTGCTTCTTCAGCTTCCTGGGCTGGTCTCATCCGCATGAAGATAGGAGTTTCCGAACATACGGGACCCCAAAAAAAGTACCCTAAATAGTAGGATTCTTATTATAAGGACCCCCAAATAAGGTACCCCTAATTTTCGGAAACCCCCAGATAGCATACAGATACTTGGAAACTCGTTCTGCGCTTGCTTGGGCAGATAGGAGTTGTGTTTGGGTGTGAATAGGCCGGCCATGTGCTCCCAACAGGGATTCTGCAATCTGCTGTTGGACAACACAGGAGCCATGCAGTACCGACACACATGGGCTTTCTGATGCTTACGTGCACTATCACAAGGCAGGCCGGGGCTCAAAAGCTGCTTCTGCTACCGCGACTGCTACCGTAGGGGCCTTAGTAATTGGAATAGTGGTTTGCGGGTATTCTACTATAAATTTAATAAGGAACCCCAAAATAGTCTAGGTAACTATTAAGGCACCTACATTACTGGTTCCGGCGGGTGCGTGACTGGAAGTACTGCTGGCCGCAATGTCGAAGAGCATCGCAGCAATCCACGAAAGCAGGGGAATGTTGTTAGTTGCTAAGGATGCTAACCAACTGCGCCCAAGCATCAAGCGCTTTGTCTCCTCGCATTCCACCGACGACTGCGGTGGACGCGGGACCCTACCCCATCCTCAGCAAATCATTGAGCAGTTCCGTTTCTAGGGGGGCAATTGCAGTTTTGCAAGGCTCGCGACCCTGAGACCCCTCAGCCTTCAACTGCACTCAGCAAGCATGAAATCGTTAATTTCAGTCCCACTGCCTGAAACAGAAGAAGCTCTGCAAATCCCGAGCCCAAACCCTCTATCTCGAGCCCTGGACTCATACAGGAACTGCTTTCTGCCGACAGCGAGGCGGCGCAATCCCTGCGAGTTGGTGCTCTCTTCGGAATTTCGCCGCTCCTGCTTGGCTTTGGCTTAGTGCTGTGGTTCGCTGTTACTTCTATACTAGGACTTAGGATTATTAAGAAGGCCCCTAAGGTCCCTTCCTGAATGGGATCGTAATTAGGAGAACTCCCCATACCAAGCAGTGTGCTGCAGCAGAAACACGGAGAGTCGGACCCAGGACCTGGGGGTCTTGAACCGCCCCTCGCCTCCTGGTAGCCACTGTTATGGCTTCTGGCGCTGTGCAGTGCATCCGCGTCCGGGGCGTCCATGGGACATGCGCAGGGCCGAAAATCCTTGGGATTTCCCCTTCTCAGACCCTTAGGCCCTGCTTTCTGGAAAGGCTGAACCATGAGGTAACAACACTCCTCCCTGCGTTGCAAGCTGTCCCTGTGATTCTTGGCGGCTTTCTTCAGACCTTTGCCCGTGCCCGGGCGCTTGGTACAACTTGGCTGAACTTCGAATTGAAAGCCCCACCATGGCACCTAAGCTTGTAGAATCACATGAAATGGGCAGCGGATTCAGGCCTTGCAGAGATGCGACACGCAAAGGAAGCTGAAACAGAGCTCCAAATTCTGATAACACCTGCGAGCCTACAAGTGAGAAGAGAGAGCGTACCCAAAGCAGGACGCCGTGTTTAGGGTTTCCTATTGGGGACGAAAACCACCAGGCCATCGGGAAGACGGAGAACTCGCAACAATGCGAAACGAGAGGGATGACAGCAACAGGGGACATCATGATCACAGCAAGGCAAGGCACATGCCGCGACGAACTGCAAAGCAACAACTAGACCCACTGGATCAACAGCAGAGGAGGTTGTGGAACCCCAAACCCCTACAAAGTAAAGGATCATCATGCATTCAACCGAAAGCGGAAACACATGCACACCCGTCTATTTACGAAGAAACCCCCAACCGAACCTCTAGACCCCTAAACCCGAAAACCACTAAACACCAACTAAAACCATGAAACCCCCAGCCTCTCGACCCCTAAGCCCTGCCCTAAACCCTAAATCCCTAAACCTATACCCTATACCCTACACTACACCCTATACCCTAAACCCTAAACCCCTAAACCCCTATACCCTACCGAAAGGGGCCGCCTGCGGTCGACGGCTCTCTGCGGAGCAACGGCCCTTGGGTCGCTCCTGGAGTGCCCTGGCACATACTACTGTTTGCTTAAGAAACCCCCAAAAAATAAAAATAATAATCCCTATATTACCCCCATAAGGAATATATGTTTTATTTTTTGGGGTGGTTCTTAAGCAAATAGTAGCATACTCGGGGACTATGTTGCGTGAAGCCTGGGTTTGGGTGTTTAGGGCTTTTGGTTTAGGGGGTTAGGGTTTTTGGTTTGGGTGTTTAGGGCTTTTGGTTTAGGGGGTTAGGGTTTTTGGTTTGGGTGCTTAGGGCTTTTGGTTTGGGGGGTTAGGGTTTTTGGTTTGGGTGTTTGCGGCTTTCGGTTTAGGGGGTTAGGGGCTTAGGTTTAGGTGCTTAGGGTTCTTGATTTAGGGGGTTTGGGGGCTAGGTTTAGGTGCTTAGGGTTTTTGGTTTAGGGGGTTTAGGTGTTTAGGGTTTAGGCTTTAGGGTTTGGTGGTCGAGGGTTGGTTTACGGGGCGTATCATCAGGGAATGCTCTGTATAGCTAGGCCCTCAAAACCCTGTTTTTGTGTGGGATTCACGGGTCAGGGGTTTAGGATGGTCTAGGGGTGTGTTCGGCTTCACGGGTCCAGGGGTTGAGGGCTTTGGTGGCTCCGGGCTTGGGCGTTGGAATTTGGGGAATTGCAAAACGTTCAGGGAGGGGTGTGGCTTCAGGGTTCGGTGCAGGCTGGAGAGTTCAGCGATGAAGATTTAAGGTTTAGGGTTTAGGGTTTAGATTTGGTGAAACGATGGCAGCGATGAAATAGTTATATAGTATAGTAGCGCAAAGACCAAGAAAGACGATCACGGCAACCATAATATGCCAAACACTCGCATGATCTCGATGACAACACTGCGAATCACCAGTCCTTAAGACTGGCATTCGTTCCTTGGGTGTGGCAGGAACACAGAATCATCTTGAACTGAAGAATTCAGTGACTCCACGGCACGATCGAGGCATGATCGGCCTTGCTGCACACCAAGGTAAGGCAGAAAGCCAGCAGAAGCTGCTAACCCACCAATCCTTGCGAGAATGACCTCAAAATCCTCAACCCCAACAGTCTGCCTAAACGAAGACAGAAATGCCGAACTCAAAATCCCGCCGGGGCCAACTCCGAAATCAACGACTCAACCCCTCCGCGCCCGCTCACCACCCCGGCAGCCCGGCCGCGCGAGGTCTCCTCTCCATGGGCTTCCATCACAAGGGGTTGGGCAGTTGTAGTTGTGGGTCCATTTCTGGTGCCGGTTTCTCGTTGCAGAGGTCTTGCAGAGCTTGCGTGCCCCGCTGTGCCTTGCTTGTGTCCCCGAACAACAACCGTATGAGGTCCCCGAGCTCCGGGTGGCTTTGTTTCAAAGCGCGCGCCCTGCAAAAAAAACAACCCAAGCCCGAGCCCTGTCGCCCGAAATCCCGGGGCTCTCCGCAGCTCGTCGGTATTGACTTGCATCCATCCTTGGCTCAGTGTCTTCTAGTATCATGTAATATGTATCTTATAGCATATTATAACCATTATATCATGGCATATTATAGTATCTTGCAGCAGACTATGTAGACCCAGGAAAATTGCAGCATCATCTGATACTGTGTCCTACATATCCGGACGATTCTGGGGCCCTGGCCAGGACATGGTGGAGGTCGTCCGCGACCAAGGGGGACCTGAAAGGCTCTTGGGCACTGCAGGGAAAGGAAACATCTTCTAGGCAGCTAAAGTCTCTTATAGTCCTTTAGAGTATTTTGTCATATGTTATCGTATACTATCGTGTGTTACAGGGTTCCGTGGTTTAGGGCGCAGAAGGGGCTTCCTCGAATAAATCAGTCTCTCAGGCCATGTGACAATCTGTTCGTCTATCTATGCATCTATCTCTCTACCGATCCATCCATCCATCCATCCATCCGTCCGTCCGTCCGTCCGTCCATCCATCTACGTATTTGTGTATACATGTACATAAACACATGCACATAAGGGTCGTGTGTGCAACAGGACTTCTGGATTCAGTTACTGTGTGCATGCATGTGTATGTTTCTATCCTTCTGATTATCTTGACTTTCATGCTTCCACGGCCATCAGCCGGTCTTTCGTTAAGCACATGTGCGTTCGCAAGTAGCCTGCTCAGTGCACCTGCTCTCGGCCCCGAAACCGTCCTGTTTTGAGCCTAAGTCGATAGTTTGTGCATGGGGGCAAGAGCGCCCAGTCTATAAACAGTACCCCGAGGCTTCTCACCGCCCACATGCGCTGTGTTTACTTGCAATACCGGCGGCTAAGGGAATCATGCCTGAGTTACTTAAAGGATATAACTACAGTTATTATTGCTTATAACCCCATTTAAGGACGTATAACCCTACTTACTAAGTCCCATGATCCTCCTTCTAGAACCCTTATAGATCCCTTTAAGGAACCCTATTATAGAACCCTATAGCACCCTCAAAGGAACCCTAAGGCCCATGATCCTCCAAGTAGAACCCTTATAGATCCCTTTAAGGAACCCTATTATAGAACCCTATAGAGTACCCTTAAAAGGAACCCTAAGTCCCATGAGCTGCTGGGATTCCAGCGCTACAAAGCAGAAGACCGGGCCCCCGACCGCCGCCCTCCTCGATGGCCACCCGAGGCCTCCCAGCTCGTTGCGACGATTTCAACTCAAAAGCCTCCGAGCCCACAAATATATATGTTATATATATATATATATATATATCGTATATATACAAAGAGTATATACATTACAAATATATATATATATATATATAAAGAAACCCGCAGAAATCCCCAGCTCCTGGGCGAAGGCAAGATCTCCGGCTCCGGGGAGAGGAGGTCGGGCCGACTGGGGACCTGAGAAGCCCACAGAGCCCGGCCCCTGCTTCGGCATCCTTGGATTCACCCTTAAAGCCTAGCTGCAACGTGCAGACGGGCAGCGACTTGCTGAGGTCTTATCCTTATACTTATAATACTTTTTCTAAGTGCCGCTTTTTGTTGTGCCATCAAGAGTAACCCTCCCAGTACCCTCGTCTTATACACTAATGGGACCTAGGGAACGACTTTCCATGAGGGGCCTCGAGGGAAAACGCGGCGCGATTCCGGGGCCTGGGCTTGCGCAGTCCGCCCCCGGAAGCTCCGCACCTATCCGCAGCGGGAGCCACCGGGCTGCAGGGTGGGCAAGGGCCCCCTCTTCTTCGTAAAGTAAGGTAGGAATGACAGAGCATGGTATCAGATAATGTTACAGTTTAACATAGTACAACACAGTTTAGATAGCATAATACCTCGTTTCCTCTAAAGAGACCTTTAAGGGGTTTCTTTGAAGGGATCTAAAGTTCCTGAAGGGGCCCTATACTAAACACTTACAATTCCCATTATAGTAACCCTTCAAGAACCCTGCAAGGAACCCTATAACGGAACCCTTACAGGAAACCCTTAGCGGAGCCATAATAATAATAACAATAAAAATAACAACAATAACGATAATAATAATAATAATAATAACAATAAAAATCATAACAATAACAATAATAATAACAATAATCATAACAACAATAACAATACTAAAAATAATACTAATAGAGAGGAGCCCTTAAAGGAGCCTTTTGAGGAACCCTCCCTGCCTCGGCCTGGCTTGGCCCGGGCTCCGGCTCGCCGGAAGCCTGGGACGGCAAAGGGAGCTTCAGGGCTTTCGTTAATTATAGGGTCCTTAAGGGAGGGTGGTTCAAGGGGGAGGGTACAAGGGATCCTTAGGGAACCTGAAGGGAGCCTTAGGGAGCACTTGAGAGAACTAGGGTTTAGTAGGTTACCTACCCCCCTTTGGAGCCCCCTCCCATAAGGATACTAAAAGTTAAGGGGCTTAGCGGTTCGGGGGCTCTGGGGATTGTAGGGGGTTTTGGACATAGGGGCTTAGGGGGGTCAGGGTTGAGGGGATTTTGGGGGGCTTTGGGGATTTTGGGAGTTTAGGGTTTTTGGGGCTTTGGCGTTTTGGGGGGGTTTAGGGGTTTTGGGGGTTTAGGGTTGTTAGAGGGGCGTTTAGCAGTGCTCGAGGCCCGATGACAACTGCTGGAAAGTGGTTGAGGTTTTCAAACACAAAAAGGGCTGCAGGCATTTTTCAGTAAGCCGTGGCCTTGAGTGCCTTCGACGCATCGGGGGCGGCTTTCGGAGCTGCGAAGCCGGCGGCTTCGGGGGCCCCGGGATATGAACAGCCCGACATTCCAATATTTCCTTTAGGGTTTGGGGTTTAGAGAAGTTTTGGTAGAGTTTAGGGACACTACGAGTAACAGTGAGAAATGCTAGAAGAAAACCATACTGGACTAGAAGCAGTTGCCAGACCCCGGATCCCGCAGATGACATCATCACCAGCACTGTCATCTTAGATTCAAAGCTGCTTCCCAGAGCGTCAGAAACTGCAACGGGCCCGATTCCAACACGACCCTCCTCCGGAAGCTCAGGCTCTGCTTCCACAAGACCCAAAAACCCGTGAAACCTAAAACCCTAGAACCCTGGAACCCCTACATGCTGAAGCAGGGCCCTGAGATTCCCGCCTGGCTGGACTGGATGCTACCTGGCATGCGGCGCGCAGACCCAGAAAAAAGACGCGTCCGCGCGCACCGAAAGGAAGGCGGCGCCCCATGTGGCGTCACGACGCTGAGACGTCGCCAAAGTGTCTCAGAACACGATACATACGGTTGATGATATAAATCCTGCACTACCCATAATAAGGAATATACCATAAATCCCATAGTCTAGGGTCCTTAAGGTAATAAAGGATTTATATCATCAACAGTATTCGCAGCTTTCAGTCGCCTTCAGGGCCTGAACCGAATGCGGAGAACAACAGCTGACAGGTCGACCACAACCACAACAGCGGCACCGGAGGGAAACAAGTCGCGTGCAGTCGTCGATCCAACTATTTCTGCAAGCATAACGATAAGTACGACCAGCAGCATCAGACTAGCGTGACTTCTAAAACACGAACATTCGAGCCACCGTTCTGCAAAGAATTGGTATCAACGTTACGCATAAAACTATTACATATAATGAGAAGAGATATGGTCATAGCGATAGTACTAGTCGGCGTAGCTAATCCAACGATGCTGGCAGCGTTCGCGGCCTCGTCGCGAAGGTCGAGGCTCCAGGTCATCCAGGCTGGCCTAGCCAGGATGGAGAGCTAGTCGTACTTGTGGGTTGTGACAGGGAGTTTTGTGTGATGGAGACATGTGTGCAGCACCGCCAAGAGAAGTTCCAGAACTGGAGATGTAGCGAAGGTTGTTGAATAAGGTCATGACTAGCGATTACAAATGCGATATGATACGTGCTACCTAGCAACTCTATATAGCTCTATCTATCCATCTATCTATACATATACAACTGCTCTGTCTGTGTCTTTAATATGCGTATGTATGCGCATGTCGTACAAACATGCACAGATAATGCGTTTGTGTGTGTGTGTTACATCATATCTATATGTGTACACATGTACATAGTATTATGTAATAGTATACTACGGTATAATACATGGTCCGTTGTTGTATTGTATTATCGTAAAGTCTCGTATAGTATAGTATAGTACAGCGCATCAGCAACAACAGCAACAGCAGCAACGGCATCTAAATTTCATGCAGAAAGCGAACCAGAGGAACCCGCTATACAGCACAGGTACCAATGGCAACAAACTTTTCTCTGAAATCATGAAGGAGGAAGCAACAGCACTGCCAGTGATGTTGACAACAACTGCAACCACGCCCACAACAATGAGAAGTTGCCGGATGCCCAAAAAGGTAGCAAAAGACTGTGAACGTAAAGCAAAATCATTATGTTGGCTTTTGAACATGGAAGTCACGGAGAACAACAGTGACTGTATCATCAAGACAGCAATGAGAATTGGAAATCTACTTGCAAGCATCACAACACAACCTGAGCAATCACATGCTTGGTGAACCAACAACACTGAAGCAGGTATTAGCAGTAACAAACTTAATGTTGGCGTCACCATCAGCAACAGTACGTCGCAATCATCACAAAACGAGATCGGAACAGCACTAGTGCAACGATGAGAAGAACACAAGACCAACGACATGGAGAAGCTAGTCAAAGCATAGCATTCACAAAGAGAGGCAAGATCGGAAGAAACGTCAGAAATACACTTGAAACCTACACAGATATAAACATCAACACCAACGATCTCCGACATCACCAGAAGCAGCCCCAGCATCAGCAACATCGAAATGTTGAATGCAGTGTCCTCCATTCTCAGCATGAGGACCATCTTCGACACCACATCCACCCTGTCATCATCTTTAAGAATAGAAGCCTCCAGGCACCACCACTTCGGCAGCTGCATCTTCAGCATCAGCATCATCATACTCGTCGTCATAGCAGTCGTCATTCTCACCACCATGCTTGCAGCCTTCGTAGGGCATGTTATCATCTGCTTCTCCGTCTGTGCCATCGTTATCAGCATGATAATCCCAAACTATGTATCGCTCGGGATCCCTCAACTCCATGCCCGTGGCCTGTCTTGCACGTGCAGATGGAAACTGCCGGCGCATGCCCTGCCTCAGTGCTTCTCCGGGCTTCGGGTCTTGAAGGTGGGTATTGGTAGTGATTTCAAAAGGCTCCAGAAGGGATTGTGTCTCGGGACTAGGGTTCAGGTTCGTCTAGTCTTGCCGAACACCTGTGTCTGGATTAGCTTTGGAATTATATGAGATAGCTACCTAAGCAAACCTTATCTTCTCTGCAGCCTTGGTACGACCCGAAGCTTCCGAAGCCTCGAGCCCTGACACATGAACTTGAAGCCCTGGAAAGATATCAGACTCCCCAAGCTATCCGGGGCCCTGTGCTGTGACCGGCATCGGGCCTGTCCAGCCGAATTCCTTGTTGGGGTGTTGGCTCAATGAGGTTCAGAGTTACAGTAGAGTTTAGGGCTAGGGCTTCGAGTTTGGGATTTGGGGTTCACAGCTGCGTTCTGGAAAAACTGGCGAGGAGGAGGAGGAGGAAGGCTATCATCATCCTCATCACCATCATGCGCATGACATCCAGCACCAACATGATCATCCACAGCATCATCATAGCAGTGCACTACACGGGTTTCGGTGTGTGGAGAGTCTTGGGTTTATGACCAGGGCTCCGGAAGCAAAGTCGACTTCGGCGCTTCTATCCAAGACAAGCTGGGCGCCGTGCGGGTGCCGCTGGCAGATGTCATCCTCCTCTCGAGGTGCAGGGTCTTCGGACCACACAGGCGCCGTCTTCACAACAACTCGCAAACTATCGTAGCGACATGGCCAACGCCGTCGCGCTCTCGCCTCCCCGCCGAAGCTCCGCTTCCCGTGGGAGGACTCCCGCCAGGTGCGCCTGCCGAAATTGCCAGAGACTCGAAAAATGGTCCGAGGAGCCTCCGGCAGCTCTGGAGACTCTGCAAGGAAAGGACTCCGGGTTTTGGGTTGCCCCGAGACGGACTGTCGATGTTGGGGGTTTGGAGCTGAAGGGCTGATGGTGCTTTGGTGCCTTGATGCTCCTTCCAGCTGCTGAGGACTCAGCTGGGGTAGTGGCTGCGGTGGACGACCCTGGGGATGGATTGGAGCCCCGAACATCCAGAACATAGGGGCCAAACCCGTGAACTCAATCCGCACACCCTCACACACCGTTTCAGGGTTTAGGGTTTAGGGTTTTGGGTTTCCCCCAAAGACGCAAGAACGCCAAGAGCCAAGACCATCGCAGGACTCTGTTGGACTTGGGTGGATCCCCCGTCACCTCCCAGCCGCCCCGTCGTGCAAGGATCCTCGGAGACATCCTAACGAGCGTAGAACCCTAAACTCAACCCCAACAGGCCGAAACCCTAAAGCCTTAGAGCAAGCTAAGGAAGGATTGGGACAGCGAATCCCGGACTTTGGGGTTAAAGGGGCTTCGGATTCCCATGCTCTGCAGTTCAGGGCCCGGGAAAGCTATCGGGATTTGGGCTTGGAGCCTTGTCTTGTCTTTCTGCTTCGGAGTCGGGATCAATTCTTCACATCCTGATGACATGGTGATGCTCACATCGCTATCTGATGCTGGGCCGGCGGCTTCTGAGGCTCAACAGAACACGAGATGAAACTCATCACCAGCTTAAATTGACATGCCTGAGAACAGAGAGCTCCTTTTGATGTGACGCGCTTGTACTGCCAAGGCTCGGTAGCTGTTCGGCCGCTCGGCCTCTTCTGCATCACCTTGCACCAAGCCATGTCGAGCTAGAGATCTGGGGAAGCTTATGTCTTGAGGCATAGGCACACTGCAAAAGCCTCGGCGAAACATCTCGGAACCACAAACTCCCCAATGCCACGGGTCTTGTTCTAGCTTGTGAGCGAAGCATACGCAGCTTTGGAGAGGCTTTTAGAGTTCAGCAGATCGTCACCAACTTCTGAACCCCAGTCGGTCGCTGCCTTGCCACAGTGGGGAGGCCTGCCCGCGAGAGCTTCGGGATCGGAATTTCGGCTTTCGGCTCGAAGAAGGCAGAAGTCATATATGGGTGGTGGTCAAAATCATGGTCCCTTTTTGGGTCCCGAATATGGTACGGCACCTAATATTTAGGCTACCCAAAAAGTGACCCTAGTTTTGACAACTACCCTTTTCTGAGAAGGGCGGCTCGGACGGCTATCTGACCCGAACGTGGGGCCCTGCTTGGCTTCGACCACTCGACTCGGTTGCTTCAGCCTCCTTCCCCCCCCCCCCCACCCCCCGCCACCTCCTGGATGCGGAAGTGGCCCTCGGAGCCACCACGGATGATCCGGATGGAGGACCTGTGCTCCGGTCACTGCGAAACTCTGCGACACTGCACCAAAGCTGGCACTTCCTGGCCTCGTCGGCTCGATGGCCGAGGAGCGCGAGGAGGGGCTCTCGGGCTCGCTGCGGCTGGCGCGGCTGGCGCGGCTTCGGGGCGTTAAGCCCAAACCTGCGTAGCCCTGGAGGTCCCAGAGCGTGGCCACCTGCTTCGAGGACGTCCTGTCCCGAGCCTCGCTCGGCTGGCCAGCGCAGCCCTCCCAGAAGGGGGCCTCGGCCTCCTCTTGAGAAACATGCGAGTTCTGAAACAGGAGCTCTCCCACCACAGTGCTGGAATCGGAGAGGCCGGGAACCCGCTTACGAGCCCGAGGCGTGTACCTGTCGGTCTCCGTCGCAGACCGAATAGAAATGCTGTCGTCTTCAAACCGTGTGGCGGGAGAGGCGGGAGACCGGGGTGTACGACGACCCTCGCTAGAGCGAGACGTAGGGCGACCCGCAGACACGCACCCAGGCAGATTGAGCCCCGGATCCACGGAGCCAGGCCGCGTGCGCCGCCGCTCTTGGCACGTAGGATTTCCGAAGACCACGGCGCTGATCAGCGAGCTGTCGTGGTGCCAGCGGGACTGGCCCTGGCCCCGTGCGCCCCAGTCCTGTGCCTCTTGGGGTGTCATGGCACAGATCGGGTAGAGTGCAGCTCGCTCCCCGATCGCTTGCTCCCACTCGGCCACCAAGGGGCTCGAAGGGCCACGGCCCTGTGGCTTTGTGGTCCGCACGGCGGGAGTTCGCGGCGTGCGGCTCGGGACGCCCAAGTATGCCAAACATGTCGGCAGTCGGGGCTCCGAACTGGCCTTGGCCACCTTTGCTTGGATACCGCTTAAGCCGTCCGAAAAGGATGATCTCAGGGACGCCGAGGAAGCGGACACTGCAGAGAGGCTCGCAGTCGGCTCCGGCGGCGGAGGCGGAGGCCGTCGCTCCACCGGCCTCTGCTCCCTCAGGGCCTCTCGCGGAGCACGGAGCTCATGGAGGCTGGGGCGCCGCGAACTCGGCTGTGCTGCGGCCTGGCAGGAAAAGGCTTTCAAAACTCAGAGATCTTCAACTCAGGAACCGAGAGAGCCCGGGTACCGGGCCTGCTGTCCTGTCGAGCTCCTTTGCGGCACTTTCGGACGCGGCCTTTCCTGGCTCTGGGGCCCCTGAGGGCCTGGGCCGCCAGGGCCGGAGGCCGGTGACCTGCGAGTCGAAGGGTGCAATACTAATTCTAATACTAATTCTAATACTAGTATTAATACTAATACTAATACTAATACTCACTTTGCACTCCAAGTTTGCTGCCCTCCATGCCTCTGTCGCGACTGAGCAGAAGCCGGGGACGCCAGCGGAGGCGTTTGGACAGCCTTGGCTGCTCCCACGCTCCTGGCACTGGCGGAGAAATATTTTCCAACCATAACGACAACAACCACCACGCGACCACCACCACGTCAAGGGCCACGACCACGACCAACACTGCAAACAAAACTACACTACCATGAAAAGAGAGGACGACGACGACGGGCCTGCCTCAGTCGCCTGCTGTCTGTGCCGTTGTCATCATACATTGTAGATTTTCAACAATCTTTGCTCAGCGGCACCTTGGAGGCACGTGCGGCGCAGTCTTTGGCGCCACAGTCCGCCTGAAGCACTGTTTTGATCTGGAATTGGCACAAGCAGGCAGAAAGTCAAAAGACGTTCGCATGCCGCAGGCATCGATGCTTCAACAAGTCTGTCAAAGTCCCAAATCATCCTGCCCATGAAACATCGGAGTTTTTCTCTCTTTTCTTTACAGCGGAGCCAGCGAGCCCTATAAGTCAGTCTGGGCTTCCCGCTCAGGTGACTGCTTCTGCTTCGGATTAGCTTTGCCTCAGCATGGCATGTCAGACCATGCCAGGAGGAGGACAGCGCTGGGACTCTGCGTTCCCCATGCAGCAAAGAAGTTGATTATCATACTAGTATGTAATGCTATATACCTATATACTACTATACTATACTTTACCCATAATCTACCATACTACACCATATTACTATATTACACTATATTATACTGCATTATACTATATTATACTATATTGTACTATATCACACCATATTATTACTCAGCCCCCTGAAACCCAAAAACCCTAAAGACTCTGATGTTGTAACAAACCATGCCCCTAAGATGTAGCAACATCGAGGGAATAAGAAAGCAAAACCTCAACTCACAATAAAGACCCCAGTGTGGGATGACACAAGAATGACAAATGACGGTAGCGTAGTGACACAGAAAAAAGCCTTTCCCAATCCTAAGAGATGAAGGTTTCTAAAAACCGATGAGGGTTTTAAACCCCTCAGGGCTTTTAAAAAACCTTCAAACCCTTCTTGAAGGCTGTGACTAGGCGAGCTGCCTGCAGGCCGACCCGGCCGGTTTTTCAGCGCTTGGCCGCCTGCCAGGGTCGGGTAGGGGCCTGGGGCTTTGTTGTAGGCATAGACCCATAGAAAGAGATATGGGCGGCTGTCAAGATCATGGCCCCTTCTTGGGTACCCTTAAAAATAGGTGCCGTATTATAATAGGGACCCAAAAAGGGACCATAATTTGGACAACCACCCATATAGGATCAGACATGGCTAGAGACAGAGATACAGATAGAGATACAGACAGAAGGGCTGAGACGGAGACAGAGCCCAAGGCCCAAGGCCCAAGCCTAAAATCTAAACCTTCAAGCATTTGTTCGGGTCTGCAGAGCTCCAGGTTTCAAAGCTTGTTTCGCTTGCAGCTGGATGCTGCTTCCACGCAGCCAAAACCCAGAGCCCAATGACTGTGAGAGCAGAGGCTCATAGATAAACAAGTAGACAGATAGACAGATAGACAGACTGACAGATAGATAGACAAACCGACAGTAGATAGCTGGCTTGATAGGTCGTGTCAATACATGGCAACATGCACCTCTATCTATCTGCGTATCTTGTGATCTGTTTATGCTTTTGATCTGTCTATCTGTCCTGTCCTAATCTCTGTATAACCTAATCGAATCTATAGCTACCTACCTACATATCTAACTACCTGTTACCTGCCTGCCCATCTATCTATCCGTCTGCAGGTCTATCTATCTGTCTGTCTCTCTGCGTCCTAGCCGTCTGTCGTCTCTCCATCTATCTACCTATTTATCTATCTATCTATCGATCTATCTATCTATCTGTCTATCTGCGTCCTAGCTGTCTGTCGTCTCTCCATCTACCTATCTATTCATCTATCTATCTGTCTGTCTGTCTATCTATGCAGTATCTGCCTGTGGGCTTCAAGGTTCAGCGAGTACACTTTGCTTCATGGGATTCCCCTCAGGCAATCACGCCGCTTGAAGGCTTGGCGAACTGCCTGCCACCTCGTGGGCTCAAACACAAGCGGATGCAAAGGCCTGCAGCTGGTGTAGGGATAGGCTTCACCTGGAATCGCAAGAAGATGAAGAAGAATGCGGAACCCTCGAGGCTTACGGGCTACGTCTGCTGCAACGACTTCGTGGCCCAGGAAGACAGCGCGAAGGGACTCGTAGCGATATTAATTTGATGGTAGTGGCCGCCAGAGCTTGGGACCGGAAGACAGGATCACCATCCCGGGAACGGTTCCAAAAACGGTTCGTCCCGTCCTTCGCATTCGCGGACCGCACCGGCACGCCTTTCCCGGTGCCTGGGACTTCGAAAGATCTTGCGCTTCGGAGCTCTGGGCTTTGCAGCCCACGGCACCTACCGAGACGGAGTTGGCCTTGTCTCGGTTAGTTCTACTGAGTCTCTTCCAGAGGGTAATACACCTTGAGACCCATGGAGCTCGGATGGAAGGAACATGAAGAAGCCCGAAACGCAGGATCCTTGATATAGGGATCCCTATCTATCAAAAAGAACCTGGGTAATCTCATACTTCTGCTCTAATAGAGAAGCCTAACATACAGGGACCCCTGCCCCCTTTCGGTTTAAGACGGTTGATGATATACATCCTGCATTACCCATGGGCCATAATAAGGAATGTACCCTAAGGTAATGCAGGATTTCTATCATCAACAGGAAAACCTTCTCAGCCTCCTCTCCCCTCCGGCCTGGGCCTGGTCTCGCATTGGCCGGCGCCATGCAAACGGCTGCAACGCACGGCGCTGGAATGTGAAACCAACGGAGCCCCTGAGCCGTGCTGGCCCTAAACTCAGCAAAAATCCAAGCGTTGCTCTTTGTCGAGAATAGAACAGATCTGTTACTGGCTAGAGTTGTCGAACCTGCAGTATCCTTCTGTGCTGGCCTTGGCTAAGGCCCATGCAGTACTGTGAAAAGTCCTACACAACAAAACTGACGACCGTCTGACTACTTTTTTCAAAGAAGCTGAGACAACTCCTGCCCGACTGTAGGGCTGCAGAGGTCGAGAGCGGTGCAACTTGTCAGTAGCGTCAGTAGCGGGTCCATCAGACGGATCGAGGTCTCTTCGGGCTTCTACGCAACCGCTGCTGATGTTGCTATTCCCAGACGACTTGGGCCGGTATCACCAGGAACATGACTACTGCAAGGACTACAGAGCTTCAACTCTGATCGTCTCGTCTTCGACGTCGTCATCATCACCACTGCTGCAGACTTCTCGTCTTGCTGGCTGTTGTTGAGACTGCTGCCTTCACACCGATGGATACTGATGGCTTCGCTGAGGTCCCTATGGTCCTATGGCAAGTTGCCTGACACTGAGCCTGTGAAGAAGCGACAGCAGACCGTGGATGCCAGCAACAGCAGCCACAACAACAACAACAACAACAACAACAACAACAACAACAACGCTAATGCTTCAATACCAGTCACGAAGATGGATCTTACTGACACTGAACTTGCAATTACCTACATGCTTGCATGAATCCTGTGACCGCTGCTCACGGAAGGGCTTCCTGGCGAGATCCATGATACTGGGTCTTATAGGCGAAATGGAGCCAAGCCTGACCACAGTAGCATGGCAAGCAGCAACCACGTGAATTCCCAACACCAGCAGCATTCAGACAGACGGACGACAACGATGATCATAGAAACCAAGCCGCAAACGATCTCGAGAAATCGTCAAAAGGGAAATCCGCAAACCCAACAACGAGTACTCCGACGACTAGGAGGATGCTTGCGATCATCGCCATCGGTATCAGGAATGTCAGCATCAACACCCAGCATCATCATCTTCTTCATGAACTCGCACTGATAAATGGATCCTAATATCGACAACCCTCTTTACACGTTTGGCGAACGGAAATGCACAAGCCGCCGATGACGAGCCTCCCCGCCACGACTTCGGTTGCTGAACATTATTTGAATCCACCGAATATTAGCCCGGAGCAGATTTCTTTGTGCGCCGAGGCTCGCAGCTGTGTTTAACACTTTGGCGCAAAGGGAACAAAGCCCACAGCGACAAAATCAACAAACAAAGTCCCCGGCTGCAAGTGTCAAGGAGTCAAGCACCGCAAGAAACATGCAGCCGAGTCTTCGGAAGGCCAATTAAATCGATCAGAACTTGTCCAGGCTTGGGAAAAACCTCATCGCAACAACCTTCAAGTAAAGCCGCGAGCGGCCAGTTTCTGCACACCTGGAAAAACCTCCTCCTACTCGAAGAGGTTGCCCTTCCCCTTCACGAGGGACGGCTCCACCCGTTTCAGGGAGGGATCTGCCGAGACCATGGCCTCCACAAGAGCCTCCGCAGTCTCGCACACTTCAAAGGATGATCATCGCAGAGTTCTGCTGCAAAGCTGCAAAGCTGCTACTGAACCTATCTGCTGCCATAGTCGCTGTCACCAAAGCAAATGCCACTACTGCGTACTACTCATCCTCCTCCTCTCTTCCTCCTCCTACTGCTACAGCTACTGCTAGTACTGCAGCGGCCGTCGATATCACCACTGCCACTTCAGTGCCACAGGCAGAACACTCTGCTAGTTCGTGTGCTGGTCAAGAAGATAATCCTCAGTGTGTTAACCGACATTTTGGGAAATCGTCCTTTGACTCTTTTGCCTGGCCTTTGCTGCCTTCAGGAACGGCACGTCCACAACCTGACGGTGACGAGCGTGCACCCGGAGTGTAGGGCTTGGGTATGTAAAATTGAAAGCTTGCATTCCTACTGGTAAGAGCCCCCAAACCTTCAACCCCGAACCCTACGCCCCCAAAACCTCAACCCTAAAACCCAAACCCAAAAACTGTGGGAGAGTTGAGTTTGAGAAAGCCCCCGACGCAGCGCCTTGAGCAGCTCGGCGTCGTAGGAGTAGCCGAGGCCCCGAGAACCTTCTCTCCGAGCGCTGAACCCGAAACCCGGCTAAGGGCTTAGGGTTCGAGGTTTAGGGCTTAGGGTTTAGGGGTTTAGGGTTTAGGGTTTAGGGGTTTAGGGGTTTAGGGGTTGGGGGTTTAAGGGTTTGCGACCTTTAGGGTTCAGGGTTTGGCACTTTATTCGACGGGATTTGTACGTTTCTACGGATATTGTCATGGTCTCGTAAAGCCTACTACACCCTCAAGGTCAAGCGACTGATGTGCAAAGGAAATTTCCCCTGAACCCTGCAAGCCTTGAAGCCTCACAGGCCCCCAGAAACACGAAAAGCCCTGAAACAAGCCTGCTTCTCATAAACCCGAAAACGGTACAAGCCCCAAAAGCCCAAAACATTCTTGCCGGGGCACCGGGTGGACCCGCACGCCCAAGAAGCTGCAGCCCCACAGGACGGCCCACGGAGTCCAAGCCCACGGGCACCTGAAGACCAGCCGACAAGGCACTTCTCGGGTTTGCGGCTGTCGGTTTGAAGGGTTTGGAATCCAAAGTTGATTTTGGAGGTTAGGCCTTGTCATCCTTTTTTTTTTGAACCCTCTTTTCCGTCTGCCCTGAAAGGTTAGGTGGAACACCATTTTGGCGGAGGGACTAGAACAGGAGGCTCTTTTCGAAAGGGATTCACCACCTCACCACTACCCACTAGCAAGCATCACTGCAGAGTCCTCCTGTTCACATTTGCCGGTGCCACATACCTCCTAACACTCACAACCGAGATGCACCATAGTAACCGTAAGTTTACATCAAACCATATCCCGTGGCACTGCCCAAGCCAGTCGTTTGATAGCTTGAGAAAAGCAAAGACAGTTAATACTAGACCAAGGGACACAAGGAAGCAGTTACGCATTAGTCTCCACCAGTTATACTGGTTGGGCTCTCTGGGCGGAGTCAGCTCAACGTCCCAGATTCGGCACTGTTCTCTGCACTGGTGGGCCTGTTGTACCCCAAGGAAATCAAATGCCCATACCTTAAATTCATTACCACTTCACTTCCCTGCCCAAGTGCACCTGCGTGGAGGTAACTCGACACGCACATTGCAGAAACACATGCAACACAGAGTCGTTCCCGGGTTGCCAGGTCAACCTAGTACTCACAGATAATATTCACCCAAACTCAACAGCGCTTTCCTTTCCCGGGTAACGTCTCCTGAGATGTACACTATGTTGCCCCGAGTCTCGTCAGGGAATTGACTAAGCTGTGCCCGTGCAAAAAAGGAGACAAACACTCAAGCATAAGGGCCACTATGGAGGGTTTTGGCACAGTGTCAATCTCCAAAGTCCGTTTGGGGTGACCGGCTCTTGTGACTCGGGTACCGGCGTCTTTTGGGGTACAGGATACGGCGCCTCAGCATTGCTTCATTCGTTCTCCTCCTTCGCGTTGCCAGAAGCGCGTTTTCGTCACTTTCTTCTCCACGTTCTTCATCTGGCTCAGGGAGTGTGGGGCTGGGTCCCTCCATCGGTGCTGTTGACTCCTCATCCGGCCGTCTCTTTTCCCGAACATTTGGCACCTCACCGTACTCCCTGTCTATGTCCTCCTTGGTTCTTCCATGCATATACCATTTTTTTTTTACTGCACACGCCCCTTCAAAACACTTTCGTCGATACGCCAAAAAGGTGGCCAGAAAGCTGGCTCCACCTGGCTCGGCCGCTCCTTGGCGACATCGGAAAACTTTTTTGGGGATATGTACGTGCAACGACATGAGAACACACTCCCTTCAGGACGTGCGTCCTTCATGTCGTGCAAAAAAAACTTCCCGAATTCGGGACGAACACCGTCATGAATTCTCACAGCGACGTTCTGGTGGCCTACATGCCGCCTCTTCTTGTCCGCTTCAGGATCGCGCCCGGCCGTCGACTTAGTCGAGTGCTGGACGGTCTCACCGAAACGGCACAAGAGTAGGTGGCGCGTAGCGTCCACGGCCTGCAGGTGCGAGGGCTGCACATCCAAGGGTTCTTCCGGCTATAACTTTGGCACTGACATCCAGGGCGTCCTCTTCACGGTCACGACCGGGTGCTGCGGTGTGGCAGAGACAGGCTCCACGCCAGAAGGCTCACTGCGAGCCGGCCTCGAACTCGTGCTCTTTTCAACAGCTGCAGGAGGCCTGGACTCCTCGCGTGCAGTCTGCTCTGCAGCAGACTCGCTCTGTCGCTGCTTCTTGGCCTCACGTCGTTGGTGGCCTGTCTTCCCGCCTCGCTTCTTGCCCCGACCCATCTCGTCTAGCACCCTTGAAGCTGTAGCCTACCTGCAAGCCTTGAGCCATGTCATCTACGGTCTAGGGTTCAAGAGACCTAGTGACACAGCCCTCTCCCATAGGTTGAATGCCAAATCGGCTGAGGCAGTATTTGCTTTGATTACTAGGACGCTTCCCAGGGTTTCGGCTGTAGGGGCTTAAGGGGTTTAGTACTGAGCCTTGCTGCAGTCGTGACCCACTACTTGTAGTAAACCTGACAACGTCCTGGCTAGAGGCAAGGGTCAAAGTCCTGCAGCCCCAAAAAGGAAACCTCCACGCGCACGCGAAACAAGTCGCGAGTCCATAACATCGGGTCTTGGGGCCAGGAGTTGGGCGCCTGAATACGGCTCGAAGCACCTTGAAGCTGAAGATCCTACATTTCGAAAAGCTTTCTGCCGCACGGCGCACCATCATCTTGGGCAGCGGAATGTGCTTCATCGACAGGGTGTGCATGAAGAGCGACTGCAATGATGTAAACTCCGCACGCGACACCACCTCTCCGCTCGTCATGTTCTTCACCTGACTGAGGTGAGAGTCTGGAAGCTTGCAGCCAGGAAGTCTGGGAACCATAATATACTCTGATATACTATAAAATGCAATAATGCGCTGAAACTTACTAGGTTACAGTGTTACAGTAGATCATATTCAAGACCCTGGCCCAATCTTCCCCAAGCCCCTTTCTGAAGAGGGCCGCCGAAAACACCGCAACCGGCCTGGTGCTCACACGTGGAACCGGCCATGCACTCGTACGTCGGGGTGTGCAGGTAGCCGGGGATCAAGATGGCATCCAGCTTCTCCTCGTCGAAGAGCCTGGGGGGGGGCAAACTTTGGGGCTGTAGGAAACTTGGGGTCTTAGGGTGTCTGGCTTAGGGCCATGGGTCACGGCTTCCCAAAACGCTTCGTCTAGGTCCGGGCCCTTCACCCTACATTTGCCAGGCACGATGCCGGGGAGAGTGGGAAGCAACAAGCACCAACCCTCAACTGCAGATGCGAGTTTCAGCGAAGAACGGACGCTGAGAAAGACTGTGAGTAATAGGAACCTCCGTAACCTCCACTCCCCTTCAAGACAAGCTTAAAAAGTTCTTTCTTGGAGATTCCTAAACCCTGAACCCTAAACCCTAAACCCTAAACCTAGACAAGAAACAACGAACGTAAACTGACCCTTCAAGAGCAACCCCCTGCCTGTTCCAAGCATCGGCTCCCGCAGCCCTGAGCTCCTTCACGAGGCGCTTCGGTTTAGTTAGCAGCATTAGTGGTATTAGTAGTATGAGTAGTATTAGTAGTATTACAGGTAGTATTAGTAGTATTAGTGGTATTAGTAGTATTAGTAGTATTAGTAGTAGTAGTAGTAGTAGTAGTAGTAGTAGTAGTAGTAGTAGTAGTAGTAGTAGTAGTAGTAGTAATAGTAGTAGTAGTAGTATTAGTAGTATTAGTAGAATTAGTAGTATTAGTAGTATTAGTAGTATTAGTAGTATTAGTAGTATTAGTAGTATTAGTAGTATTAGTAGTATTAGTAGTATTAGTAGTATTAGTAGTATTAGTAGTATTAGTAGTATTAGTAGTATTAGTAGTATTAGTAGTGTTAGTAGTATTAGTGTAGGCGTTTCGGCGGTTCGGGGTTTATTCGCGCATGACATGGACTCAGGGTTAAGGGTTTTCAACTTCGGGCTTCCGGTTCCTTAGCTGTGCACGCAGCAGACCCAAACCCGACATCACTCTGAACATGAACAATCTGTGGCTAGTATTCCCACATGGGAGTTTCCGAAAATTAGGGGTACCTTATTTAGGGGTCCTTATAATAAGGATCCTACTATTTAGGGGAATACTTGCATCCTTTGTGTCGAAGCCCTCCTGAAGGATGAAGTTGAGCTTCGCTTCACTCAGGACACTCGAGAGGGTCATGAAACCTGAGATGCCAGAGCTTAAGCGTCAAGATTGCGGCAAATCGGCAAAGTTCTCTTGCTTGAGTGTGCATGAAAGCATGGGACCCCAACAAAGTCTCAAACCCTCGAACACCTCAACCGAAGCACCCAAACCACCCGATTTCACCCTAACATGCACAATGTCAGCAAGACTTTACTCTTGTCCATGGGCCTCTTGGAGAATGGCCCGCACCCGCACTCTGCGCGTCGGCAATAACTTGCTCGATAGTAACGTTTGCGCCCAGGTAATCATACATCCACTGCGCCACCTGCCCGACAGCAATAAAGTCGATGAACAAAACAAGAAAACCTTCCGCCAGAACAGTTGCAACACATGACTGCGAGTGTGATCAAGACAGATCCGAGCCTGACCCATGTACGTGGCGAAGACGTGACCTTGGGCACTGACCACCTGAGCTGCGGCTCGACCGTCCAGCTAGGCACTAGCCTGGCTTCTACAAACAGACGACGGTGCGACGGCGAGGCGGAGGACGACGACGACCACGACCTCTGACCACTTCAGAGTGACTGCTAAGGATTTTTGTGTTAGGCGCTGCTACTAGCATACCTGGGCCAGGCCAAGGGCCATCGAGACGCCTGCAGACGAAAAGGAGCATCTGCTGTTGCAGACATCCCAGAAAACGACTCTGCAACATGCATGGACCCATACAATGTCAGACCATCATCTAAGCGCATCGCAGGCTATGATGCTGCATAACGTGTCAAGCGGTATCAAGTGTATGTCAGCGTCTGATTCGTGAGAACGACGGGCCGAGACCACGTCTGTAAACGATGTTTCGAAGGTAGTTTCGAGGGCATGAGGTGTGTTGGCAGCAGGCGCAGTCATCCTAAAAATGAACTGTGCCGAAACAAGAACTGGGCCGTGGTGGCTGGGAGTGATAGACACTTTTGGAAAAACGATGCCGGGCCGCTTCGTTGCCCATCTTCATCTGGAAGAAGGCTTTCGCGAGCACGTTCTGACCTGACGGGAGTTGGTTCTGAACTTGGTTTCAGGCAGGAGGCTAGGATTTCCAGCTCTTAAGTTTCCGGGACTGCAGTGAAACCTTTCTGAGTTGCTCATCTACACTCAGGAGCCCAGGAACCCTTGAAGCCGCTTACAACGGGATTTGGAATGCCTGGATATGAGGTTTAAGGCTTCTAGGGTCTAGGGTCCTTTTGTTTAGCGTGTAGAGTCCAATGCTTTGTTCTAAGGTTTACTGCTTCTGGGGTTTCGGGTTTAGCATTTAGAGTTTAGGGCCTAGGCTCCTTCGGCCAGGCAACCGGATTCGGATGGCCACTCCTTGGCTACCAGTGTGGCTCCTGCCTTTTTCAGAGCCTCCTTCGCTGCCTCGTACTTTGCCATGATGGGCTTGGAAGGCATATACGCCATGGGGGCCTCTCACGCAGGGACGCTTAAGGCGTAGATAAGAGTTTTCTGTCGTGGAACCCTGAGTGAACGGGAAGTGCTGAAACCCAGATAAACACACGACCAGTACCAGAGCACTGTGCTTCATGCCCGACGGGCACCTCGATGTATCCGTAGGGGTTGTCGCCTCCCTCTGGGATGTAAGCCTCCACGAAGGGGTAGCGAGGCACACCGACACGGAGTTCGCTGATCTTTTTGGCCTTGACGGTTGAAGGGTCGTAACCACTTACAGCTCCATCGATGAGGAGGATGTCGTCGATGCTCCGGGCATTGAGGCCCAGCTGGTCCAAAATCAAGGCCATACCTGGATTCCCAGCGTTGGGAAAATGCCCACGGCTTGGGTCGTAGCCAAAGTTGCCATTTGAGAAAGCAGGCGCGCGGGTAGAGCCACCGGTGTCCTCTGTAACAGCCACTGGTGCCAAGTATGATCCAACTGCCGATCCTGAGCCGCCACTGGACCCACCACTGGTGAGTGCGTGGTCATGAGGATTCAAGGTGCAACCGTTTGCGTAGTTGCACGTCACAAGCGAGGCCGCAAATTCTGGGACATTAGTCTTCCCCAACACGATGCCATTCTTCTCAAGAACGATCTTGATGAAGTCCGCATTGTCCTGTACTATGCCCTATGCAAGCATGAACAGCAAAGAGAGTCAAAAGGTTCCCTAGCAGCTGCAAGATCTGCGTTCCGCACCTTGGCCCTGAGGTCGTGCAGAATCCCAACGCCCGCGGAAGAGATGAAGTCGTCCGTCGCCATGGTTCCCTTCATGGGGATGGGGAGACCGTAGAGCGGCGCGATGGACTCGAGGCCCTCCGCCTTCGCCTTCTCATCCATCGTCTTGGCTGCTGCGAGCACACGCTCGGGCCAGTCGGGATCGTTGTCCCAGTTCCTGCTTCAACAGTGCCGGAAAAAACTGTAGGAGGCCCCACAGAAAAATCCCGAAAAAAACAGCACGGCGCGAGTGCCTTCCCCAACCTCCTCACTTTGACCGAGATGCATGAACTGATTCATGTCCTTGTAATGTCGGACCCGCTTAATCAGGGCTGCTGCATACTCTTCGCAAGTCACCTGCCCCGCCCGGCGAGCGGAAATATACTCCACTGCCGACCATCGTGCATACTGCTTTTCCTGGGCACTCATCTCTGGTGGTGTTGGCATCGGAGGCAAGTTGGTCTTGAACCATTCGGCCGTCTCGCTGTGGCTCAGGCCGAAGGGCGGAAAGCTCGGATGACGACGGGTTCCCGGGGCGCAGGTCTCGGTTCCGGTCTCTGCCCAGCACAGAGAGAGCTGCAGGAAGACAAGGCCCAGGCCAGAACCCAGCAAACACAATCGCGTCATGATGTGAGACTTCTCACAAAACTGGGTACTAAAAGCGGACACGCAGCAAAAGTACTGACTGAGACGTGCTTCCCACGCATGGAACAATTCTGTGCACCTGTTTGCTTGAGCTTTCTGGCCGCTTCCACGCACGTTGAATCAGTGAACCGAACAGCACAGAGGGCGAGTATCCACAATGGCAGAAGGTCACTTCAATGGGGCCTGAGAATCTGAGAAGGCTGGCCGGCTTCCAGCATACGAGGCGAGGAAGAAACTGCATACATATGGGAGTTTGCGAAGATAGGGGACCCTCATATAGTACCCTAAATAGTGGGATCCTTATTATAAGGACCCCAAAATTAGGTACCCCTAATTTTCGGAAACTCCCATATGGGCTTTATGAGCATGGCTTGGGCGCCCAAGCGTCCATCGGCACACAGCTCTTTCTGCGTCTTTTCCACTCACCATGACCTTTCCGTTGTCTGGGCCGAAAAGGCAGAATAAAACACTGCCGCGATTGAGGGCCGAAGCTAGGTGAAAAAAGCTGCATAAAGCAAAGCCCAGACTACGACTGCCTTCCATTCCATCTACACAGGCTAGCGACGTGTAAAGCTGAACTGTCCGGGGCTTCGCTGCAAGTGAGAATTGCAATGGCCTGCCCCTGTGCTGCGTGCAATGCTTCCGAGAAGTGTGAAGACCAAAGATGCAAAGCAGTCACAAGGGATGTGCAAGCATGTTAATTTCAAAGAGTGCTACAAGTGTGAGACTGCTAGCAGCCTAGAGCTCTTACGCCGCGACCTTCTCGGACACGAGCGCGTGCTCGGCCTCTTCCACGATCCTCCTCATGGTGTTCACCGTCTCGACCGGGAACCTGAAGTGCTGCTAAGAAGTTGCTGCCATTCGCAGGCAAGGCTGGCAGTATCGACCCTACGAATTAACAGCGTGAAAGGCCAAGCGGCTTTCCCATGGCGCTCTCGCTGCTGAGCATCACGGCGTCGGCCCCATCCAAAATGGCGTTGGCCACGTCGCAGGACTCTGCACGGGTCGGGAACGGCTTGTCCTCCATGGAGGCCAGCATCTCCGTAGCACACACGGCATACTTGCCAGCTGCCTGAGCAAAGCAGACGTATGAACCGGACCACCCTGGAAATGCACATCAGGACCTTAACCATGTCTTCTTCGAGCCTTGGTCTTCTTGATCATCATCTTCTGGGCCATCCACACCTTCTCCATGGGGATCTCCATGCCGAGATCGCCGCGGGCCACCATGATGCCGTCGGACTCCGCAAGGATCCTCGGTCAAGAGCCCGCAGACCCTCTGCGTCATCCTGCATCACTCTGTCGACCCCTCCAAGCTCGGGTGACGACTCCTCGAAGTTCCTCGGAGGCCCAGGGAAATGTGGCACGTTGTGCGACGTGCGGAGCTGACGGAGGCTGCCGTTCTGAGTCGAAGGCTTCAAGCCCTCGACGTTCTCGATCTTGGAGATGACCTGCAATGAAGCCATGCTGAAAGCCCTTCAAGATTTACGGAGCTGGGGACCTGGAGGAGTCTAGTGTGGCACATGTTGGCACATTCAAGTACAGTATGCACGATACAAATCTGACAAGAGAGATACTGATAAAGGCAGCAATCACGTTGACGATTCCTGCCTTGATGTCTTTGCCTCCGAAGTGCTTCCGGCAGTCCTTCACATCATCAGCACTCCTTGCCGTGAGAAGCGGTCGCTTCACGACGAGCTCTGGAGCAGTTTCGACACTTTCGGTGATATGAGGCGGTTTGTGCCATGTATCTGAACGAAGCTGAGGGCGATGTAGTCCGCATTGTTGGGGACTGCCCAGTCTTCGATGTCCTGCAGATCTGCAGATGGCACATGATGGCACCCCGGCAGATCCGCAAAAGTCACAGGAAGTACGGGCCTTGATCTCGCGCTCTCCCACGACGGGGATGTCCACCTTCACGCCTGCCGCACCAGGAAGGTTCCGCGAAGCCCCGCAGACCGGGGCCTTGACGGCCTGGAACATTCACGTTCTTCTTCTCACCCAGCTTGCAGTTGTTGACCACCTCGCGATCCACAGCAAGTTGAAATATGTCAAGAAACCCCTCGCGTCCCACATGCCCCCACTCAAACTCAACCCTCAAGGCCTTGCAGAGCACCTCGTCGTCCTTGGCCTCCGTGACCTCCAGAATGACGGTGCCGTCCTGGCAGGAAACGCAGAGCAAGTACCCACCGAGCGACGCCCCCCGCTCCCTTTGCGTCCTGGATGAGGATGCGCTGGCCTGGCTTCACACTCTTGGGCAGCTGCTCGTAGGTGATTGCGACCATGTTCTCGTCGCCCTGGCACGTGCGTGTAGTTGGTGTGCATCTGAGCCACAGCCTCCAGCTCTGGGGCCTTGAGGCTGTAGTCAGTGACGAGCTTGAAATCCTCGTGCAAACATAGCAGTCCACAGCTGCATCTCGAACCTGCCCTCAACAAGTTCGGCCTGGCCAGCTTTCAACTCCTTCTTGGAGTTGTAGACCTGCTTGCCAAGTCTTCAGGTTACTACCGATTATCGGGGGCCAAGGGTGCAGGACGGCCCCGATACAAAGCTCAAAGCCTGCCGCGGCGCTTTTACTCCGAAGAACTCCAAAGCCCCCTCAAGCACACGCCTGGCGCTAAAAAGAGCGCCCGCCTCGAAGGTGCCGGTGCGGATCTCCGGGCCACGGGTGTCCATCAGGATCTGGGCCGCAGCGTAGGCTCCAGGAAACGAGCCGGGCACCAAGCGACTGCGTTACAAACGATTCAGGATGGTCAAATCTTGAAAAGAGGCCCGCAACATCTCACAACGAAACGACTCATTGGGCGTCGCAGCAAGTCCCACGCATGCAAGCAGCCCACTTACGATATGTAAAATCGGAGATCAAACTGCTGGCCTTCATCTTGCCCTTGAACTCGGGAGCGAGCTCGTAAGCCTCTGTACACAACTCCGCACAATGTCAGGTGGACTTTGGCTGATCGTCGGCACCCCCGCCCCGCACCTTCTCCAAGTTGGCCAGCTTCATGCTCTGCTCCTGCAATTTCCACTCAAGCCTGTCTGGCCTCCATGCTTGTGTGGGTCTGAGTGCTGCAGTCTCCTCGTGGTCTCCGTGGGACATGTTGCATCGGATGACGTTCATGCCTGCCTTCATAAGCTTCACGAGAACCTCAAGCTCAAGGCTTTTGGCCAAGCGTGCACGTCTTACAGGATGTATACGGACGAAGTTCAAGGCCCTGTTGGCTCTAGAGCTGGACACACGTCATTCACCGATGGCTGATTGAATGTCTATGTTCCTCCCACCTCGGGGTCCCAGGACTTTGGTCCGATGGTGCAGATGATGTCGGCCTCTTTCTCCTGAATTGTCGCACAACCCAAGCTTGATCCGATGCACACCGAACGCCACAAGATGCTTCTGCGTGAAGGAGCCTTGTTGTTCACGTCCGCGATCTTCTCATAGGATGCCGGGTACTCCAACGCGTTTTGCTGGAAGGTCTCCACTGACTGACGGGCAACCTGATTCACATGTCACTGCAGAATCCGATGCCTCACCACGACGCACAAAACGACTCCGCCTGGACCATGCGAGGCTTGCGAGCACTGGCTTTGGCACCGGATGCCCCGAGCGCCGCCAGGGCAACCACTGCACCGGCCGTGCCCACCGTGGCCATGGCACCAGGTGCGGCCTGGGTCACAGCCGCGGGTGCAGCCCGGCTGCCACGAAGCGCGGTCGCCCGCTCCGTTGTGCCTGGCCCCCCGGCGGAAGAGCAACGCAACTGCGCTACTGCCGACTGACAGTGACGACATGCGACAGTCGCCTGGAAAAACCCGAATATTCCCGAATCCCAGCATACCAAGATTGCTACACTGCCACTCCCGACAGCAAAAACCAAGCTCCGGACGGCCCGCGGAAGGCGACACGAACAGAGGAGCTGCCACGGCGGTGGCCAGTCCCGCGGCCAGCGCAACTGAGTGGGTTGCTTTCAGCGCCCGCAAGTGTTGTTGCATAAACGTCACTTTGCTTCAAACATCGTGACGCAACTCACATTTTGCTTCGCAGCGCAAAACCCACACCGCCTCCTCGTCTAAAAGTTCTCGTCACGGGTCGAGCTTTCATAACAATAACAACAACTGCTAACTGCCTTCTAAACGTGCAAAACAAATTTGGCCGCTCTGAAGACACAGCACAATGCCAACCGTTGATGTTTTTGTGTGACCGATTGCTTCATGCATCCACCCTTCATCCCCGAACAGCATGTGCAAGACAACGATTCAAAAGACAGCAGATCCTGCCAAGTCTCTACGCTTGGGCTGCATAGGGGCAGTGGACATGGCGACAAAAAGCGGCGACGGCAAAGCACTGGTTTGAGCACTCTAATAGCTGCCGCAATCACCCACAAAGGCATCAACACTCACTGCATCGGCGACCCGGTTACAACCTCTGACTTCTTTTTCAAGTTACCAGGCATTAAACATGTAAACGGATACATGTCATCATAACACACACACACACAACTATGTATGTAGATCTTCCGAGACTGGCCAGACCGGGCCCTAGGTTTCCGGTCGCTCCTTGCCCCACTCGTGCCGTTTTCCACGCATTTAGGGTTTCCAAACAAACATTGTGTTTACAAATTTGAAATATTGGCCGGGCGCGGCGTGGTGCGCGGTAGAAAATTAATTAAACTAAAAAGAGAGCGCCGCACCCGAAGGGCGCGGCGCCGTGCGCGGCAGCATCCCTTGACACTGCCGTGCACTGCGCCGTGCATATATGCTGCTCCCTCCCAAGCGAGACGGCTGCCGCGCAAGGCGCCGCGCATCTCTAACGTAGCCTTCTGCACCCACACCCACACACCCACCCCCACACCCACCCGAACCCACACCGCACCCACACCCACACCCACACCCACACCCACACCCACACCCACACCCCACACCCACGCCCACGCCCACGCCCACGCCCACGCCCACGCCCACGCCCCCACACCCACACCCACCCAAACCCACACTACACCCACACTCACACCCACACCCAAGGCTCGGCTTGGGGCTGCTTCAGTGGCCACATCCAAGGCCTCCAAAAAAGCAAAACCAGTTCCGCTGCCTACATGACCCAAACACCTTCATTCTCGCGGATGCAAACTCATCTTTTTGCATGACAGCTGCAGCCCCACAAGCGGGTAACGCAAGCAAAAGCAGAAAGAAGCAACCACTGGTTTCAATGGCACATCTACAAGCAACTACTCATCGGAGCCACTCTCAATGGTTTCAATGATGCCCTCATCCTTCTTGGCACTTGCCCGGTCTGCCAGAAAGGGTGCCGAAGTTGCCCACGATGCTCCACCACTCAACTCTGCACTCCGCAAAGCTCCGAAGACCTGGAACAAGTCGCTTCCCGACAACCAATAGGCAAGTTGGAAACAGCGCACTCGTTCGTGCAAGTGCTGCTCCATGTTGGCGGCTGTCTGAAGACTGGGTCCAGCCGTGTTAAACGGCCTGCGGCCAACTTCGCGTCGAAAGCTGGCAAAGAAGCCATCTAACTTCTGTGTCCCACCTTGTCTTTCTTCCTGAACCCAAGCAGAGCCAGTCCACACCTTGACCTGAAACGTCTTTGCAGACTCTGGCCTCGGTGGCTTGTGTTTCACAGCAGTGTGGGCCAAGTGCAAATCCGAAAACTCGACATCAAAGACTTCCCTGTCCAGCAGAGGACTGTCCATGACTCCGAGCTGTTTGTAAGTTCGCGCCCCATCTGTGTGGCAAACTGAACCCTGGCAGATCCTGCTGTCGCCATCTTCCAACAAGATTGCAGACTTCAGTTCCTCCAGACTGATTGGGCCACCGCCGTCTTGGCCGCCTTCGGTGATGCGATACGGCAACTGAGTTAGCCAGATTTTGCTGCTTCCACGTCTGGCAATTGCCAAATAGCGGATCCAAACAACTCTCTCGCCGACTGTTTTGCTGCGAAAGCTGATCTCGTCGAGCTCCACATCACAACCTAATCCTCCAAGATGTAAGGTATTGTTGAGTCGGTCCATGATCGGAGTGAGAAAGTTTCGGAAGTTGTCGAAGAGTGTTCTTGTAGAGCGATGGTCAATGCCAAGCAGAAGGCCTGATTTGTCTGGTGACAAAGACAATGGAGCACAAAATATCCACAAGCTTCCAAGCAGACTGCGCAAGGCCACTTTGATGGAAAACAAGTCAGTGTCGTGCACAAACACTCAAAGTCTTGCGGCACTTTCGACATCTCCAATTGCAGTAGTGCTATCTCTGCTCAGGTTTCCAAGCAGTCTGTCCACTTGGCTTTGTTCTTCAAGATGCCCACATCGATCGCAATTTCGGCAATCTCAATGGGAGTTGATGTAAGGATTCCATCCAAGGAAAATCGCTCTTTCAAAGACGATCTGGACAGGGTGGCTTGCCGTCTCCGTTTTTGGTGGGGGCTGCGATCACGTGTGTACGGCACTTTGTCTTCCCGCTGCTTGGCTTTCAAATGCTGCTTCTGGACAGGAAGAACAGGATGTGAAGGAGAGCCTTGCCCCACTTCCTGCTGCCACAACAGGAGCAACAGCTTCCACATCCTCAGCACGAGCTCCAAGCAAACGCCTTTTCAGCAACCTGGACTTTGATTTGGTCTGCGGGAAGTCGCGAACACCACGATCACGCGTGTGCACCCATGGTCACATGTCCTCCCACTCCACCGCGCAGTCATCGCAGAATTTTCCGACGCAACAATGCGAGCATGACGAAGACGAGCAGACAAAATTGGCACAAAATCCTGACACAAAATGCTGCAAACATCTCAAACATGCAACATGCGCAAATTGAAGCTAAACTTACTGCAACTGGCCAAAAATACAAGCTGTTGTTCCACTTCCAAGCTATTTTGCACAGTTTCACACAGCTTCAGGTGCAAGCACAGCACAGTTCAGACGAAACCAAGAAACATTGAGCAAGATGATGGCCTGCTGGAACCTCAAAAAGAATGGAAAGCGACATGGTTTTTTTTTCAACATGATCACCCGGCTGCGATTCTTCACGAGAGACCACACGAAATCATCCAAAGTGATTTTTCAAAAATAAGCTCAAATCCAACTGTAAAACCAGGCTCAACTCACACTTGGATTTGAAAAACTGACCTACTAATATTCAGGTGTCGTCCAGGTTCGAAACCACGTTTCATCCCAGGATCCAACCCAGGTTCGAACCAAGGTTCCAAGGTGCCCAGGTTCCCACCGAGATTGAACCCAATGAAGAACCTAGGATGAATCTGACGCAGCTCCAGTGGAGACAACGGGCCCAAGTGGAATCCTCACCTTTATGTCCAAGTTAGCGGCTACTGGTGCGCGACTCAAGTTTGCCCGCTCACTAAGCGGAAGACTTGGAGGCCATCATGGAGTGGAATTTAATCTTGGCCTTGTAAGCTCTGCGCGCTAACTTACTGAGGTCTGCTGCCTGCAACGATTATAGCGTATTATAGCGCCTCTGGCACCGGTTGCTGTCCAGCATTGGACGCGTGGCGGCCACCAACGGTTGAGGCGGCGTCAAAGACGCGGAGAGTTTGCAAATTTCAAAAAGCGGGGGTTAGGTCCCTCCATTTTTCATGTCTTCGATTCTGTTTTATTCCTTCAAGCTCCCCATCATGGGTATCTGCCTCTCTCGAAGAGAAAACCTGAAACCAAAACCGTACACAGCGAAAAAATAATAAAAAGAAACGTGAACGATGCTACAGGAAATCGCTGAAGGGCGTTAAAAGCGAAAAAAAAGAAGCAGCTTGCAGTCTCCGCAAAAGAACGTCAATAGACGCCACAAATGCAAACGGTTAACGAAAAGAAGAAACATGAGAATTCAGAGATACAAAGACTGCACAAACATCGTTCAGCAGCGTCTGCTCTTTGAAAGCTCATGGAGAGTACGTGCCTCATCTCTTTCCGCTTTCGTGAATTAAACTCTCCACGTCTGAAACCGCTTTGAAAATGTGTCTTTCTTTTCGGGCAGGTTCGGAAACCTGGGTTGAACCTGGTTCCGGAACCTGGATAACCCAGGTTTGAAGTTGTTCAAGCCCAAGTTCGAATCTGGGTTGAGAACCCAGGTTCGAATCCAGCAAGGCTGCACACGGGACGCGGAGACTTGCCAGGAAGAAAAAGCCATGGGACCCATTCCGCTACTCAATGCCACTGGGCTGTGCTCTATCACCTTGCAGCTCTCCGCCGCACGCACCTGCGCCGCATTCTTTGTCGAGCGAAGATCGGGAAAAACCCAGAGCGTTTCTGTTTTCTTGGAAACAAGGACGGCCCATTTTGAAAGTTTTGGACCGGTTTTTTGGGTTCCAAAAATGGCCCTGAAGATTTTACCGTGCATCAGTTGCATTCCGCCGGCTGCAGCTCTGTTAAGGGCGAGCACACAGCTGCCTTGGACAAGTTCCAACCTCCAAACGGTCCTCCACCAGACGCTCCGCGAAGTCATTACAATCAATGACATGCGCAGCTGACAAGATTCAGCCGCTGTGGGTGCAGGGAATCAAACTTGCGACAGAGAGAAAAGAGGCCGCGAAATGCAGCCAAGCTCCTTTAACAAATTTTGACTGGCAACCAGAGGACCCAAAAGCAGTCTCTGTTTTGAGTCGTGACTTTCTTCATTCTGGAGCCAAAGTCCAAGTCCGTGTGTTCCAGACTGCTACATCAAGGTGATTTGCCACAGTGTAGAAACTTACAAACACTAGCACAGCTCGCACTCGCACAGCCTGCACAGCACTTTCGCACTCACAGCAAGAGAGGTGTCGTGACTGTCTTTGCACTACCGCTGGTCTTCTTCACACTTAGCTGCTTCACAGCTCGCTTCTTCACTTAGCTGCTTCACAGCTCTTGAGCACTGCAGTCGCAACGCGGCCCACTGCTTGAAACTCTTCAGTGCTACAAACTCGCATCTAAAAACTCGCATCGTGGCAAAAACATGCTCATGTCTTCACATGCACCACAACTGCACATCGTTTGGAGAAAACAAAACGTCGTTCCAAAGGTCATGCCATCATGCAATGCAAAAGGTTGCTCATGCACTGCAAAAGCTGATTCTATGCTGTCATACCGCAAGTAGTGTTACATATTTTCACACCCCCTTTCGGGATGACAGCTTCAGACACTCACTCGATCAGGTGATCCCGTAGCGATCAGCATAACATGTTTGATCATCGGCCCATGCCAGATGACCCAACACGTTTACCAGCTTTCTCACTCCAGATGTCGCACCATGCACGTGGCGCATGGTGACCTGAACGATGGTCGCGTACCCTTGGCCCTGACATGCTTGCAGTCAGTGTTATGGTAACGTTCCCCCATACCAAAGGTAGCCAGCTCATCATGGCCCAACTTGGGCTTGCAGCATCCACATGGCAGAAGCTCTCTTCCTACCACGCCCTGCTGAGTACTGCAATTGGCATTCCCATGGAACGTAACTGAGTCCTTCTCGAAAATAAAAATAGGTCGCTGATGACGTGTCCTCCAGAATTGGTTCTCCTTTGAACCTTCCAGAACCACATCACCATGATCATTGACAAATCGTGGTGCACTTGTAGGATTGGCGCTCGGCTCACCGGCGCTGGATTTCGGAATATTCCTGGACTCTCTTTTCGAAGTATTTCCAGGATCATCCTGTGCAAAACGTTTTCCGATAGCCACAACCATAACAGCGATAAGCAGCGCCATAGCAGTCATCACGACCGAAACGGCAATCGCCAACGCCAGTACAGTTGTCACATCCATAGCTGCAAAAGGAGATTGGGCTCTAAAGAAAAGATCCAAGAAAAGTCAGTGCTTTCAAATGCTGTGCAAGCCTCCGCGACTCCACACATGACTTCGTCATGCAACTACCGGCGTCTTCGAAGAAAGAAAACGTGAAAAGTACCAAAACATACCGCAAGGCGCGAAAAATCCGCTGCACTTGCACCCCCTTTTAAACTGTACTCAGGGCTTTGATGATACCTCTTGCTAATGCTTTGTTGTAGTGTCCTGTTGACGTGTAGTCGGTGTCTGCAAAGCTGGCATGCGCACTGCAACGACATGTGCCAAACAACTCATGCAGTTTTCGACTGAAGACTTCATGCGAGCACGCAAAACACAACTGCTTTCCAATCGGCAGACCGGACTTTGATATCATGCCCGTCGCACACAGGTACACCTGCACTTGAAAATTCAAGCAAGCATCCTTCAACAGCTTCTGTGTTCCATGTCGTTTCCAAAGTTCGTTGAAGTACGGCAGCTCAAAAGATCTACCATCACCAAGCTTCAGATACTTCAAGGCATACTTGCAAAGAGGCTCCCACGCAAAGTCGGCTTCGGTCTTCGATTCACTGAACCGCTTCAGCGGTGATCCAGGTGCACATGGTGTGGAAGTATGCACATGAACCCAAAGCCCACTCAGCTTCCACTCACTGACGTACCTAGCAGCTTGCTCAAACACACGCGTCGTTTCGGCATTCGCCGTGATGCCAACATACGGAATCCGAAGCTCACGGCATGCCCTCGACAACTCGGAGTCGGCACTACAGCAGACCTCCAGCAAAGCTACAGAACTCCCAGTCTTGTTCTCGTGTTGTACATGCAGCTGAGCAAGGGCAAATAAGGCCATGGCCAGTCTCGGCAACGAACCCCAAGCGCTCACGATGAAGCACATGTGTTCTAGTCGGCAAACACTTCGTCAAAAGATCAGCCGGATTGACAGTACCACGCAGCCACCTGAGCTGAATGCGGCCAGACCTTAGGTGCTCCCGGAGCCAGGCTATGCGGATCTCAATGTGTCTGCTTCGTCGAGGCAGATCTTCCCCTCTAAGGAGGTCGACTGCCGACTGTGAGTCCGTTAAGAGCTAGCCACAGACTCCTGATCATGATCATGGGAGCTCTCATCCTCCCAAGTGTCCAATTGGACATCATACCGAAGAGATGCCTCGCCAAAGCTCGCCAATACCCGATTCACGCTGAACATGAATGCGACACATTCTTGGGCCATGAATTGCAAGGCGTGCAACTCCGACTCGCAGGAAGACAAACAGACAACACTCTGTGTTTTGGCAACCAATCTCACAGCACTCCCTGCAAAGGTGATCGCTCCCCCAGTGATGCCCCTCCGCTCTAGGAAGCGATATGGAGCATATGAGGCGTCTGCGAACACATGCACCCGTGTCAGCAGCTCATCTGACGTGCAATTCAGGAACTCAGGATCCAAGCTCGCAGACGGAATCTGATGGATTATGTACTCATCACCTTTTAGAAACCGAAGAACAGCACGCAACGCAGACTCAGTGGCTGAAGTAGGCTTGCTCTGTTGTGTGGCAATCAAGGTGAGCATCAACTTAATGTCCTGCCTCGTCTGAGCATACCATAACAGCCGGCCCAATGCTCGCCTAAAGCGCGAATAAGCTTCTGGCGTCAGCTCCGGGCCAGATTTCTCAAGCAAACTGGCAACATCAGGCACCGCTTGTGAACCCTTCGTGATCCCGTATGCGCTGAAACATGGTTCTAAGTACTGCTTGTCAATGCTCAACTCAATCACAGCAGAATTTGGCCATCTACGGATGCACCTACCAAGGAAGGTGAGGCTCCCACCTCCGGCGCTCGAGGGAAAGATCCTTCCTGTGATCTTTACATGCAACCGCTTCGAGATGGCACCAAGGATGGCCTGTTCAACAAGCTCATCATCAGTGATGATCAACAAATCATCCACATAGGCGATCACGATGGCTCGCCCACCATGCGCGGTCCCGCGCGCCTTTGTGCTCACCCATCCAGTGAATAAGCACGGCTCGGGCTCACAGCTGTTAAGTCCGAGTGGCCGTATAAGGCCAGTTAGAAGCCGTAACCATGCCAACGAAGCTTCCCTAAGACCGTTCAAAGCGCAATACAGGAAGAAAAACGCAGGAAGTCCATTAGACAATGACACAGACAACGGCAACTTCAGAATGACAGGTGTCTTAGCTTCTAACGGACTGTTCATGAACGCATGGCCAATGTCCGCCCCGCATCCTCGCATGTCACGCGTAGCAAGCATGATCAATGCTAGCATGAGCGAATCAAGACTCGGAGTAGGACTGCTGAAACCCTGTTTGCGCGCCGACCCATTGGCAATGTCCTTTGCAACGATCCTGCTGCGAACTCGCTGAGCACTCTTACGAGCGCAGACCCACCTGGATTGGATCACACGCATTCCCGGATGTTTCCGCTTCAGCGCATCAACCTCATCAGAACCGATAATGCGGCCTGTGCGGCAATTCTCCAAATTGCAGATTTCCTCCTTCATGCCAGCAAAGACTAAGTCTCCCGGAAGCTCTTCAAGCGTACTGTCATCAATGCCGCCGTCAGGGCACCACAAGTGCACCCGTGTCCCCCCAAGTGGAACACTCTCAAACTTCGGCTTAGCGGCATTACTCGACGATGACTCATACCTGATGCTGTTGATCCCTTCATCGAATACCTCAGGACGAGTTACAACTTCATTCAAGATGACAGGCTCATGAGCGTCAGACGCCCACATAATTCCCTCGAGTAGTCGGGGAGCGCTGGGGCCTGAATCACGAATCTCGGTCTCTAGATCAACAATCTCAACATCAGACATGCGTTTCACTCCTCGTGACTCGGAGCCACCACCAGAGCTGGCATGCCCAGCTGAAGATCCCAACGGAAGCCCTGTGGAGCCTTCGCTCCTGTCACTTCCAACTGGCATAGGTCGCTTAAGCAACGAGGGACGCGAAGGCTCACCGGCACGCAACCTCTTTGCCTCAGGCTCCAGGCCTCCAGAATCAGGCGATGCCCGATGCGACCCTGCATGCTGGGCATCACTACGGACGCCATCTGCGTCAGGACCTTCTACATCAACAGGCACATCACTGAAGCTCACACGCGCACTTGAGGGCAGAACCGGCTGAGACCCTTAAGCCTTGAGGCACAACCTGCGGCTGCACCGAACGGTCAAGGCCCGATGCTCCAGAGCACCATCACCCTGATCACCAAGATCCACGGCCATCTCCTGACCAGATTGGTCAGGTGCCGCAATAGGATCTGCGGACACAGCCCGAGCCCTATCCTCAGCGACGGCTGCGCCATCACCAGCAACTGACTCCCGAAGCCAGTGAGCATACCTCTGCTGGCAAGCCCGACCGTGCTTCTGACCTGCCCGTCGGCCAGCTTGAAGATTAGAGCACGCTGGGCATCGAGCCGTGTACCCATGACGCCGCAACCACTCAACAGGCGGCCCCGATGCAGGCCCACGGACTGACACAGGAGGATCAAGCACTTCACGATGCTCAAGAACAGGAGGGATCCTGGGTCCGCCACCAATGGGAGCAATCACTCCTTCCACGAGCTCAAGCCGCCAAGTCAGCGGAACCGTCACCTTCACAGATTTTGCGTTAAAGACCTTTAGTTCCAACCTGCCCTCAAGTCGAATCAGCGCTGCAACACGAATGGCCTGGGACCCTAACACCGGGTAGAGGAAGGCAGCCTCCGTGAACCGGGGTAGGTTCGGTCCCAGATCTTTTATCGACTGCGGCAGCTCGGCTAAGACCGTAGCGCCAAACAGAGTGAAGGCGCCCTTGGGGGTTGGTCTCTGCAAAGGCATGTCACATGGTGCAAGATCCGATCCATGAGCCTTCGAGAACCTGTTCAAGCTACCGCAGAGATACGTAAGAGCAGCACTGAAACCGACGTGATTGAAGCAGATATCAAGGCCTTCATGATTCAAGTCACTACGCAATGTTTGCAATGACTCTTTGATCTTCCTAACCCCGCGCTCGGCAACACCAATCGACTCGTGGCACTGAGGACCTGCTTTCCTGACCTGAAACACAAACTCATCAGAGGCGCCGGCCACCAAATCAGACACGGCTTCTTCTGCGTCTGTCAACATGAGGATAGAACATGTGCCCGATTCAAGCCCAAACTCACGAAGCCACCTCACAATGTCGGTCCTGCTAGCAACTAGGTTGTCGGACGTTACGATGGCTCCTATCATGGACGACATCCGTTCCACCATCACGAGCACACGCAAATTGTCTGATCTAACCTCTCGCCTCTCCTCACCAGTACTCGAGAGAAAGAAGAAATCAGCAACCACCTCAGTTTCAAGACGACCATCCCTACGACGCCTGTGCTGAAAGACCGTTCTGGACACCTGGCAATGCTTGCACCCGGGGTGATATGGAGTATGACCTTGCAATCGATGCAGGGCCAACTCCGCTTCACTCGAACGGGTGAGTGGAGACACCGGCACAACTGGGACCTGAGGCGTCAATGGCGCCAAGCACAGCTCGCCCTCAGGCGACTCCGGATGCACCACAGGTCTCAAACGCACCCAGGGCACATTACAAAAGAGCACGATCTCCTTAGCACACGCGCCTGAAGCAGACGCAAGGTGGATGCCCTCCCTCGATTGAGAAAAGGTCCAACCACGGTGGCACAGCATGGTCGTGGAAATGATGTTGCGATTCGTGTCGCCAATCCAAACATTCATGCTTGCTTCATGCCAATCACTCGTACCGTCAGGCAACTCAAGAAAAATCTCAACTCGAATGGTTCGTTCAGCAAGCATCTTCACAGGACTACCGTTGGCCGCTGAGAATCCCTGCTGCACACGTGAGCTCCTGAGCTCACCAACGTCTATCCCAAACCACGCAGCAGCACTCTCACTCAACACAGAGACTCCAGCCCCACTATCAAGCAACCACCACTCGCAGTCCTGTGGGTCCTCTAGGATCTCATTTACAAGCAACGGCGAAAAGATCACCGCACTCAGCTGCAAGTTCTCAACTGGCTTGGCTTCCTTCGAAGTGTCAGCGACCGCGCTACCCCAGGCCTCATGACCTGCACTGCTATCCCACTGATCCCAGCCTTCATGCCAGGAGTCGTCGGCCCAAGTCGCGTCGTCATGACCTACTTCATTTCCTTCCTTCGTCTCCTCTACCAGCTCATACATCTTCCCTTTCTTACCTTTGGATCCTTTCGGCTTACCTTTAGCCTTTCCTTTGTCCTTTCCTTTGTCCTTTCCTTTGTCCTTTCCTTTTCCTTTCACAAGTTTTCCTTTCTCCTTCCCTTTTCCTGCCTTTCGTTTACCTTTGGACTGACCTCTAGGACAGTTGTGACTCACATGCCCATACTCGTCACAGGCAAAACACTTGACCTTACTCAAGTCCGTCGTGCAAGAGCTGGTCTTATGCTTTCTACCACACCGATCACAGCGTTCCTCATTCACAGCAGCGATGCCCCATGAGCCATCCCACTGGTACCACTCATCACCGTTATCATACCAGGCCTTATCATACTGATCATCACCATCACTTTTGGTCAAATCAAAGAGTTCACTCACATGCTTCTTGCCATGTCCAAAGTTCAAATCTAAAAACAATCGCTGTTGCTGTTCATACTTCAAAGCAGAAAGACGTGCGGTCTGATAGGTATCTGCAGCCGAGTGATGCAACACATGCTTCTTCGCTTCTTCAGGCAGACTACGCAAAAGGATCACAAGCATGTCCCCGTCACCAATGCTCAGGCCTTGCCTGTCCAAATGCGATGGCAGTGTTCCTAAAAGCTTCGAAAAACGTGCTACTTCAATGTCAAGCTTCCGGATCACATCTCCTACAACCGTTGCTGCACTCATTTCACTGCTCTTCATTGAGAAGATGCGTCCCAACAGCTCAGATCTCATGGACAACGCTTCTGCTCTTGATCTCAAAGAAAACTGTTGACCAAGCTGACGCAACAACTCAAAACCACATGAAGTGTTTCCTAGAAATCTCACGGGATCGGCGACAGAGTTCGCAAAAGCAGTTCTCAAGATCCCGAACAGCCTCACTGATCTCACCTTCTGATCTTCAGACGTCTGCTGCCAAATGACTTCAGGCCACTTCACAGCACAAGAGATCTCTTCAGCAAACCGTCATGCTGGCCAATGCTGCCCACGACTGAAGGGCAACAATGTAGTCGGAAAACCCAGCAATCTCTACTTCCCTAGAAGTCCACTTCTCAACACCGGCACTTGGCGGTTGACCTGGCCACTTGTCCGCCCTAGAAAAGACGTCTCGGCTCCAAAGCTCTGCTGGTTCACTTGTGGCAACTAAGCCTGACAAGGCAACACCCCTGTAGGTGCTCCTGGAGCAAACTGACCCTGACGAGCATCAGGATGCACGGCCTTTCACCAAACCGCTCGGGAACACCCCTAGCTTGATACATCAGCTGTTCATTCAGCACCGTCTGCGCGCGCTGCTTGCGCCTGCTGAGGCGACATACGCGAAATAAGCACTTGCATCTCTCTCAAGAGATCACTTTGAACTGCACCCTGCTGCGAACACCAACTTGAGCACTGCACGCGTTGCAAGGAACTTGGTTCACAACTCCAGGCTGCGGTGGCACCGGCACGTGATTTCTAAACGACTCTCCAAGACTCGAGATATCACTCCTGTGCCCCGACCACACCTGACGCTTGTCTCTGCACTCCAAGCAAAGGCTGCTGAGGTCTCGCTTCTGCTGCTGCTGTCGAAGCTGCTGCTGTTGCAAAAAAGCACTCCACGGATCCATCTCCTCCCCTCTCTTACCTGTTCCCTTCAGACCTTGGTCAAGTCTGTCCGGCGAGCCAGGATAGCTCTGGAAAAACACGAAGCATTCCAAGCTTCCTCGCACTGCAGCCATCTGCCCCGTGCGACGCAGCTCTGGGCTTCGCTTTTTTTTTGGCTTGACTGGGCCTTGTCGACTAGTGTCACGGTCCCCATGAACAAGGGAAACCACAATCCAAGGGAGTCTCAGCGATCGGTTAAGGAGCAACAGAGCTGTCCAAAACAAATGGATCCAGGCTCTGGTTGCCCTTCTAGTCTTGCTTTGTTCCACGTGCACACCAAAACTAAAAGTCTGAGGTCCACTGCATGCGTTGGCGGCTTTCTGATAAGGAGTGCGAAAGACCAGTGCTGCAGGTAGGCAACGCTCATGCAACCGCCGTTGTTGGCACACACTGGAAAGGAACAAACACAATCGACTCTTGGCGAGCTGTGAAAAGTTTGCCCTTTTAGGTGTGCCCTTGAATACCGACATGCTTGTTTTGCGCATGAGAAAGGGTTTCATCCTTTTTGCCTTGAACTGTTTTTGTTTTGGAAGCTTGAACAGGCATTTGCATGGCGAACACATGTTTTAGCTTGTCTTGAAGACTATGATGAGCGCTTACAGCACGAGATGCTTTTGGGCATTGAAGAAGTGCGTGTTGCTCTACTGCACTGTTGCTGTTTTCCGCCAAGGGACAGAGTGGCTGTGCACTGCTGTTTGAGTGAGTACAGTCTTGAGAAGTGTGACAGTTGCATGTCATTCCTCCTTTGTTTAGCAAAGTTGAGACGGAATTTGCTGCGCGAGACTCCACAAGGACCTTGCTGAACACTTCGGTGTTTGGCTCAAGCGTGGAGTGAAAAGAAACTTGCTCTGCGTTTTTCACATGGCAGCGGAGCGCTGAGTGCGTTCCTAGAAAAGGCAGACGTTCCTGTGCCGGAGACCACTGCAGAAGAAGAGTTCGAGCTTTTTTTTGGTCCAGGACCAGCTGCGCAGCGCCTGAAGCGGCTGCTCAGCAGGGAGCAAATCCGTTTGCTCCTGTCCAAGGTCCGGCTCCTGCTCCTACGCAAGCACAGCCTTCTGTACCGCGGCGGGTTCCTCCTGTGCAAAGTCCAAAGGCGTCGGCTCCACCTGTTCAGAGTTCGAAGGCTGCTGCTCCGAGTAGCAGCTCTGGTTCTGCAGGTTTTACGCCTGAGCAGATGCCTGGATTCATGATGGAATTGCTTCGTCAGCAGAGAAAGATATGGCAATGAACCAGCAGCTCGTTGCGACGATGCTCCGGAGAATGGATGGAGGAAGAGAGAAGGAACAAAGCGGAAGAGAAAGTTCACGAGGCAGCTGAAGCGGCCAAGCAGGCAGCAGAGGCAGCTAAGACTCGGGACCCCTTCCAGCCGCTGCTCCCGCGAGCAGTTCTGCCGCGAGTTCGGCAGTTTCTCCGGCAGTTCCGTCTCCCTCTGGGTACTCTAGTGCTGGAGGCCGTGCAGAGAAGTATCTGCCGAACCTTCCGGTGACAGACCATCAAGGCATGGGGAAAGGGCGCATGAAGGAGGTAGAAACTTGGCACTCCTTTATGGAGACGCTGAGTTCCTGGCTTGCCCTGCAGGAAGAAGCGTTTGTTCGGGAACTGCAGCTCTGCATCCTGTGAAGAAGGAGATTGTGCAAGCTGACTTGAATCCCGAGACTGCAGCGCGTAGCTCCAAGCTGTTCTACTACTTGACGCAGTCCCTCGCCAAGTGGGAGCGGGGAAGCGAGCTCTTGAGGTCCTGCTCGAAGAGGCAGGGGCAGAGCGCCTGCGGCTACGAGGTGATTCGAACAATTACCTCTCAGTACTCCATCGTGTCGCGGATGGAAGTGAGAGAACAGGCTTTGAAGTTGTACCAGCACGTTGGGCATCTGAAGAGGCCCACCGACTTGATTCGACATCTTGAGGATTCGTTTTCGAAGTCTGAAGCGAAGCTGAGCAACTTTCCGGAGCTTCAGCTGTCTGAGGCTGACCGCTGCTCTGTCCTGTTACAGAGCTTGGGTGCAGAAGTGCGTCAGTACGTGGTACTGCACGGGTCCAGCTCGAACTGGGAAGCTCTTCGAAGGACGCTGACTTACTACGAGGAGCAGCTGCGACTGTGTGAGGCCCCTGGGTCTTCGGGCCGAGCCTTGCAGGAGAAGCTTTGCGACTACTGCGGGAAGAAGGGACACACAGCCGACAAGTGTTGGCAGCGCCAAAAGGACGAACGCGAACGCGGTGGTGCTCCGAAGGGCAAAGGGAAAGGAGACAAAGGAAAGCCGAAAAGCAAAGGCGACCAGACTCCCAAGGGATCTGGTACGCCCCGTGGTTCCGAGAAGGGCAAGGGCGACAGAGGAAAAGGCGACAAAGGAAAGGACAAAGGCAAGAAGCAGAAGAAAAAGAAGAAGGGACAGCCTGGAAAGGGACGCTCCTTGACAGAGCCGGAGTCCGAGGCCGAGTCGGGAGGAAGCGCCACAGTGATGGCGATGAGGTTTTCCTGTCCTGGGCGTGGTTCTTCGGAGCCCTCTTCTTCTGAACGCCGTGTTCTGAGCCAGCCTGAGAGACCTGAGCCGTCCGCCCTTGTAGTTCCGAAGCCGGGTGCAGGACCCGAAGGGTCGCCTGGGTCTGAGAGTCGAGGTTCTGAGTCTATGGGCTCCTTAGGATCCCGTGTGTTGAAGCACGGCGACGTAGCTCATGTCTGCAAGGCCCTCGAGACTACTCCTGGGGACCTGTGGCTAGTCGATAGTGGAGCCACCTGCCACATTGTTTCAGACAAACATCTCTCAGGATTTCGTGTTGTCAAGAAGTACGACCGAACGGCCAATCTGTTCAATGCCTCGGGTGGTGCGATCGTCGTTTCGGGGGTTGTCGACCTTGAGGTTTATTTTGGAGATGTTTTCCTGAGGTTGGAAGAGGTCTTGGTGGCGGATGTTGGGTTCAACGTTGTTTCGCCTTGGACCGGGTCGGAACGGGACTGGAAAACCTATCTAGCCAAATCGGGATCACGATTGTACAAAGGAAACGGAAAGAAGAGCATCAAGCTGATGGGCGCTTCGCGCGCCTGGTGGGCTCTGAGCGGGAGGTCCAAGGGCCGGGGGAAAGAGAATTCTTCCAGACGCCCCCCGAAAGGGATCGAGGATATGGAGATAGATGCCTTGAAGGACCGCGACCTGCTAGGATCGAGCAAGGAGTCCACCGCAGGACCCCAGAAGCCTGGAGAAGGAATCCTGAAGAAAGGAAGAAAGACTTCGGAAGAAGACGAGTCTGGCCGCCACGCTTTGGCTGCCACTCCTTTTGGGTTTCTGCTTCGGGGTCTTCGGGCGGAAGTTGCTCCAAGAGCGCCTGCACCACGGGAGATTGAGCTTTGTTATTTTCTAGAAGAGTCTAGTGACTTTAGGCAGTGCACGGCGCTTGATTTTAGGAAACAGTCGCATGGTGGCATGGTGCTTTGCATGTTTTTGGCATGTTTTTCCATGGTTTTGCGATGGCATGTTTTCATGATGGACATGGTTGTGCAAGCGCAGTGGGTTTTGGCTGCTGTGCTCAAGCGGGCTTTTACCCTTACGGTTTTTGCAGAAAGACTCGGCATACGCCTCTTTTTCCTGCTATGGGAAACTATCTGGGCGGATCAAAGCCAGAATGCGAGTGCCGGTGCGAAGTGTGCGGAAAGCAGGTCTGCGTCAGACGCAAACCTGCGCACACCCATCATTATTGCTGGGCCTGTATCCAACACTGGTCGGGGGTGCAATGGCTACGTGCCCACGACGAAGTTCCAGATTCGCAGTATGCTGAGAGCGATGCTGATGGTAGCATTGCAGCTGGTTGGGTCTTGCTTGATGGCAAGTGAAGAAGACAGACCCTTCAGCCACAAGAGGGTAGAAAAAGGGTTGCGAAAGCAGTTGCCTGAGCTTAGGAAGCAGCGGCGTGAGCCTAGGAAGCAACTGCGTGAGCCTAGGAAGCAACTGCGTGAGTCTAGGAAACAGCTGCGTGAACCTAGGAAACAGTGGCATGTTGGCATGCTTGGCTTGATTTTGCAAACGCTGATGTTGCCGAATGTTTGCGCTAGCACTGCGCACGATCCATCTGCAGCCGTTTTTCTCTTTGGTGAAGAGAGGTCTCCCTTTGGAGATCATAATGGACGGTGCCAGCGGGGACGAGTTTACCCCGAGTGTTGCTTTGAGCAGCCCAGGTTCTCCTGGGAAACCGCCTACTCCACCGGCTTTGGAGAGCCCCTCTTTCGAACTACCGGGGGTCGAGCCGCCGGGTGGGGGACCATCGTCGCCGGTGGCGGTCTACCCGTCGCCAGTGGTGACGGAAGCAGCGGAGAGCTCTGCAGATGGGCCTTCGCAGGCAGATGCTGCTGGAAGCCCTGTGGAGGAAAATGCTGCGAGGAGTCCGCCGAAGGCGGATATTGCTTGCAAAGGTCTCGGTCGACTCTACCGAGCCTATTCCGTTGCTCTCGCATTTGGCGGGGATTCCAGCGAACATGAACGATGCCTACGATGCCCCATCCCTGGCGTTCTGTGCTCCAGGCCACGCCTTGAGAGCACTTTGCTCTCCGACGGCGACAATGCTCGGTCCGATAGGCCTGCCCGACCTAGAGCATCCAGCTGCTTGGCTACCAGCCACTCCAGTGATTCCTGTGACAGCGGCCTATCCAGAGGAGCCAGTGAGGGTTTCGAGGCCGAAGATGGTGGAATCGGAAGCCCAATGTATCATTGGGCAGCAGGAATGGGAGGTTTGGTTGGGACGTTGCCTAGAGGGCAAGAGCCTAGCAGAGTACGGGCTTCATATGGAAGACGTGGAGTTCGCTGTCAGGGTTACCGAACTTCTGGAGGCTCCACGGGCCGCTCGGGCAGCGTGGAAACGAAGGTTCCAGGAACCCAACCCTGTGTCTATGTTACACTATATCTTCCATTGTCGAGCTGTACTGCAAACCTATTTGGCTACGCCTGCTGGATACAGGGGACTGGTGGGAGCGCGGGCGAGTCTGCTCGTAAAGGTGCCCCAGTCTGTCACCTCGCTCGAGCTCAAAACGGCTTGGGCATACCTAGATTCGGGCATATATCTCCGTGTTGCCCGATATTACAGGCGAAAACGAGAGGAGGAGCGCCTCCACGAGGCCCGGGAATCCATGCGAGCGGCAAGGGCCAAATCGGCAGCGATCCCTCAGGGCGGTGTTGTGGACACCACCTCTTCGAGCTCCGACGAGGAGTCCTTGCTCCTTGGAGAAGGAGAAGTTACGGCGCTGAACAGGGCCCAGACATCGCCATATGGCGCACGTTGGAAGAACTTACAGGCCAGAGACTGTCCCAATTGGATGGCTTCGTTGGGGCCGACGAGGGAAATCAGCCCGCCGAGGCGGGACAGCCGGCACCGCCGAGCCCGGCTTCCTCGATGCCACCTGGAGAACTGGTGGCTACTGCATTCAATCTCCCGAGGGTCTCAGCACCTACGCTTCCGGAGGGAATGCAAAGGGAGGACTATCAAAGGCACGGCGTGAACATCCCGCCGTCTGTTCCAGAAAGATCTCGGCTACCAACGCCTCCGAGAGCTATGAGTGCTTCTGCCACAGGACAGACTGCCCAGGAACGGGCATTTGTGCTCAGCCCGCCATCTTTAAGCCACAGTCAAGTGACTGCGCAGGTGAGGCAAGCCCTCGAAGAGGGCCAGAGGCTTTTGGAGTGACTCTGCGGCGATCCGCACCGAGGGGTTGGAGTTCAAAAGTTTTTTCTTGCGAGCACGTTTTGCAACAGCACGCTTTGCAGCAGCACACTTTGCAGCAGCACGTTTTGCAGCAGCATGTTGTGTGGCATGAGCGTTGGCATGGTCTGTGGCATGTTGCGTTTGCTCGAAAACCAACCCAACGTACCTCGAACCCTCCTACCTTCGAAACCCGCACCTTTAAAACCACGGCCGCTTTCAGGAATGGTTTCACGCCAGGACTGGATCTTGGTATCATCGTGCTCCTCCTGACGGTCTACAGCCTCTTCTGTGGTATAGCTTTGTGGGTTTCTTCAGGGTTACTTCGGTGTTTCAGGAAAGTGGTTTCGCGAAAGAGGCCACGGAAGTTCTACAGGGTGTTTTCTAGAAAACGCGGAAGCCACTTTAGGATTAAGCTGCGGGACCGTTGGGCCCGCGTCGAGGTGAGTAGGAAACTTCTTTTGAGTCGTGAGGTGAAAGGTTTTGGGCAGCGCGTTTGTGAGCATGTCTGTGAAAACTTAAAGTGCGCATGTTGCGGCATGTTTGGCATGCTTTGTGCCGGAGATGATGAACCGGCCCCGGCAAAGAAGACGGAACAAGTTGAGCACGTGCTCCGAGCCGTGCGCTTTAGAGGTTTACCGTCGCCGGGGACCGGTACACGTTCTGATCCGTTTGACTTAGACCCCGAACCTTCCTCGAGACCTGCTCCCGAAACTTCCTTAAAACCTGAAGCTTCTAGTCGTAATCCTTTAGATCCTGAAGGAATCTTTGATGAGGACCCTGAACCGTTAGGATCTGCCCCTGGCTCTTCCAAGAAACCTCGAAAAGAAAAGGGTCCAACACCACCTGACGACCCGGTTGGACCTGAGGACGAGGAGGACCTGAGGGTTCCTCTTTCTTCTGTTTCGTTGTATAATCATCGGAGCCGAGGGCATTTTCCGTTTGATTCCAATTGTGAAGCGTGTTGTTCTTCGAAAGGGCGCGTTCCGGCGCGTCGCTTGAGGAGGAAGCTGCAGAGAGAGAACCAGACCATAGGTCTTGATTTCTTCTATTTCGGAAAACTGAGGGTACTCTTGATGATGCACCTCGGTTCTAAGTATACTGTCTCTCTTCCTGCGATGCACCTCGATGACCCTGACCTGCTCCACAACATCAACCGTGTGATTCGCGAAATGGGATTAGTCGGTAAAGCGGTTACATTTCGGATGGACCAAGAAGCGGCTCTTGGAGCCCTTGCCGAGAAACTCACCAAGTGCGATAGCAGCCCTGCCAGCGCAACTTTGATTGACGTGGTTCCGGGCTACAGGCCCCAGTCGAAGGGATCGATTGAGCGGCAGGTTGAAACTATGAAGCAGGGTTTCTGGTCTGTTTGGTTGGACCTGGAGAAAGAGGTTGCTAAGGTGAAGCAGGAAACGGAAGCCGTTGAGCTTGGGAAGTATCAGTTACCTTTGGGAGGTTTGCTTTGACAAGCCTGTGTTTTCTATGTTGCTAGGTGCTATAACCTCTGGTGTACCAGCGTCGGGGATTCGAGCACTAGCATAGATCGACTGCATGAGGAGATTGTGAACCGGACTCGGACGAGACCGTCCGGGTGTCTGGTTCAAGCCCAGGTCAGTAAGTCCAAGGCGCACCATGATAAGTTCAGGGGCGCCCGGACCGTGAAAGCGGTTTATCTGCACGCCAAAGGTGGTGGCATCTTTGCCGTCCCTATCGGAAGCAAGGAAATAGATATATTCCCCGTCGCCAGGATGATTCAGGGAGGTGACATCTACGATGCCAAGACCCTGGAAGAGCTATCTTTAGCTAAGCCTCTTCTGCAGGACACTGAGGACCCCGAGAGGCCCATCCTGTTTGATCCGTTGGAGGCTCCTGGTGATGATGCTCCTGATGAGGGGGCTGGTGTGGGAATGGATGAAGATGGTGATGAAGAGATGATTGAAGATGAGCTTGCTGACTATTCTCCTTCGGAAGCGCCTGAGAACCAGGAGGTTGTGAACGATGAGGGGGATATGGAAATAGACTGGCTCACGAATCACTATCTTGAGTCCCTGTTTCGAGGGCCTGACCTGCGAGCCACCTCCACTGCAGTTGCAAAGTCGTTTGATTTGAAGTTTGGGGGTACGAAGATAAGGTGTGCTGTTCCTCAGAACGCTGTGTCTGAGACTTCGGGAGAGAAGCTAGAACCCGATCTTCTTTACGCATCAATGAAGCTTGAGTTGGAAGAGTTGGAATCCTTCAAGGTTGGGGAAGTGATCCCTGAGCGCGAAGCTCGCCGTCTTGCTAAGGAAAACGGCAGGCGAGTTTTGACTAGCAGGTGGGTCAACACGGTCAAGAAGAAGGGACTGTATAGATCTAGGCTAGTCGTGCGGGATTATGCCTCTATGGGAGGCACCACCTTGAGTGAGGGAATCTACTCTCCTACTACTTCATTGGAGGGTCTGAGATTGCTTCTGTCAATGCTCTGCCGACGTGGCAGTGTGTTGTCCTGCGATGTCTCGGTAGCGTTCATGCATGCTCCCGTAGCGAGGGCAGAATTCGTAGAGTTGCCGAATAATGTGAGCACCCAGGTGACTGGGGAACGAGTTTTCGTCAAATTGCGTAAAGCGATGAACGGATTGCGGTCTGGTCCATTATCTTGGTATTGCGAGTTGGCTGAATACTTGCGCTCTCAGAACTTCGAAGCAAGTTTGGACCCCACTATATTCCGTCGTCTTACGAGGAAGGGTTTGACGATTGTGTTGTTTTATGTGGATGACTTGCTGATCTATAGTGAAGATGAAGCTGAAGGGCGCCGGTTCTACGAGGAGTTGCGTAAAAGATACAAACTGAAACTTACGGGCGAGTTGATTCAAGATTGCCCCGGGGAAGACGAACAGTACCTGAGTTCCTGTTGCGAGGAGTACGGAATCACCAAACCTGCACCAAAGCTCCCTTCCCGTGAACGCCGCTATGCTGAGTTGCTGAAGAAAGGCCAGACTGAGCTGATCAGTCCAGCTGCTCACGAAAGGTACAGAAGGACTCTGGGCCGTTTGGCCTGGGCGGCTCTGTCACGACCAGACCTGCAGTTTGTGTGTGGGTTTCTGGGCCGCCACCAAGCAGCTCCTGACGAAGCTGCCGAGACCTGTATGAGGGATGTCCTTCGTTGGGTCAAGGGTCTTCCGCACAAGGTCCAGAGGTTTCCGAGCAAAAGGGAGATCTTGGAAGATGATGCGGACCCTGCCTCTGTATCTTGTTTTACGGACGCGAGCTGGAGTCTGAATTCGGTAAGCGGCGGGATCATTACGTGGGAGAACTGTTCCCTGAAGAGCTTCAGCAGGAAACAAACGACTACCGCACTCTCCAGTGCTGAAGCAGAACTCGCTGCACTCACAGAGGTTGCTCGTGAAGGGTTGTACATTGCTTTGCTTGTGGAGACCATCCGCGAGGGTATGCCGAAAGACAGGGAAACCGGTTATTATGTTCTTAAGGGATATTCTGATTCCGAATCGGCGGTTTGTATATCGAAGATGCAGACCCTCCTGAGGAAAGTGAGGCACATCGAACTGCGTGCCGCATTCCTTCAGGAGCTGGTGGCCAGGGGTCGTTTTACTATAGAACACATACCGGGAGTGATAAACCCTGCGGACGCCCTCACGAAGAGTCCCACCAACGAAAGTTTGGCTAGTTTGTACGATGCCTCTGGCCTTGTGGATGAACCGAAGGCCTGGGAGAGTGAGCCTACTGAGGTGCACGTGTCTTTTGAAGAGCCCAATGAAAACGAACGTTTTACTCCGTCTGTTCCGCCTTCCTGGAAAGCCGCTGCTTTGAAGCTAGCTCGTGGTGAAGCTAAGTACGTAGTGGTTGAACTGTGTTGTGAAGAAGGAAGTGCGTTGTCCAAAGCCTGCTCGAAGGTCCCCGAGATCGCCTACTTTGGGGTGACTAAGGAAGTTGATCTTCTGAGCTATAATGGCTTGTGTCTTCTGAGAGAGGTTTTCGGAGTCGTATCTGAAGGTGAGGTCAAGGTGTATGCTCACTTGTCTACTCCGTGCTCTGCTGGGTGTGGTTTAAGGCACCTGAGGTTTAAGAAGGGAGGAAAGGCCCTGGAGAAGTGGAGAGCGGCTCTGGCCGTTCACAAGAGGTCCTGGAAAAGGATCGAGAAGCTGTTGGAGCCTTACGTGGGCTCGAACCTTCTGCTTTCTCACGAGTGGCCTGAGAGGTCAGGACTGTGGGATGAGACTGTGTTTAAGAGGGTTTCTAAGAAGCTTCGTTTGGATCAGGGTTGCCTTGTGGATCGTTGTTGCTTTGAAAAGGGTGACCAACGACCTTGGAAAAGATGGTGGTTTGTGTCCAACCGCACAGAGTTTGCGTGGGGACTTTCTTCTCAGTGCTCTGAGGGACACGGCCACTACTACCTTCCTCTTCCTGAGTCAGGTGTGTATCCAGCGGGTTTAGGATTCGCTCTCCTGAAGAACGCGAAGAAGACTTTTGAGGAGAAGTGAAGAGGACTCTCGGGCATGAGGGGGTGTGAAAAGTTTGCTCTGGCTCAAGGTCTGGCTCGAGTGACCGCAGTGGTCGGAGAAGTAGTTGTCTGCAAACAGTCCTGGGCTCTAACTGTGTGCTGAAGAGACCCCAAACAGGTGAATCCCAGGCTTTGTAGCTGTGCTTCTTCGGGCCATCACTCCCACTTGCCTGTTCCCACCGGTAAGGGTTCAGCCCTCGGGGGACCAATCCACCTCACGAAGGGGATACGTCCACCCAAGGGACTTGCCAGCTCCCACCGGAAAGGGCTCGGCCCTCGGGGGAACTGTCCACCGCGCCAAGGGGGTCCGTCCCCCTGTGGTGGGTGGTAGAGCAACGCCAGACGCGGACCCACCCTACGAGGGGGGACATTGTGGCTCAAGTTTGGGGTGCTCGCCCTTCTGTCTTCACGGTCAAAAGCCACGGCTTTTGGAGGGTTTTCCTTGGTGCAGGGACACTAAGCACCCAGGGCCGGGCCAAGCTGGTGAGCAGTCTGGAGCGGGTGGCAGTCTCTACGCTGCGAGCTCACCCCAGGCAAACTTGAGCAAGCACCCAGTTGGTGCCCCTGGACCTACTGTGTGAGACCAGAGTCAGCTGTGTTAGTCGTTTGCTTTCACTACGTGCGGCCATGCATGCAGTGCACTCCTGGGACCATGCCTACCTGGGCAGGAGAACAGATGGAGGCAGGTCTTTACCGACAAGCAACGAGAAGGTTAGGATTGCCTACATGTGTGGTGTGGGTAAGTGACGGCAAGCGTGAGGACCACCAAGGTGGTGGAGGCTCCTCCAGGTGGTTTCCCTTGGCGGCTTTGGTAGGGTTTAGGGTTGTTTTTAGGGCGGCGGTGGGCCTTGTAGTGAGCCGCCAATACAGGAGCTTGCATTCTGGACATGCAGGAAGATCATCTCACCAGCCTCGAGGTGATCTTCCTTTTTAGCTCCCTCAGCCTCGGTCATCCGCTTGAGGGCCTTGCAGTATGCCTTCAAGCTTGGTTGGGCCGAACCTGTCTGCGGGCAGGGTCACATTTGCAGGAGTTACTGCGGGCTCTTGCGTCCCTGTGCTTGGCGTCGAGCTGAGCCAAGTACTTGGGATTTTCCTTAGTCCACTCCTTATCAGGGTGGCATGGCAAGTGCGGCTAAGCGCTTGCTTCTTTATTGGCAGCAGGTTCCCAGGCCTGTCCAGACCGTGGGTCCTGCCTGAGCTGCAGCCCGAGCAAGGGTGATGGGTCAGCTGGTGCGGCGTCGTCCCCGCGCTTGTTGAGGGGAGCGTCGACTCCTGCGCGTTTGTGCATAGTAATGGGTGCGTTTGCCCTCGCGCTCATTGAGAGGGTTTAGTGCCGGCTGACTTTTTCGCTTTGGTTTTGGTTTCAGCTGCCGAGGGTGGACGGTTGGCTAAGGCCGCCTTGTGAGCGTGAACAGGCCCGCGCCGGGGGCCAGTACCCAACCGCAGTGCAGAAGGCAGTGCGCGCTCACTGTCTCTGCATAGACCCTCTCAGTTTTGGCCTGGCCGTGTTTGGGCCTCGCCTTTCAGTGCAAACACCGCATGCACAGCTCTGTTGTTTGGCGCGGATCGTGCAGAGCCTCGCGGCGGATCCCTCCGAGTTGAGGTGTCTCTCGGCAGACAGGGGGCCTGTGGTCACTCTGCTGTTCGAGCCTTTTAGTAAGGCAGCTTGCTTCCACTGCCCGTTACTGGGGTGGAGTTGGTTGGCAGAGGTAGCCGAGTGCCCAGAGCTGCTGCGGCATGGGTGCTCTGGCCCTTGTTAGTAAGAGCGAGAACGCAAGGGCCACCTCAGTTGCCGCCCAGCGTTCAACCCAAGCTCGTGAGTCTTAGGTTCTCTGCTCCAAGCCTTGGGGGGTTCTCCTCCCTACCGAGCAGCGGGGCACGGCCAGCTCACCTAAAGCTCTCCACAACTAGGGGGTCTGGCCCACCCTGGAGAAAGCGGCCCTTGCTGGTCTTGGTTCTCCCTGGGAGGGACTGGCTTCCTAGAACCTCCCTAATGGTGGGAGGGAAAGGGCCTCAGGCTGAGTGAGCTGCTTCTTCAACCTCACCGGCAGGGACCGGGAGGTAGGACCTGTGTTAGGACCTGAAGTAGTTCCCTCCGCGTACCTCACCAGCAAGAACTGGGAGGTCGGGGGTCTTAGAGAGTAGGACCTAGCCTGAGCGCTCCTTAACACAAGGAAGCTGCTTCTTTGGCTGTCAGAGTACAGCTTTCAGACCTGCCCTCACGGGCCGCGACTCTGTGCGCAAGACTGAGAAAAGTTTGCTCCTTCGCGGTTGCACGCCTCGCTTCGCATCTGGAGGAGCGGGCAGATTGCACTTCCGACTGCAGTGCGGTGGCCAAACAGCAGTCACGCGCGGTAAAGCCTTGGGTTTGGGCCCAGGCCCTGGATAACGCGTCTCGGGCGCAAGTCACGTGGACCAGGTCCCACACCACAGTGGCTGATCACGCGGCCGAATTCGGCCCTGACCAGAGCTGGCGCCGGACTATCAACGCCCAGGCTGACGCAGCGTGTGGCGAAGCCGTGTTGGCCGCAATCGCCCACTTGCCACAGTGGGACCCGTCCCCTGCGGATGATTTGGCGAGAGAGGTGGCGCAACACCTCCAACGCAAAGCCGAAGTGCTACTCCTGAGCACTGACAGGCCCCCTTGGGAGGCCGCCGGTGCCAGTCCGGCAAAGGGCAAGGGGTTACCCCGCCCGGACGCCAGGCTCAAGTCGAAACAGGCCAAACCCCCTCAGCGGCAGCATCGACCTGGTGAGGGTGGGGGTTTAAACAAAAAACAACGCCTGGAAGCCCTCATGGCAGGGGAAGGCCACCATGGGCACCGTTTCGAGTGGAGCCACACGAACCCCAACAACCACTCCCTCATTTGTAAGGTCTGCTCCCTCTTCATCCAACAGACCCACCCAACTGAGGTTTTTCGGCGGTTGGAGGCGCAGCCATGCGCTCACCGGCCGATGCCTGATATCGGCAGTTATGGGCTGCATGCGTCCCACTCTTTCTACTGCATGGGGGCTGTCCTCCTATGCACCAAATGCTATGCGGTCCACAAGCCAGGGCAGCTTAACCCCACGGCTGTGGCCAAAATGCAGTGCGAGGGGGCTTCCCGCGCCCACAAAAAACGTGGCACCCAATGGGCGGTAAAATACCTCAAGGAGACGACCACCCAGGACACTCTCCAGCAGGTGATAGGACGTGCAGGGGATGAGGGACCTGCCGGCTCCCATGGGGACCGCCAGCACAATCCAGGCTCGGCTGCTGGTACTAGCGGTGCTGATAGGGTTGAGGACCCCTCCCCTCATGCATCTAGCACTCCGGGACAGTCCTCCCTTAAGGGCAAAGGAAAAAAGGGAAGGAACAACCAGCCCGCCCCGAAGGCCGTAGACCAAGGCCCTCCGGTTGCCTCTCAGGTGGCGCCCAAAACCAAGGCCAAACGTGCTCGGAGCCTCCCCGCGAGGCAGTTTCTGGGAGGCCTATCAGAAGTTTCCCCCCCGGCACTGATAGAGCCCGGAACGTCCATTCAGCCCAGCACGCCGGCCCCTCCGGCCACCGGTAGTGGTCTCCACACCGAGAAGGAGGCCGAGGCGGAGACATTTCGGCATCAAGGCCGGAAAAAGGAAAAAACAGAGAAGAGTGAGCGGGCCTTTGCACCGACGTCTGCCAGCAGGACCCCTAGACCCTCAGGTTCCAAGTCCTCCGCCCAAGCCCCCCTTTTCTCAGTTCAACCCAAGGCCCCAGAGGCTCCAGTTTCTTTTGGTGGGGTTGGGGAAGGGTTAGCCACACCCACCCCGAAGCCCAAGCCGAAGCCCAAGCCTGCTTCTCAACCTAAGCTCCGGCAGTTCTGGGCCCAAGGTGGAAAGCCTTAAAAAAAACCGTAGCCTCTGTGTAGGCACTTTTCCTTAGGGGCCCTTTTTCCCCTTGTCTCCTTAGACTGCACTCCTGCCTCAGACTTAGCTTTTCCCCAAGCCTCTGAAGCTCCAGTAGCTGCTGCCATGGCTCACGAGCACCCCTCGCTTCCTCGGCCTTAGCCCTCTCAGGTTTTCGAGATGGGCTGGGAGTGGGAAAGGAGGTGGTGCTACCACTCCTGGAGATGGGTATGGCGAATGGTTTGGAATGGCCCTGAACCGTTCGGGGCTGATTTCTGGGAAGCCCCAGCAGATCAGACCGCCGGTCACAGTTCCTCCTCGGGAGCCTGTGGTGATACCGGCGGATCTGACGGTCCCACCACCAGTTGGCAGGACTGGCAGGGCTGGTGGGACGGGTGGGACTGGACCGACAAGGCTGGCGACACCGGTGCCAGCGGGTCCAGGGATGTCCCACCTGCCTCCTCTGAAGGGTGTGGTAGTTCCACCCCTTTCCCTCCACCGAGGCGGGTTTCGGTTTCCAGCTTTGTGCGGAACCGAAAGCGTCCCCCTCGCAGCCAGAGGGAGGCCTTAAAGGCCGAGAGGGACGGGTCTAACCCTCCCAAGGCCCCGCCGGACGGCAAGCCGCCTAGAGTACGCACCCCTCCGCCCTCTAGGCGGCGGCAACAGCAAAGGGGCGGCGAAGGCTGAGCAAGCCTCAGCAAGCGCCTCGGAAAGCTCCGGGCATAGCCCTCAGACGGAGCCTCCGCCGCCAGAGGACCAGGAGGAGATGTTGCCCTGGTCCCGCCGCATCGTTCAGAAAACGACTGCGGTCAAGTCGTCGGCAAGGGCCAGGTCGGCCCACGACCCACCCAGCAGCTCTGAAGAGGTGGTGGAGCCTGACCCACCCTCTGCTGCGCCGGGTCCCGGCTTAGAGGAGGCACCCTCCGACCAGGGCACCGGCAGCCGCACCCATGGAGGAGGTGCCCACTCAAGACGAGGCCACAAGCAAGGCCTTCCCCGAATCCGGGGCACCGGTCTCAACGGGTTCAACCTCCCCTTCTAGGGTCGAGGAGGAAAAGAGTGGCCCGGTTTCGACACGTCCTCCACCACTGCCAGTGTGCGGGAGTCTGCGCCCCAGGAGGCGCCACCTCTGGTCGGGAGACTCCGCCCGCGGGCCCTCCGGTCTCCTACGGCCCAGGGCAGGCCACCCAGAGGGAGCAGGGAGTGCACGACTCTCCCGGGGCTCTTCCAACCCCTGCACCTGCCAGTGCACCGATGCTTGAGGGGCCTCCTCCCCTCTCGAGGGCGCCGCTGCCCCCCGGAAGAGGAACAGGGCAGAGGTCCCAGGCGGGTGTTTGGGGTTGGGCTGGGGGGTGGGGTGGTGGGGGTGGGTGTGGGGGGTGAGGTGGTGGGGTGGGGGGTGGGGGTGGGGGTGGGGGTGGGGGTGGCCAGCCCCGAGCGAGGGTGCAGGGTCTGAGGGACGGGGTGCCCCCCCCTCAAGAGCCTTCCTCCGCGGATTCGGCTCTTGAAGAGGTTGTGGTGGCACCACCCTCTTATGGACCCCACCGGGCTGTCAACAGCCCGGATGGGCCTTTTTGTTACGCTTGTAGGGTCGGGTGCCCCTCAATCGAACATATGCAAGCCCATTTCATGACGCCCGGGCATCAGGAGAGGGTCAGGCGGTTTTTGGCCTCCTAGCCTGACCCTCTCCTGTGCAGAGACAGGATGCTCTGCAGGGTGAGGTGAACCTCCCTTTCGGGTGAGGCTCCCTCCCTGTAGGACTTTTCGTCCTGTTTCACTGGGACGTGGCTCACCACTCCCAGGAAGTGGTTTTCCACTCCTGCCAGTAGCTCAGGTAGGTCAGGTAGCCTGCAGCTCTTGGTAGGAGTAGCCACTGCCGCCACTTTGGCGATGCCCGCAAATGCGGATGACTCCAAAATACTTGGAGTTACTTAATGCATGTCGGACAAGCCTACGGGCTGCTTCTGCGAAGCGTGTGCGAGAAAAGTTTGCTCCCCCAAGAAGGCTGTCGGGCCAGACGGCATTTCGGCCCAGATGTTCAGAGCCCTAACCCCTGACCAGGTGGCCCTGGTGACAAGGGCATTCAGAGACTGGGAACAGAGTGGCTGCATGCCTGAAACAGTGACTATGACACTCGTCGCCCTGCTGGCCAAGAAAGAGACGGAAGAACGCCCGATAGGGCTCACGTCGTATGCTTACCGTGCCTGGTGTAAAACCAGGTATCATCTTTATGATGAATGGTCGAAGCAGTACAAGGCCACAGCACCATGGGACAGAGCGGTCAAAGGCCTCTCTTCCCTTGAGGTCGCAGTCACGAGGGTCCTCAAAGGGGAAATGTACCGCCAGAGTGGGAAAACTGGCATTACGCTCCTTCTTGACCTTCGTGGCTTCTACGAAAATGTGTCACACGTAGCACTGGTCAAGGCTGCCTTCAAACACAAATACCCATTGCTTCTCCTGCACGGTGCAATGCAGGTGTATCGCAGTAAAAGGCACCTGTGCGCCGAAAATATGATCAGTGCGCCAATTGTGGCCACGAAAGGAATCATTGCGGGCTGTCCATTGGCGCCTGGGCTGTCAAAGTTGATAATGCATGAAGTGGTGGAACCCATTTGGAACGGGCCACCGAAATGCCACGTCGACTTGTACATCGACGACACTGGCTTTGACATCGCCAATCAGGACGCCAAGGTGTGTGCCAAACAAGCATACCTGGTGTGGACCAGGGTAAAGAAGCAATTGGACAGAGCGAAACTCCCGCTCAGTGCAGCAAAAAGTGCCTGGGTGTGCTCTAACCCAAGGGCAGAAAAGGCTCTAAAAAAGCTCCTGAAGGCAGATGACCCGCAGGTCAAGCCCTTAGCCAAGGACCTAGGCATTGACAGTGCAGGAGGCAGGCGCAGACGCGTCACCACCCACAAGGCCAGGTTCACAAAAGGCATTAAGAGGCAGCGCCGCCTGGGGCAGCTTGCGCCGCCACAGAAGGCGCACACGACTGCAAACAAGCAGGGAGTTTTTGGGGTTGCCCTTTATGGGCACGTTGCACTTGGCCTTGCACCAAAACGCCTCAAATGGGTCCGCCATCAGCACGCCAGCGTGCTAGGCAGGATGAGCCTGGGATCCACAGAGGCGGTGATTGAACAGGCCACCAACAAGCACGAAGACCCCACATACACGATCATTAACCAGCATTTTCGCTTCCTGCACAAGCTGCTGGTGGAATGGAACCAAACGCCGTTCCAAGAACTGGAGCAAACCTTCCAGTACTGGATTCGGAAAATCAAGCACCACAAGGAGCCGTGGCGCGTGGTGGCTGGCCCTTTTGGGGCTGCGGCGTGCTACCTTAAAGCCCTTGGATGGGAGGCCCACTCCCTCACGGAATGGAAGGCTGGTCAAGAAACCTTTCATATCCTAGATAGGGCTAGCGTACACCGACTCAGTGCGGAGCTGAAGCGCACCTGTGACCACTGGCGTTGGCGGGCCTTGTCTCAAGGGGAAAAAAGTGAAAGCCTTAAAGATGGCATCGAGTGGCACGCCCCGCGCAAAGTGCTCAAAAAGAGCCCCAGCAAGCTCCATCGCAATGCCCTAGTGGCTGTGTGGCAAGGAGCCATAAGGCACGGCAAAGGGGCAGTGTGCGCCCGTTGCAACAAGGAGGCTACCTTGAGCCACGTCTTGTGGGAGTGTACCTGGTGGGAAAACCAGGCCCCAGAACCAGAAGATTTCCCGCGGCTCCGGGAACAATACCCTGACCCCAGCCTCTGGTTGCGAGGCCTGGGACCACCGCAACCCAGACCAGCCACATATGAGCAACAGGTCAGGGTGGAAGGCGTCTTCACCCAGCTGCAAGTTGAAGACCCGTCTATCCTTTACGCCACTGACGGCAGCCCTGGTGCATCCCAGGATACGCGCTTTCAGGTGCTAACCTGGGGGGCCATTGCCTTTAAGAAGCATGCCCATGGGATAGAGGTTGTAGGTAAAGCTACAGGCCCGGTAGAGGGTCAGCAAACAATCTTTAGGGCAGAATCCTCTGCCCTTCTGTTTCTCGCCCAGAAGACAAAAGGGCTGATCGACATCACTTTGGACTGCCAAGGGGTGCCAAAGTGCCTACGTAGGGCACCGGGCTGGAAATCTGAGGACATTTTCCAGGAGCTGCGCCATCAAAAGGACCGCTTGAGCCTCACATGGGTAAATTCCCACCTCTCCCAGGATGCCTTTCAGGCCAAATTTGGGCAAGAAAACTGGTGGCGCTGGGAAGCAAACCAGGCGGTCGACAAGCTGGTGCAAGCAGCAGCAAACCAGCACAGAGACCTCAACTGGGAGCAACAAGTGCTCATCAAAGATGAGGTCGTGGGCCGCATCAATGCTTTCCTGGCAAACAGAGTGCAGGAACTTTTCCAGTATGGTACTGGTGAAGGACCCCAGGTAGTCTTCCCTGAAACACCTGGTGACGAAAACCAGGAAAAGCCACCCTCTAAGAAAAAGCCAGGGCCCAAAATCAAGACCAACTTCCAAACCAAAGGGAGGAAAAAGACAACTGGTGACAAACCAGTGCAGCCAAGCCAGAGTGAAGGCCCCAACAAAAGGCAGCAGCTGGAAGCGCTTCTAGCTGGCCATGGACCAGACTTGGGGCACGAGTGGCGCGAAGGTCACCGCAGCAGGGACAACCTGTGTGTCAACTGCAATCGATGTGGGCACTTCATTGAACAAGTTGAGGCAAAGGTTATCTTTGCAAAGAAAATAGGCCACACGTGCAAGTGGATGGAGCCCTCGGCTCCACAAATGGGAGAGCACCCGTCGCACAAGATGGTTAATGCAGGCCGAAGGTGGCTCTGCTGCAGGTGTGGTGCAAGGCAGTGGATTGGAAGCCAAGAGCTCTTCCCGAGCTTGGGCAAACAGTGCAGGCAGGTGTACACGGGCAAGGACCCGGAAATTTTGCAGTGCATTCAGAAGTTTGCTCCGCAAAAATCGGGGTTTTTCAAGGCCCAGCCAGCCTCTAAACCCGACAGCCCGCCAGAAGCAGGGGACAGGAAAAAGCAAGACAGCCGTGGGGGAAGCAGGGCTGTGCCTGGGACTGCAGAGGGTGATGGTGATGTGATTGGTGATGCTACTGGTGTTGGTGCATTTGTTAACCAAGCCTCCAGTAGCAAAGAGAAACCAAAAACCAAGGGTGCCCAAACCCGTGCAGCTAGCCAGCCTGTAAAGCGGGCCAACAAGCAAACCCCAGGAAAGGCCCTCTCCCAACCTAAGCCTTCAGGCCCACCTGAACAACCTTTCCAGGCTCAGTCCCGCCAAACCCTGGTGAATGGCCCCAAAGCAAAGCCCAAGCCAAAATCTGGTCTAACCAGGCCCCAGAGTGAGGACCCCAAACAGACCAAATTAAAATTCTGAATGCAAGCTTTGGCTCAGAGCTGGGGAATCGTCCAGCGGGAAATCGCCATGGGAAAAGAAGATCCTGGTGAGGGCCAGGAACCAAAGCCTGGGGACACCCAGGACACCAACCCTGGTGAAGACCAGGATGAGCAAGCTGGTGGAAACCAGGAAGCTGAAGAAGCTGGTGGCCAACCAGCGGAAGCGCCCAGCAGCTCCTGGGAGAGACCTTCCAGCTCCTGGGAGCGCCCGGGTAACACCCCGGCAAGGCAACCCTTGTCGGACTACAAGAAGTGGTATAACCGCAACAGGCCTGGGAAAAAGGAGAGGATGGCAGGAAAGGTAACCAGGGGGGTGCCACCCCCACCTGGTGTGACGCCGCCCTCCAAGGGCAAAGATAAAGGAAAAGCCAAAGGAAAGGAAAAAGGGAAAGAGAAAGGCCCAGGCAAAGGCAAAGAAAAAGGGCCAGCAAAAGGAGAGGGCAAGGCCCAGGTGCCGCCGAAGCCGCCACCGGCCAGAAAGCGCCCGGCGGCAGCAATGGAAGCGGCTACGCCAGCCCCGGCGGCAGCCGCTGAGCAGTACTCGTACTACAGTACAGAGGAGGAACCACCAGTGGCTCCCAAACCCCAGCCCCCACAATCAGGGCAGGGGCCAGGGCACGTCAAGGGCGCACCACCACGGCGCAGGGCGGCCCAGCTGGTGAACCCAGCAGCTCCTCTTCATCCTCCAGTTCGCCCAAACACAAGGAGGAGCAACAGAGCGAACCTGGTGAAGACCAGGATGAGGAGGAGAGCCCAGAAGGGCAGGCGGATAGGCCGGCAGGGGAGGCACTTAGCCCAACAGAGCCGGCGTGGTCCCCGCAAGAGGCCCCACCCAGTGTACCTGGTGAAAACCAGGCAGCAAAGCAAGAAGAGCCGGAGCCTGGAAGTGCGGCCCTCGAACCTGGTGTGAACCAGGCAGCAGTAAAGGAGGAGAAGAAAGACTGTGAAAGGCTTGATGACGAACTTTAGCCCCTTTTGTAGCATACCGTACATGCTGAGTTTTTACACGCTTTAGTCGTTTTCACTCCGAGCTTGGACGACCCGCGCCGCAGGCCCAAAGTCCAGTTGCAAAAGCTTGTTTCTTGAACATGGTAGCGGAGCTCTGGCTGACCAGAGTTCCGATCACGAAGGTTTTAGGAACTGGGGTTTCGAGTTCAGGGGCCAGTGTGCTGAAGTTTTCCCTCGTGTTCAGTGGGTTGATTTTGTAAGCGCGAGTCGGGTAGCTTGCAATCCCACCTGCAGAGTGGAAGAGCCATGGCCGCTCAAGGCAGTGCGCAAGGGCAGCCAGTGCCTGAGTCAGACGAAGAACTTGCGAACCCGTTCCCTGCTGCTAGCCCCACAGCCTCGCAAGCTCATGGTCAGATTGTGCTAGGACCGGCAGAGTTGAATGCTTTGTTTGAGCAGCTTTCCGAAGCAACACGTGCAGCATCGGACGCGGCAGCCGCCGCGGCATCGGCAGCGACAGCTTCAAGAGACGGTGTGCCTGTAGTATCGGGAAAGGATATGCTTAGAGTGCTCCCCAAACCTGAAATTTTCTCTGCGACAAGCAGGGAGCAAGAGCACACCGCGTGGCCCGGTTGGTTCTGGAGTTTTCAGCAGTACTTGAGCGCTTTGGACCCCGGGTATGGGCCCGACATAGAGACCTTGGAAGCCCAACCCAACAATGTGATCACAAAGGCCTGGGGTACCATTGCGCAACAGCAGAGGTCACGACAGCTTTACTCCTTTCTTGCAGCCCTGATCCGTGGTAGAGGCTACTTAGTTGTGCGACAGACGGAAGCCGGCAACGGCTTCGAAGCATTGCGCCAACTTATGAGCTTGTTTGCTCCTCGATCGCAAGGCCGCTCCTTAGGGATCCTGACCGCCATCACCCAGGTTCCTGCCTTCAAGCCCTCAGAGGCCCTGCTGCCCCAGATTTTGGATTTGGAGAGGGTTTTCTCGACTTATGAACAGTCGGCTTCAGAGACCCTTCAAGGTAGTGTGAAAACCGCTTTGCTTTTGAGATGCCTGCCTGCCAACACCAAGAACCAGATTTACGCCAGTTTGCCTGAGGATGCTACGTATGCACAGGTGAGAGAGGCTAGCTTGAGGATGGAGCGCCAGCATTTCAAGTGGCAGTCTGTTTCGTACTTTGGCACCATCCAGGAAGCCACAGCCCAGAAGCATGCATATGATGATGCTGTTCACATGGAAGTGGATGCAGTGCAGTGGCGCAAGGAGCCAGGCAAAGGCAAGAAGGGCAAGGAAGCAAAGGGCAAGAAGGGCCAGGACAAAGGAGGCAAAGGAGGGGGAGGCGGTCGTTGGAATGAAGCCGGGGGCCAGCCCAAAGGAAAGGACAAAGGGAAAGGAAAAGGAGGCAAGCAAGAAGGAAAGGGCAAGGAGCAGAAGGGCAAACAGTGGAAGGAAACGCGTGAGTGCCACATTTTCCACCGCACCGGGCATTTGGCCCGAGATTGCTGGCACAAAGGGAAAGCCAGCGTTGCCCAGGTTCAAGACCCAGCCGGCGGTGCAGGCCGAGAGCCTCCCGCATCCAGTGCCGCGTCGACGGCCCCGTCCACAGCGGGAGCCGCGAGCTCAATTCGCAGAGTTCAGGGCAGTGTGCATGTGTTCGATTTGGGAGAAGTTGGAGAATCCTGGGATGGCGGGGTGTATGCAGTGCGCTTTGCCATGCAGTCCCAGGAAGTTGCCAGGTCAGAGGAAGCAGTCAGGTCCGTAGAGCGTGCAGGTTCCAGCAGTGCCGTGCATTTTGCCAGGCAGTCCAAGGAAGTTGCGAGGTCAGAGGAAGCAGTCAGGTCCGTAGAGCGTGCTGGTCAGTTGGCAGGCGTTAGCTCCACAAGCCTTCATGTGTGTGTCGGGTTTCGACATGACAGCCACCGACAGCGACCGTGAGTGGACGTGGTGCCCTGGACTCCACAGCCAGCAGGTGGACCCTGAGAGCGAAGGTGAGGCAGAGTGGCTAGTGGTGCCGAGCGCTAGGTGCGTCCCGCCAGAAGGCAGTTGCAGCGTGCGTGCCGTGAGCCAGTCGCATGGTGCTGAGGTTTGGTATGATGTAATAGTGGACTCAGGGGCGGATATGTCATGCCTCCCTTTGTCTTTTGCCGACCATGGGGTCACAACCTCGGGG
>CAJNDT010001036.1:0-96076 GCA_905221615.1 Symbiodinium sp. CCMP2592
TCAAGTCTCCCAGAACCACGTCTGCCACTTTGACTTTGGACTCCAAGGTCAAGTCTCCCCGCAATACGTCTGCTACTGCGACTGCGAATCCAGGCAGTCAACACCACCTCAAAACCTTCGCCTGTCAGGTCAAGTCTCCCAGAACCACGTCTGCTACTTTGAGTTTGGGTCCAGACAGTCAGCACCGCCTCAAAACCTTGTCCTCTAAGGTCAAGTCTCCCATAACCACGTCTGCCACTTTGACTTTGGACTCCAAGGTCAAGTCTCCCCGAAACACGTCTGCTACTGCGACTGCGAATCCAGACAGTAAACACCTCGTCAAAACCTTCGCCTGTCAGGTCAAGTCTCCCAGAAACCACGTCTGCTACTTTGACTTTGGGTCCAGACAGTCAGCACCGCCTCAAAACCTTGTCCTCTAAGATCAAGTCTCCCATAACCACGTCTGCCACTTTGACTTTGGACTCCAAGGTCAAGTCTCCCCGAAACACGTCTGCTACTGCGACTGCGAATCCAGACAGTCAACACCACCTCAAAACCTTCGCCTGTCAGGTCAAGTCTCCCAGAACCACGTCTGCTACTTTGACTTTGGGTCCAGACAGACAGTCAACACAGCCTCAAAACCTTGGGGTCTCAGGTCAAGTCTCTCAGAAGCACGTCTGCTGCTGTGACTGCGAGACCGAACAGTCAACACCACCTTTAAAGTCAGAGCCAAACTCTCAAAACCACGTATGGTCTTTTGACTTCTTGGCCAAAGCGCCCAAAACCCATTTTTGCTATCACAAAAACTAAAAACAAAATCTCTAACAGAACATCCTAAGTCCTAAAGGTCCTAAAATTCGCAAAGTTCAAAAAGAAGAGCTGCAAAGCATACTTCTGCGCTGGCAGCGGCGCAGTTGCGGTTTCAGCTGAGCAACCGAATTGGAATGCCTTCATCCTTGTCGGCATCCGAAACTTCGCAAACTTCGGGCTCACTCTCGAGATCGGCAAAAGGATTCTCATCATCGGGGGGCACATCAGCGCCACCAGCCGGAATGTCTTGGACATTTGGAGCTGCTGCCCCTGCAGCTTGCCCTTCAACAAGTTGCGGGTTTTCGGCACTTGGCGCCTTTCCATCACCCAAAAATGGCTTTAGAGTTTCCCAAGAAGCACTTCCGACAGCTGTTCGCTCAGCTTGGCGAAGTGCTGCGAAAACTTGGAAACAGTCTGCATAGGAAAACCAAAACAAAAATTGAAACACCCGCATCCTTTCGTGAAGCTGCTGTTCGAAAGTTTGCGCTGTTTCAGGAGTGGGTCCTGTTGTGTTGAAAGACCGCTTGCCCACTTCTCTTCTAAACGATGCGAAGAAGCCATCAAGCTTCTGAGTGCCACCTACCCTAATTTCTTCGGTCCAAGCGCGCCCTGTCCAAACTGGGCAAACTTTGGGTGAGGCGGCTTATGCTTGACGTTGCTGTGGGCTAGCTTCAACTCAGAAAACGAAGGCCCTGCCAAGGCACCGCTGTACAAAGCTGGCAACGGTTCGTCAGAGGCCAACTTCTTGTAAGCTTTAGCAGAATCCGTATGGCACACAGAACCTTGTGCCAAGCGACTGCTTCCCTTGGATGTGACTACAAGCTTCTTAAGCTCATCAATGGACAGAGGTCCCCCTCCCCCCTGCCCAGCAGCAGTCAAGCGGTTCGGCAACTTCTCTATGAAGACTTTAGCACTTCCACGCTTGACGGCTGCCGCATAACGATTCCACAGGATCTTGTCGTCAAGCGCCTGATCTGAAGCTAATCTCATCGAGCTCCACATCTGCACCCAACGCACCAATCACCAAGTCCTTCATCCAGCACTTAAAGTTGTAACTACAACTTGTAAATCTTGTCATGGCCTTAAGAATCAAGCCAAGCATGAAAGTTTGTCAGTCCTCGTTCAGCCGGTCAACTATTGGACTCAACCAAGAGCGGAAGTTGTTGAAGAGACCCCGCACTGTCCGATGATCCAAACCCAAGATCAATCCAGTCTGATCTGGACTCATCTGAATGGGTGCAAGAAACAGCCAGAGAGCACCAAGCAAGGAACGAAGGGCGATCTTTTTGCCGAAGATGTCCCTGGTCTTCGCTCCAACCCAGACTTCTTAGATGCCCGACAATCCTTGTTCTTGCATCGAAAACAGGCGTGGTCTCCCTTGGACTCGATACGCCAGTTTGTGGCTGCACACCATTCACAAGCATCAAGTCCTCCATCCTTCACCATGCCCAAGTCAATCAGAATTTCAAGCAGTTTTTTGGGAGAAGAGGTCAAAATGCCGTCCAGAGAGAAACGCTGGGTCAAAGACGATCTGCTCAAAGTTGCTTGTCTGCCTCTTTTTCGCTGTGGACTTTCCTGGCGAGGATCAGTGTACGCACGTCGCGGCACCTCATTTTTGGATTCAAACATGTCTTGCAAGGCTGCAGCCGCAGGTCTCTTCATGGGTTTTGCTCTGGAGGAAGAAGCTGGCTCCGTCCGATCATCTTCCTCATTCCGAGCTCCAGGTTGCCGTGACTTTGGAATTCTGGATCTAGTTCTGCGATCACGACCTGCTGGACCCATCTGAACTTGCCCTCCAGCTTCCCAACGAGCAGCCATTGCTGTCGTCGCTGTTCGCGCCATAGCAGTTCCAAAAAGTTTGATCCAAGGAAAAGACTGCAACAACTTTTTTTGAAACGGCACACCCACACCCACACTCCCAGCTTTTCCACACACACACACACATACACACACACACACACATATACACACACACATACACACACACACAGACACAGACACAGACACGCATAGACACGCACACAGACACAGACACACACACACACACACAGAGACACAGACACACACACACACACACACACGTACAGACACGCACACAGACACAAACACATACAGGTTGATTGCGCGTACACACACATGAACACATAGCAACACATAAAGAAACACACACAGACACACTCCAGCTTCGCATGGACGCAGAAAAACACGCACAGAAACGTACCAGCCAGACTCCTTTAGATTTGCTGCAATTTCTTCTGTCTTAGCACCTTTCTTTGCTTGGTTAGGGCACTCCATTTGCCAGTAGAGTCTTAGCCGGATTAGAGCTAGCAAATCTTTATTTAAGAAAAAATACTGGCCGCCAGTCTATTAGCATAATTACACAGTTTAGACAATTTGTTAGTCCAGCTTTGGCCAGAGCTTACGAAAAAAGGCTTTTTTAGACTCTGCAAGCTCCACCAAACAGATCTAAGAATGTAAGCCCTGTTAACTGGACAATCTGTTCGTCAGCTGGGTGTGTTATCAAACAAATGGAGAATAGAGGTAAGTTGTTTGATTTGGAAATAAATGAATGGAGTTGCAGTTGGCAATGTAATCTGGTTCGTCTTGGACCGGTGATAAAGCTTGTGATTTGGAAGGATTGGGAAGAGAGTTTGCATTTGGATTGGCGGTGAAAGTTTGTAAGAAATTGGTGGTAGAATCGGTGGCATGGATTGGAAGAGCCTGTGGCATGGATTGGAAGAGGCATGGTTTGGAAGTGGAATCAAGTTGATGGCTGGTAATTTTGTGCACATTTGTTTCCAGAGCTGCGCTTCTATAGATGTGTGGCTTCTGAAGTGGCCAAAGGTTTATAAGAACGAACAACTCCAGAGAGAGTGTGTTGCACAGACAGTGGCAGATGCAATGTCACGTCCATTTAAGAACGCAGCATGTCAAGTGGTTCAACTTGCCACTCCACGTGCTGCGCCCGCCACCCGAAACCCTAACCCGTCCAATTTGGGGTTCTACACGCACCGTCAAGAGTAAACACGACCACAGTTGAAGAGCCAACAGACCTAGTTAGACAGCCAAAAACGCATTTTCGGGCACCGAAAATGCGTTTTTGGCTTTCCCCAGCCATTTTGGAAGCTCTGGGAAACACGTTAAGGTTTACGATGACCTAAACCCGAAACCCCAACCCGTCCAATTTGGGGTTCTGCACACACCGTCAAGAGTAAACACGACCAAATTTGAAGAGCCAACAGACCTAGTTAGACAGCCAAAAACGCATTTTCGGGCACCGAAAATGCGTTTTTGGCTTTCCCCAGCCATTTTGGAAGCTCTGGGAAACACGTTAAGGTTTACGATGACATAAACCCGAAAGCCGGGCGCAGCGTCGCGCGCGGTAAACTTAACCACTTAAAACGCCGCGCCGCCCGCGTCAGCCGCGCCGCTCCAGATGCCACGCCCCCTTTTTCGCTGGCAAGCGCACCCAAAACCGCTCCGCCGGCTCCTTTGGCGCACCTTTCTGAAGGCGTGGCGCCTGGAGCGGCGCACACCTTGACTTGGTTGCCAAGCCCCTTGCCTGGAAGGCAGGCCTCCAAACACCACATTTGTGCCTTAAAACCTGCCTCCAAAGTCAAGTCTCCCAGAACCACGTCTGCCACTTTGACTTTGGACTCCAAGGTCAAGTCTCCCCGAAATACGTCTGCTACTGCGACTGCGAATCCAGGCAGTCAACACCACCTCAAAACCTTCGCCTGTCAGGTCAAGTCTCCCAGAACCACGTCTGCTACTTTGACTTTGGGTCCAGACAGTCAGCACCGCCTCAAAACCTTGTCCTCTAAGGTCAAGTCTCCCATAACCACGTCTGCTACTTTGACTTTGGACTCCAAGGTCAAGTCTCCCCGAAACACGTCTGCTACTGCGACTGCGAATCCAGACAGTCAACGCCACCTCAAAACCTTCGCCTGTCAGGTCAAGTCTCCCAGAACCACGTCTGCTACTTTGACTTTGGGTCCAGACAGTCAGCACCGCCTCAAAACCTTGTCCTCTAAGGTCAAGTCTCCCATAACCACGTCTGCTACTTTGACTTTGGACTCCAAAGTCAACTCTCCCCGAAACACGTCTGCTACTGCGACTGCGAATCCAGACAGTCAACGCCACCTCAAAACCTTCGCCTGTCAGGTCAAGTCTCCCAGAACCACGTCTGCTACTTTGACTTTGGGTCCAGACAGTCAACACAGCCTCAAAACCTTGGGGTCTCAGGTCAAGTCTCTCAGAAGCACGTCTGCTGCTGTGACTGCGAGACCGAACAGTCAACACCACCTTTAAAGTCAGAGCCAAACTCTCAAAACCACGTATGGTCTTTTGACTTCTTGGCCGAAGCGCCCAAAACCCATTTTTGCTATCACAAAAAATAAAAACAATATCTCTAACAGAACATCCTAAGTCCCAAAGGTCCTAAAATTTGCAAAGTTCAAATAGAAGAGCTGCAAAGCATATTTCTGCGCTGGCAGCGGCGCAATTGCGGTTTCAGCTGAGCAACCGAATTGGAATGCCTTCATACGTGTCGGCATCCGAAACTTCGCAAACTTCGGGCTCACTCTCGAGATCGGCAAAAGGATTCTCATCATCGGGGGGCACATCAGCGCCACCAGCCGGAATGTCTTGGACATTTGGAGCTGCTGCCCCTGCAACTTGCCCTTCAACAAGTTGCGGGTTTTCGGCAGTTGGCGCCTTTCCATCACCCAAAAATGGCTTTAGAGTTTCCCAAGAAGCATTTCCGACTGCTGTTCGCTCAGCTTGGCGAATTGCTGCGAAAACTTGGAAACAGTCTGCATAGGAAAACCAAAACAAAAATTGAAACACCCGCATCCTTTCGTGAAGCTGCTGTTCGAAAGTTTGCGCTGTTTCAGGAGTGGGTCCTGTTGTGTTGAAAGACCGCTTGCCCACTTCTCTTCTAAACGATGCGAAGAAGCCATCAAGCTTCTGAGTGCCACCTACCCTAATTTCTTCGGTCCAAGCGCGCCCTGTCCAAACTGGGCAAACTTTGGGTGAGGCGGCTTATGCTTGACGTTGCTGTGGGCTAGCTTCAACTCAGAAAACGAAGGCCCTGCCAAGGCACCGCTGTACAAAGCTGGCAACGGTTCGTCAGAGGCCAACTTCTTGTAAGCTTTAGCAGAATCCGTATGGCACACAGAACCTTGTGCCAAGCGACTGCTTCCCTTGGATGTGACTACAAGCTTCTTAAGCTCATCAATGGACAGAGGTCCCCCTCCCCCCTGCCCAGCAGCAGTCAAGCGGTTCGGCAACTTCTCTATGAAGACTTTAGCACTTCCACGCTTGACGGCTGCCGCATAACGATTCCACAGGATCTTGTCGTCAAGCGCCTGCGATCTGAAGCTAATCTCATCGAGCTCCACATCTGCACCCAACGCACCAATCACCAAGTCCTTCATCCAGCACTTAAAGTTGTAACTACAACTTGTAAATCTTGTCATGGCCTTAAGAATCAAGCCAAGCATGAAAGTTTGTCAGTCCTCGTTCAGCCGGTCAACTATTGGACTCAACCAAGAGCGGAAGTTGTTGAAGAGACCCCGCACTGTCCGATGATCCAAACCCAAGATCAATCCAGTCTGATCTGGACTCATCTGAATGGGTGCAAGAAACAGCCAGAGAGCACCAACCAAGGAACGAAGGGCGATCTTTTTGCCGAAGATGTCCTGGTCTTCGCTCAAACCCGACTTAGATGCCCGACAATCCTTGTTCTTGCATCGAAAACAGGCGTGGTCTCCCTTGGACTCGATACGCCAGTTTGTGGCTGCACACCATTCACAAGCATCAAGTCCTCCATCCTTCACCATGCCCAAGTCAATCAGAATTTCAAGCAGTTTTTTGGGAGAAGAGGTCAAAATGCCGTCCAGAGAGAAACGCTGGGTCAAAGACGATCTGCTCAAAGTTGCTTGTCTGCCTCTTTTTCGCTGTGGACTTTCCTGGCGAGGATCAGTGTACGCACGTCGCGGCACCTCATTTTTGGATTCAAACATGTCTTGCAAGGCTGCAGCCGCAGGTCTCTTCATGGGTTTTGCTCTGGAGGAAGAAGCTGGCTCCGTCCGATCATCTTCCTCATTCCGAGCTCCAGGTTGCCGTGACTTTGGAATTCTGGATCTAGTTCTGCGATCACGACCTGCTGGACCCATCTGAACTTGCCCTCCAGCTTCCCAACGAGCAGCCATTGCTGTCGTCGCTGTTCGCGCCATAGCAGTTCCAAAAAGTTTGATCCAAGGAAAAGACTGCAACAACTTTTTTTGAAACGGCACACCCACACCCACACTCCCAGCTTTTCCACACACACACACACATACACACACACACACACATATACACACACACATACACACACACACAGACACAGACACAGACACGCATAGACACGCACACAGACACAGACACACACACACACACACAGAGACACAGACACACACACACACACACACACGTACAGACACGCACACAGACACAAACACATACAGGTTGATTGCGCGTACACACACATGAACACATAGCAACACATAAAGAAACACACACAGACACACTCCAGCTTCGCATGGACGCAGAAAAACACGCACAGAAACGTACCAGCCAGACTCCTTTAGATTTGCTGCAATTTCTTCTGTCTTAGCACCTTTCTTTGCTTGGTTAGGGCACTCCATTTGCCAGTAGAGTCTTAGCCGGATTAGAGCTAGCAAATCTTTATTTAAGAAAAAATACTGGCCGCCAGTCTATTAGCATAATTACACAGTTTAGACAATTTGTTAGTCCAGCTTTGGCCAGAGCTTACGAAAAAAGGCTTTTTTAGACTCTGCAAGCTCCACCAAACAGATCTAAGAATGTAAGCCCTGTTAACTGGACAATCTGTTCGTCAGCTGGGTGTGTTATCAAACAAATGGAGAATAGAGGTAAGTTGTTTGATTTGGAAATAAATGAATGGAGTTGCAGTTGGCAATGTAATCTGGTTCGTCTTGGACCGGTGATAAAGCTTGTGATTTGGAAGGATTGGGAAGAGAGTTTGCATTTGGATTGGCGGTGAAAGTTTGTAAGAAATTGGTGGTAGAATCGGTGGCATGGATTGGAAGAGCCTGTGGCATGGATTGGAAGAGGCATGGTTTGGAAGTGGAATCAAGTTGATGGCTGGTAATTTTGTGCACATTTGTTTCCAGAGCTGCGCTTCTATAGATGTGTGGCTTCTGAAGTGGCCAAAGGTTTATAAGAACGAACAACTCCAGAGAGAGTGTGTTGCACAGACAGTGGCAGATGCAATGTCACGTCCATTTAAGAACGCAGCATGTCAAGTGGTTCAACTTGCCACTCCACGTGCTGCGCCCGCCACCCGAAACCCTAACCCGTCCAATTTGGGGTTCCACACAAACCGTCAAAGAGTAAACACGACCAAATTTGAAGAGCCAACATACCTAGTTAGACAGCCACAAACGCATTTTCGGGCACCGAAAAATTTGTTTTTGGCTTTCCCCAGCCATTTTGGAAGCTCTGGGAAACACTTTAAGGTTTACGATGACCTAAACCCGAAACCCTAACGCGCCCAATTTGGGATTTTATCAGAGAGGCGTAGAAGACCACGCCCCTCGGTCGGCCCAGTTTCGACGGACGCCTGACGGGCAAGCCAACTGCAAACGTTTTTTTCCTTATTAAGGGAACACATCCGTTGGCAATTGACTTGCCCGTGAGGCGTCTGTCGGACCTTGGCCGACCGAGGGGTGTGGTCTTCCACGCCTCTGTTTGGATGAGGCTGTGTCCCTTGCACAAGAAAAGCCGTTTGCAGCTGGCTTGCCCGTCAGGCGTCGGTTGGACCTTGCCCGACAGAGGGGCGTGGTCTTCCACGCCTCTGTTTGGCTGAGGCTGTGTTCCTTTAATAAGAACAGCCGCCTGCAATTGATTTGCCCGGCAGGTGTCGGTCGGATCTCGGCCGATCGAGGGGCGTGGTCGTCCGCGGAGTAGACGACCACGGCCAAGAGGACAAACACTCAGACGACCACGAGCCGTCTCGTCCGTCGTCGTGGTCGTGTTGTCCCTTGTCCTCTTGAGCGTGGTCGTCCACACCTTAGACGACCACGAAGGGGTCCTAGGCACTGACCCGAGCTCCTGGCGAAATCTTTCAGACTTGGCCGGCCCAAGATGCTGCCTGACGCTCGGACGTCTGCCTTTGTGGTTTTGCCTCAGGCGGCTCCGGCTCCGACGTCTGCACTTGTGGCCTTGCCTGACACTCCTCCGTCTTGAATGTTCCGAGTGGTGAGTGACGTGCGGGGAGAAGCTTGCTACGGCTTGACGGGCAGCTTGCAGAAAGTCACAGCGACTGATGGGCTGCCCTCTGTTGTTGTCGTGCAGGAACCCTTGAATGTCACCTGCACGCCCCCGTCGCCAAACACGAACAAACCGTAGCCGACGACGAAGAAAGAGAGGGAAGAGAGAGAGAGAAAAGAGTGTGTTTGATCATATCCACTAACTGATGTTTCTGGGCGACGTCTCGGTTGAGTGACCAAGCTGCCATAAGCCCACAAATAGTTGAACTGGGGAGCCCCGGATGACCCGTCTGCCGCCTGCAAGGTATGTCAGGGGAAGGGTTTAGGAGGTTTGGTTGTTTGGGGGAGCGGGGTTTACAGGCACAGACGGGGGAACGGAACATTCCCACCCCCGGAAGGGGCCACACAGACCTGACAGACGCGAGCCGTTGAGCGGGTAGGCCTTCGGGCCAGGGGACCCCGGTCCCCATACCCGTCAGCAAGCAAGCAAGCAAGAGAGAGAGAAAGGAGAGGAGAGAGGAGAGAGAGAGCACGGACTGCTCCTTAACTGGGTGCAAGCGCCACCAAACCTTGGAGCTCGCGGTCACAGGCCGTAAAGAGGCCCCAAGCAATGCAGTTCCTTAGGACTCGAGGCCTGAGGCCGCGCAGAGGCTCCAAGCGACTGATGGGCTGCTGTTGCCGCTCACGCAGAAGAAGACCCAGTGGGCGCCGAGGAATTTTCTGCACCCGCTGTCTGCTGGCGAAAACCACAAGGTGTGGAAGCGGAAGCAGTTCAGTGTCACTCGGGAGAGGAAGCGAAAGATGCTGCTCAACATGGGGTGCCTCAGGCTGGAGATCGATGTAGATGAGGAGGTGGAGATTGAGCAGCCTGACACCCTACCACGTGGCGGTTTGCGACACCAAACCATGGTAATGGGTCGGGAAGCCATGCGGTGGCTTTGGGCTGCGACGATTTTGTTTTGGGCATCAGCTCTCGACTCGCTTTTGCATTTTTTTAGGCCTGAGGCGGAGAACAGCTTTAATCTGGGGGGATGTGGGGGGTTTTTGTCAAGGTCTGAGGCCACTATTCTGGGGGGTCGCCGTCGCCCTCCTAAACTCCTCTTGCCCCTACCTTTTCTCAAATCCCGGACCCCCAAAGCGCCGCTTTAATCAGGGGGGGGGGTTACTAATCTCGACGCATTTTTTCTTGGAGCAGCAGCAATACGAGGCTGACTGGGAACACGGCCCTGTGGTGACTGAGCAGCATCGACTGGTCGGCACCGTTTCTCTTTTTCATTTAGAAGTGCCAGCGCTACCACCTCAGGCGTGAAGCACAAAGTCAGGCAGACAGATGCCTTAAGAGTGGTGATTTCGAGGGCTCCAGCTTCAAAGGCCCCTGAACGGCTTGTAAGGAATAACTGCTTGTGGTTCGGTTGTAGGCGTCTCAGCTCGAACGAGCTTCCTTGCGGTAGCTGGGCGGGTGGGAACATTTATTCGCTATTATGGGTTTTTTGGTCCCAAGGTCCCAAAAATAGAAGGCCGCATTCGCCCGGCTCGACAAAGACCTTCGTCTGAAGACATGTGCTCAGCAGCCGAAATTTTCGAAATCGATGAGCCTTTCAAACACTCAGAATTAGGTCCTGGTACTGATAACTGTTAAACTCAAGTGAGGCATTAGCTGTCTGGGAAGTGCTAAGGTTTCGGCTGCACATGCTGCACTACTTTCTGTTGCACGGGCATGAAATCTTGGAGCAGGGTCCCCCATCCAATTTATCGGTTGGGGTAGGTATATCAGACAGTAGTCGCTGCGCCTCCACTCGATAGCTGCCTTCCGGCAGAAGCTACCGTCTCATTGCTTGAGCGATAAAATCCTGCTGTTTAGACAGTGAACACGTCGCTTTTGCATTTTTTTAGGCCTGAGGCGGAGAACAGCTTTAATCTGGGGTTTTTTTTTAAGGTCTGAGGCCACTATTCTGGGGGGTCGTCGTCGCCCTTCTAAACTCCTCTTGCCCCTGCCTTTTCTCAAATCCCGGACCCCCAAAGCGTGTCTTTAATCAGGGGGGGTTTACTATATATGGTTTACTCATCCTAAGTTGCCATTAGCCTGCATTCACGACTCATCCGCGGCAGGCAACGTTCGGAACTACGCTCAGGAAGGGGTCCTTGTTCTACTTTGTGAAGACCACCTGAGCCACTTCTCTGAGGACTACGAGCACGTCCTCGACGACCGCCAGTGCCAACATTTGGGCGGCCGATGCCACATTTTGTGGGCTCATGGAGCGAAGGCCAAGAGGATCAGCTACTCGACGTCTCATGCTGAGACTCTGGCGGCTATCAGCGGTCTGGAAGCCGGAACCCTGGTTTCTGTGAGGTTGGCTGAGTTGCTTTACTCACCAAAGATGCCGACCATACAGAGCTTGACGGCTCAACAGGAACGGGGCGTCGTGGGGCTCCCGATCGACTCCTTTACGGACTGCAGGGACTTCTTCGAGCTGGCGTCGGGAGACAAGAATGCGCCCCAGGACAAGAACCAGCGGCTGTACGTGCTATCGTTCCGAGAGGCACGCATGACAGGAAGAATACGATGGATGGGCCTGGTTCCCACAGAGTCGATGACGGCGGATTCGCTCACCAAGACGATGATTGCCGGGCCAATGATGCAGCTCCTCACAACGGGCACAGTGGAGTTCCACAACCAGGAGAAACATCACGTGACCCTGCGTGCTCTTCCCACGACGGACCACATCGAGGAGCGCCACTTCGACCTGGACGACCGCGAGCTCATCAAGGAGTTCAGCAAGCCGGCCATCGACATCACGGCGTGCCTCACCTTCGTGAAACCGAGGTTCATGTGCATGGCGCTGCTCACCACTACAGCGGCTTCTACGTCTACCACGCCGACTACGTCTTCGACACCTTCAGATGCGGACGACGGCTGGAAGTGGATAGTGACGATTGTGGTCATCGTCATTGCGGCAGAACGATTACTCTGCGAGACAGCGAAACTATGGTGGAGACGTCTCTTTGAGGAGAACGAGGACGATCGTGCAAGCCGTCTTCTGCGTGAGAAAAAGGAAAAGTGGTTTCGCGAAGGCCACGACCAAGCTCATGGATCTGCTGATGATCCCATGGACGTCTGCAAGCACCGCCTAGAGAGCTTTTCACCACGGTTGCTACCGGCCGGACGTTTCATCGTGACCGGACTGCAACCATATTCGAGCAGTGCGCATCCGGCACATGAGGCCATGCGCGGACTGCACGGGCTAGAGTGCTCTCCCATTTTGTCGGGAACACTGAGCGGAGTGAAATTACGATTGTGCAGATGTATAGGTAACCACGATGCTCAGACATGTATCAGACGAAGATACCGCAGCGCGCTTGGATCGAAGAAACAGCTGTGTTCCAAGTCTTTGGTGTTGGGGTCGAACAACTGGAGACGAAGGCTTGACATCTATTTGCCCGGAGATGCCAGTATGGGTGTTGCTAGGTTTGCTTTTGAGCCTTAAATGAGAACTTGTAGCGACTAAGATAGGACTTGGGATTCAGGAGTCTGACTAGACATGCTTTCGGGTGAGGCTCGTGCGACTCAGAGAGGGGTCAGGTTCAGGAGATCTCCGTGTCTTAATCCTGACATCCCCAACCTAAACTAAAGCCGGAAATCGAAACAGCTAGACTCTCATCAAACCTCATTTCCCCATACCTCTCAACGCGAAACCCTCATACCGAGGTATCCAAACTCCCAGTGTTCCCTGGAAGCCAAGAGCCCCCGTGGCGTGCAGAGCCTTCATAGTTTTCCAGAGCAGCGTAAAGTTGGCGGTCAAGGGCCACACAGGGAGCATGCACGAGAACCGAAAAACGACAAGAATCTGAACCGCGATCATGTCGAACTGTAGGAGATGACCGCGCTTCGGGGCGTGGATTGCCACTGCTCCGTGAGCTCGTCAGCGAAATGCTTGGACTGTCTTGGGGCAGTAAATGCTGTGAGTGTTGTTTTTGAGGTCCTTCGGAATTTGGGGGTGTTGGTTGACGTGACTTGCGAAGTAGGAGTCGAATATAGTCGAATGAGGTTTGGAGTTGAGAGCAAGTCTTTGTGAATGTTGAGGTTGGGAATTTGCCTTGGCAGAGTTGGACTAAACTCCAGCAGTTAGCCCTTGAATGGTTCGGAAGAGCGTCGCGAGGCCGGAAGACATGGGATCTGCCTCAGCTGGTAGGCTTTGGAAGGGAGCAAGTCTCTAGACCGTCGAAGGGGGACAAGCTTCAATACTATATACTATGTCTTGCTATCGCTGTCGAAGAACGTATCATGCCTTTTTGATTACTGTTCATAACGAAGAAGAAGAATAAAACTTTAGGGCCCGTTTGCAGGAGCTCTCTTGGGAGCAGGCTGTCGCAGAGCACTCGGAGGCAGCTCTGTACAGTCTGGATATGCGAAAGCATGATCTACACCGCGCGACCTAGGCATGCTACTTGAGTGTGTTGCAGGGCTGTAGCAGGTGTTAGGACCTTCAGGTTCAAGGGACCGGATTACAATCAGAATCGCATGATTTGTATGTTGTCTCGATTCATCGATGCTTGCCGAGCCTCAACCCGCTCTACCCGGCAGAATGCAACATGAAAGCTTAATTTCTTATGTGACTGCATAATAAAAAATTGGCATTTGACATCCACGCCCTTGCTCCACGTCTCTGCAGGTGAGCGAAGGCGATGTCGGCGAGGAAAGACCCCGACGTCGGCGGCGGCGCCGACGCAAAGGGAAGGGGCTCCTCAGGCTGCAGACACGGCGTAGGGCTGCAGGTCATGGAAGGCACATTCTCTTAAATCAGGCATCGGACGGAAGGTTCCCTGTTCTCCGGCATAGGCGGAGGAAGCTTGGGGCTTCGACCTCAAAGCTAAGGGTTTCAGATGGAAACCAGCACAGTCGCGAGTTGCACCGTGTGAGTTTGCGGCTCATGGGCTTAGAGCTTCCATCTGCAGCAGGGACATCGGCTGATTTCCGCACGCCTAAGGAAAGGAAAGGGCGGCCAAGAAGGAAAGGGCAAGGGAGGACGTGGACCCCCGACGTCCGGTACGGCAGCGCAGCGGGCGGCTAACACCCTTTTCGGCTTGAGCTGACAAAGACGGGCTACACGACCTCACGTGGGTTACCATGAGCAAGGGCTTGAGGGTTTGCACCCCGCATGGTTTGAGGCTCAGTGGATCTAGGGCTTGAAGACTGTAAGGGCAGGCAGGGTTGTCAAGATGCTACTGCTGATGGCGCCAGTCATGACACTCGACTGTGTTCTATCATGTGCACCCCGAAGGGCCTAACGTGTTTCCAGGCATTGGAGCTCTTGACACCGTCAGGCAGCTGGTGATCAGAGCTATGCTGGTAATGTAGACTTGGGAGAGGTCACTTTCATGGACTCATGGGCAGGATTCAACATTTGCGCCCGGAGACTTTGGCTCCAGCCATACGAAGTTGAACTTCTCCTGCACAGCACTAGCCCTGGCACACGTTGGAGGGGACATACCCACAACCGGCTTCGGGCTTGCAGGATGCACTCGGGACAACTTGCACGTCCCTGAATACAAAAATACATCAACCCCAGAACCGAACGCTGAGCCTAGACACCCTGAGAACCCAAAACCCTAAATTCCATGAGCCGTAAAACACAGAAACCCAACAAGCCCTGAGCGCCGAAAAGCGAAAATCTCCCGACCGCAAGCCCGCCCGAAGGGCTCACTCCAGAGGCCTTAAACAGAAAGGCTTACGAGCGGGAACCTTTCATAGCTCGAAACCTTAGCAGCCCCAAGAACTGTTCGAACAACGAGGCGACGCTAATCGCATGGCCTTGAACCTCAAGTCTTGAACACCGCAAACACTAAGATCCGAAGATCCCGCAGTCAGCTTCCTGCCCCAGCACGCCCTGAAACCTACAAGACCTGAGCCCGATAACGCCTGAGTTTTTAAGAATCTGGCACGCTTGAAGCCGATACTTCAGCGGCTTGTGCCCGCCGAGCTCCAGCAATGATGGGTGCCAGGCACCAGCACATGCAGGTGATATGATAGATGCCGGATAGCTGACTTTTAGGTTCAGTGTCATGTGAAGCTTGTGCGCTTTTCCGGGTGCACGGCTGAGATCAGCAGTACTTGGGTCGATAAGCGGTTTCACTTGCCGTTCGAAGCCCTACAGGTGTTCCGTACACCTGGCAGGTGCTGTGTAGCTGTCGGTGAAATCAGATCCTAATGCGGAAACAGGCTGAGCAACGAGGTTGAAGATTCCGTGCTTTTCTATTGTTGTCCCAGCTCCTCGAGGCTTTGCATATTTCAGCCGTGCTACTGCCTCGGAGCACGACTGCGATTATGCTATATAAAGTACCTCACTGTGCAGGTCCAGCCCAAACTCTTACTCGCAGCGTAAACACTTGACCCCGACGCTTGCGACTAATCTGGCCCCTTGATTCGTGAGGTCGTCTCCCTGAGTCTGGACCTCAATAGAGTCCTAACAGTATGATTGTGATCCAGACAAAAACAGGCCCTTGCTACTAGTAGGGGGTAATTCGGGTGTTTAATTGCTTTAGCGACCACCCCAATGCATCTTGAAATTCAAGGTCCAAAGCCCGGGCGCCGTCAAAGCCTTCAATACCCCCAAATGGGGCCCGAACCAGGCGCCTCCTGGGCGCCGCAGGCGTTGTCTTCGTGACGGAGAAGCGCAGGCCGTTGCCAACCAAGAGTTTTTCAGGCAACACCCGAAAACTGAACAGTTCAGACGTCCGGAGCATGCAGAGGAGACGACATGGAACCATCAGAATGAAGCAGGACCAACTGGAAGAGGAGCAAGGAGTGATGGTGAAGACGAAATACCAGGGTGACAATGATGATGGCTCAAGTTTTTCGGCTTATGAGCATCCAGCCTGCGGGGCTAGGGCTTGCCATCGGAGGATTGGGGGCTGCTGTCTTCGAAGCTCTTCTCCTCAGGTGTGCCCCTTAGTGCCCCCTGGTCTGGACGGTCCTGAGCCTGACAGGCCGTTCACCGTCGATCCTACATCCTTTTGTCTTGGCCTGTGCTGCGTGTGGCCTTCTGCTTCTGCCTTTGTTGGACTTGCTTTGCTTGGGCCGCTGGGCTTTACGGCTAGCAGGGGGGTCTCGGTTAGGCCGGTTGGTTGTTTAGGGCTTTGGATGGGTAGTGTGGAGCAATTGACACGTGCAGTTGACGCTCTGCAGGTCTTGCTCACCCATCTGGTGGATCAGGTCAGCCGGCTTGAGGCTCGTGTTGCTCGCCTGGAGAGCCCAGGTGCTTCTAGGTCCCAGTCTTGGGACAGAGTCTCGGGTAGTCTCCAGCTCGCCCTCGGAGCCCTTATTCTCTGCCTACATACCGCGCTGCCTCTTCTGCCGTGGCTGCTTCTTCAGCTGTGCCGGTTGCGGCTTCACCTTCTCGCCCTCTGCCTTCCGAGGCTGCTGCTTCTTCATCGGGGCTCCCCATCGACCCTGACGATCGAGCTGGCCGCCTGGAATTCTCCGTTCCCTCCGTGGGCAACAACTTGGAGATTCAGGCCGCTCACTTGAGCCTCAAGAGCCGTTTGTACCTGATCTTTGCGGATTACGCTGGGCAGCCGTTGCAACCGCCCAGGGTTGTGTACTCCTTTGCTGACGCCGCAGGGATCTGCAAGAGGGGCCGGGATGTGGGTCAGTCTGTTCTTATCGGTTCCCCTTCAAAGTGGGAAGCAATCGAGATTCTGTCGGCCGCGGGTTTCCCTTGGCTGACTGAGTATGAGCGCTGAACCTTCGGAAGCTGAGGACGGAGAGGCTTTTGATTCTCTTCGGGATTTCTGTGTGTGTGGGCTGAGGAGGTTCGCACTGTTGATTCCCTTCCTCTCCTGGAGCTTCGCTGCCCTAACGAGGGCGACACTGTTTCTTGTGCCATTGTGCCCATTTGTGAGCACGGTGGTTCCCTTGTGTGAAAGGAAGGGGCTGGGCGACTGGAGCTCTGACTGGCTCGCCTGCGCACTTGCCACCTGAAGATTGCAGGTCCTCAGCCTGGGAAAACATGAGTGAAGAATTGCGGGGCAAAGCGGCGTCACGGGAACCACGCCGCCCGCCACCTAAACCAGTAGGGGGAGAAAGGGAACTATAGGCCTAGAGGCGGGGTAACCAGCAGGCTCAGCAGCACGAATGCCGTCCACAGGGCGCAAGGCGTCGGCTCCACAGGAACCAGGCCGCCCCTCGCCTAAACCACTAGGGGGGGTTCGGGCCACTGAGCCTAGAGGTAGGGAACCCACGGCAGGCAGAGGAACCGGCTGATGGATTAGAAAATTCAACAGCAGCCAGTGCAAGCCTCGGAGTCGAAAGAGAAAAGTCGGCCGTAGGCGCAGTGCAGCCTTTAATCCTGGCGCAGGGTTCTTCCGGCACAGAGCTAAGGTTTGAAACAGAAGTGGGGGGCACAGGGCAGCCTCCGAATCCAGTGCACGGCCCGATTTTTGCACAGCTCAAGCAAACGGACGCCCGCGACCCCGACCCCGAGGGGGACGGCCCCCAGCTGGTGTCTCGGCACTGCTGTCTGCGGGAGGCGGCTGCCCTTCGGTTGCGGGGGCTTGCGCCTCGACGACAGGTTGTCGCGCCTCGTTGTAAGAATCCTGGTCCCGAAGCCTGGACAGTATTTCGACCCAGCGAGGATCTGCCAACCGAGTGTGCATCACGTCCCCTCCTTCGGCGCCCGGTCTGTTGCTTAGAGAAGCCCTGAGATAGAACCCAAGACCCTGCATCGACCGCTGCTTGATCGTAGGCACAAAGCCCCAATGCGGCTCGAGCTCGAGCTTCGTCGACTTGTAGACATGCCTCGAGCTGGCTGTAGGCGGCGGCTTTGAATCGACCGCCAGTGTTTGCCCCACCCTCGCTACCACCGGGTCTGCCCCGAGCCATTGTGCGCACCAACTTGGTCAGCTGCAAGACCGCCTGCTCGATAGGGGCACCTTGGCCCACAACAGCGGCCTCTTCGAGCTCTTCTTCGCTCTTTGAAAGAGGGCCTGCTCCTGCAGCGGCCCGGCGTGGAACGGCAGGAGGCGGCAGGAGGGACCGGCACGTCGGGCAAGACGGCACCAGTGTTCGAAGCCAGCCGGTTCATACGCTGAATGATATCTTCTGAGACGCCCGAAGCTCGCGCTCCTGTCACCAGGCCCGGGTCTAATGCAGGCTTGTGAGTGTGAGGGCCGAGTCCGAGGGGGGGGTTGCCGAAGCAGCCGGGGACCGGAGAGAGCGCGCTCCATCGAACCCGTGCGCTTTCCAATGCTCGCGGCGTGGCCTGGCCACGCGAATGCAAAGTTGCCTCCGGAGCGGAAGCAGCAGATGCGAATTGAAAAAGGTTATCAGCGGCAGCGATCAGACCCATCTAGGTCGGGATCTGCAGGCACTCTCGAAGATGAAGCGAGGAAGGGCCGCCCCTCCGACCCTTCTTTCACAGCCAGCGCTCTCGCGCAGCTCCCGCGCAACGAGCTTCATCTTCTACTTCGATTTATAGTTCTATTTATGCCTCTTCCTTACCCGGAAGTGTTTGCTAAACGCGAGGTGCGCCCGGGCCGAGCTGCTTCTGCAGACCGTGTGGGTCTAAACATGTTTGTCCTGATACTGTCCTTCTTGCATTGCGGCGGCCGTTCCGTCGCCCCTGCTTCAATCTGCTGTGGTGCTCGCCCGAGCCCTCGACAGTGGGCTGCTCTCCCGCCTTTCCAACAAGGCCTCCTTGCTTGGAACGACCTTGCCGATGGATAGGAACGCGGCAAAATAGAAGGCATTGCTGGGACTTTGCAGGACTTGCTGGAACAACTTACTCCAGCCGCTGCCGCTCTCCGGTCTTACCGGGGTTTAGCCTCTAGTGGTCCTCCCAAGCCCGGTTCGTGCGGTCATCCAGGCGTCGTTGTAGGCGCTGCCTCTGCCCATGCCCCGCCCTTAGCAAAGAGGTTGGAGTCATCACTTTTACCATTTCATGGTCGGCCGGCCTTTGACCCGGCGCCATTCCTTGATGCATCCAACTGGGACTGGTACTTGCGGCCCTTGGACATTTCGGCTCACCGTTACGCCCAAGGTATTGTCCCTCCGCGGGTTCGTTTCCATTGTGCCAAGGAGGAGCGCACGCGGTTCTTCCGGCTTTTGGATCAGAGTGGTCGCCTCGCTCTTCATCCGCTCTCTGCGGTGCGTGCGGGTTTGGGAGCAGGTGCCTTCGCCTTCGCTATACCAAAAAGCAGTCGGGCCGACCGCCTGTGATATTGGACTGTAGGCCGGCGAACTGCCTCGAGGAAGACGAGGATACAGTAGATGGGTACGGAGTTTGGGTTCGATTTTCCAGCTCTGGACGCTCTTCTTGAGATCGGGGCCCAAGTTGATTACGTTTGCCGAAGACATCAGAGATTTCTACTACGGTTTTACCGTTCCTGAGCAAAGGCACTACGCAACTTCTTTGATTGCCCCCTGCTTGGCGCCGCTTTTCGAGGGTTCGATTGCCATCGGCCCGAGCTCGCTGGACAAATGGTTTGCCCTTGTTTATCCACTATGGCGATGGGTGACAAGCGGGCCGTTGCCGCAGGGCAGGCGGCCCATCTCAGCGTAGTAGCCTTACGGAGCGGGTCCTTCGAGCTTGAAGAGTTTTTGACGGAGGGCCTATTATTTAGGGTCTTTTTTGTTTGGAGGGGGGTCTTTTTTTTTTTTGTTGGTGCTTTTCCTTGGTTTTCCTAGAGAAAACACGATTATCCTTGCGTTCTGGACGGATTTGGCGTGCTTTTCTTGTTTTTCTTCCACCGGCAACGACAAGAACCCAGGAAGAAGGAAAGAAACACCTCAGAACAAAGACCAAAGCAAGGAAGAAAGGCAGAAAGAAAGAAAGGAAAGAAGCAAGACAGACAGAAGGGAAGCAACGCAGGAAGAAAGCCAGAAACGGGTGATAGAAGAACCAAACAGAGGAAGAAAGATGGACAGGAAGAAAGGAAAGACGAAGCACAGAAACAAAGAAATACTCAAGAACAAACATAGGCATGAACAATAAAAGAACAAGCAAACTGAAGAAGGAAAATAATCAACAGGAAAACGGCAGGCAAGCGTTCGTGCATATTGATTGCCTTCCAAGCAGACTGTGCATAAGCAAGTTGTATCAATGCAGTGTTACTATACGTGTTAAATATACCTACACCACCGCCATTCCCGATAGCAGTTTGAGTTGTAATTCAGATTATCAAGACGCCGTTCTATTAGGACGTTATCCGGAAACTTTTCGTATTGCCACCTTAAATTGTCGTGGACTTGCCTCTAGAGTAATACCCCTAATGACCAAGCACAACATTGACATCCTATGTTTGCAAGAGACAAAAATCAACAGCAACTCAAAGTCAGAACACGACGGTTTTGTAATGTATTGGTCTAGCGGAGTGAAGGATGAATCGAGAAATAAAGCAGAAGACCTGAAACGCTCGGGTAGAGCAAGAAGAAACAACCAACAAGATGCCCAAACATTCGGATCGGATCGCGCAGCAGGGACGTAGCCGTGACGTAGCTCCCTTGGATTCCAAGAAATTAATGATATCCTTACATCACAAGCGAAGTCCTCTCTCCCAAGGCGTCCTCCACAGCAAAAGAAAGAGTACATTTCAGCTTCCACATGGCAGCTGCTTGAATCTAAATGGGCTGCATTAGAGACTGGAAACTTGGATTATGCCGAAAAGTTAAGCCTTGATATCAAGAATCGGGTCAAGCTAGATAGAGAAACACACCTATTGGCCCAACCGGAAGAAATCACCCTGGAAGGTTACAAATGGGACGGCTTAAAGAAAATTAGAGCCAAATTCACGCCATCGTTTACAAAACTCAAGGACGCTCATGGCCATCATGTTCCTTTCAAGGAGCACCCCCACAAAGCAGCTGACTACCTAGAAAAAGTGCAATGGAAAGCCGCAGTGGAGAATCCCAATGAAGAATCACGACAACATGTACCTTTACAAAACGGGTCTTATCTCATAGATGATTCCCCCTTTACTCATGCCGAACTAGACTTGGTGTTGTCGAAACTGAAGAGAAACAAATCACCAGGTGCTGACGGTGTAAGTGTTGAGCTGTTTAAATGGCTAAATGCGCAAAACCGACTAATCGTACTAGACGCTGCAAACTGTTGTTTACAAAACGGTTACATGCAACCTGAAGACTTACAGGCAATTGTCGCTTCGATCTACAAAAAAAGTGACTCTTCATTGCTTTCGAACTACCGTCCAATATCGCTTCTAAACTCGTGTTACAAAGTAGTGGCTGCATTGGTTTAAAATCGTTTAGACGCTGGCTTAGATACTTGGTTAATGCAGACCCAATATGGATTTCGAAAAAGTAAATCTACCAGTCAAGCCATCTTCGTAGCCCGTAGATTACAAGACATCTCGGAAAAATCGAGATCCAGCAGCACCCTCATCCTATTTGATTGGGACAAGGCATTCGACAAAGTGTCACACAAAAAGCTAATCGAAACATTGCACCGGCTTCGTATACCAGAAAAAATAGTGACTCTGATCTCAAGCTTCTATTGTAAACCTCAGTTCAAGGTGAAAGCAGGCGCAGACGAATCTACATGGAGAACACAAATGGCTGGCATTAGACAGGGCTGTCCATTATCTCCGTACTTGTTCGTGTTGCTTATGGGTGCTTTATTTAGTGATTTGAAGAGAGAGCTTTGTACAAAGAGACAGCAGGAACCCATAGACGGGATTCACTTTGCAGAAGTCCTCTATGCTGATGACACTCTCATTTTTGGCGCCAACACTCATTGCATTAATGTGCTTCTTCATGCAATCGAGCGACACTCGAAATATTTCGGATTACAGCTGAATTATGACAAGTGTGTAAATATTACAGCTAGTCAACGTATCTCCTCCGTCCGTTTTTCGCCTGACGGCCCTGCACGAGGGAGACTTGTTCCTCGTAAGCATGCAGCCAGCTATTTAGGATCTTTATTGACTGATTCATTTGACAATCGAGCAGAAATTCTTAATCGTCTTGGAGACTGCACTGCTACCGCAAACAGAATGAAGGTGTTCTGGAACAAAGCAAACACGTCGGTTAGATGGAAATTGCAAGTTTTGAACGCAATTATCAGATCTAAGCTTTTATATTCAGATGACAAGCGCGGACATATCAAGATTAAATGCATTTCAAAACAAGTCCCTGCGAAGAACTCTTAACAAGCCTCCAACTTTCATGGACAGAAAAATCACCAACGAAAGCATCTACACTGAGATCAGGGAGCAACACGGCTGCGTTTTTGAACACTTTGGAATAACGTGGCAGAGAGCGAAACTAAGACTCTTCGGTCATATTTTGAGAGCACACCCTTCTGATCCGATGAAGCAAGTCAGTTTGGCAGCAGACGGTTTACATCCCAGGGCTGTTAGTCAGCGTCGTTCAGGACGACCAAGAGCGGACTGGATCACCCAAAGTTATAAAGATGCTTTCACGGCTATGTTTCCAGGTGGGGCCTTGTTCGATGCTAACAACACAAATCATTTGTTACAAGTCAAAGCTCAAGCACAGTCAAGATTGCTTCCTTTCGGGTGACCCACCCAGGCTTCGGCTTCTCGAGGTAATTGCTCTTGGTAATCTCTTTGGCGTCAATATGCGGTGCTCTTTTTCTAGACTTTTTCACATTGGCAGCGGCATTGTCTATAGTTTGCGTGCACAGCGATCGTCGGGGGCTCAGCTTTGCCCATGGGAAAATACATATATATATATATATATGGTGATAATCTGTATACATATGTGTGTGTATATATGTTCTGATGTTCTCACCAAATAATATTTCATAAAGTCGTTTACGCGCATAAGTTTCACATTCGGGGTAGTTCCGGGCTGTAACATAATGTTGCGTGGCTATATATAGTATATATATAGTATATACAGTATAGATAGTATATACAGTTTATTTTGTATACAACTTGTACAGTATATATATATATATATGGTCACGCGCTCCGCGGCCCCCCCCCCCGCTCCCCCCCCAAAGGTCAATGGTCCCCTCCCCTGTGGTGTGGGGTGTGGGGTCCCTCTTCCCCCTGTGGGGTGGTTGTGGGGTTTTGGGGTTTAGGGGTTAGCCTAAGCTTTTGAATGTTGGGTTTACGGTTACAAGGTATGACGCTTCGAGTCGACAAGGGCTTAGGGAGGATTTGCGGTGTATGTTCTGCTTTAGGCTTAGAGCCTGCAGTTAGGTGGGGTTTAGGGTTGGGTGTAGGGTTTTAAGCACAAGTTAAGGTTACTCAAAACAGGGACAATCGCGGCGTGATAGGGTTTACGGCTTGCTTGCGAAGGGCTTGCGTATGAGCCCTGGCCACCAGCACCACCCCACCATATAGTGGCAGCTCCAACCGCCCCGACCCCTTTCCGCACACCCCAGTCCCCCCCCCCCCCACCCCCTACCAGACCATACCATTGGGGGGGGGGGGGGGGGGGGGGCTGGGAACGCCAGACGCCTGACCATATATAGTATATGTAGTATATAAAGTATATAGAGAGTATAGAGTATATACGAAATATATAGTGTATGTAGTGTATATAGTGTGTATATAGTAAATAAATAGTATATGTAGTACAAATAGTGTATATAGTATATAGAGTATATACAGTGTATATAGTCCATATAGTCTATATATAGTATATACAGCATATACAGTATATATATATATATATAGTACATAAAATATATATATATATATAGATAGTATGTATAGTCTATATACTATACGTATATAAAGTATATATAGACGCCGGTTTGCCTATGATGGAGGGCACCTGCGCATCATGTTGCCAAAAGACAAAAAGCAACCCATATGTTGAGCCTTTTTCAGCAGCACATGCACTGGATCTGCAAAAGGGGGGCTGCGCCCCCCCAAGCGCCCCCCCGCGCTTTGCATTTCGACGCCGGTTTGCCTATGATTGGGAGACCTGCACATCATTTCAGCACCACATACACTAGATCTGCAACTGGCGGGACTGCGCCTCCTCCAACCTCCGCTTTGCTTTTTGTGCCGTGCATGGCTGGCTCTGAAGAACGTCGCGCCGTCAAGATGTTCGAAACTCCATGATGTGCAAGTGTTGGGGCCGTCTGCAACCGTGGGGCCGGTGCCCTCCGCTGTTTTGTAGCCGCTCAGGCTCTTTTTTTTTCGGGCGCGGGCTTTCCGAAACAAGTTTTCAACAAGACAAACCAAATCGACACTTTTTACCCTACGACAAAGACAAATAACGTAGGTTTTCTTTAAGAATCTCCGGAACATGGCACGCAATCCAGGGAATGCTGTTTTCCTCAGGACAAATGAAGACGACGGACCCCGAACAACAACAACAACAACAACAACAACAACAACAACAAGAGTAGCAGCAGCAACAAAAATAGCAAATAAAACACCAATAATAATAACATGACAACAACAGCAACAACAACAACAAAGAACACAACAACAACAACGGCAACAAGACCAAGAACAACAACCAGCGTAACGTGGGCTCTCTTCAGCAAAACGTCTGGGAATGGCATGAAGTCCGTCCGAAATGTGAGGACAACAGTTTTTTCTCCACAACCACAACTACTACTGCGGCCGAAACACCAGCAACAAGAGCAACAACTACAACTACAACTACAAACACAACAGCAACAATAACAAAACAAAAACAACAACAACAACAACAACAACAACAACAACAACAACAGCAACAGCAACAGCAACAGCAACAACAGCACCAACAGCAAGCACAACCAACCAACCAACAACAACAACAGCAACCAACAAAAGCAACAACAACAACAACAACGACAACAACAACAACAACAGCAATAACAACAGCAATAACAACAATAAAACCAACAACAACAACAACAACAACAACAACAACAACAACAACAACAGCAGCAACAGCAACAGCAACAGCAACAGCAACTACAACAACAATTGCAACAACAACATCAACATCGACAACAACAACAACCACCACAGCAACAGCAAAGGCAACAGCAACAGCAACAGGAACAGCAGCAGGAACAGCAGCAGCAGCAGCCACAGCCACAGCCACGACCACGACCACAACCAGAACCACAACCTCGACCTCAACCTCAACCACAGCCATATCCACAGCTACTACAATGACAACAACCGCAACCATAATCACAACAGCGACAACAACAACAACTGCCACAACAACAGCAACACTAACCACAGCCACAACCACAACGACAACAACAAGAGCAAGGTAAGTGACAGTTTTCCTGACGAGAATTAAGAAAAATCACACCAGATCCGTCCTAGACGCAAGCTGAATAGTGTTTCTCTGGGGCAAAACCAACCAATAGAAGCAATGTCCAAAATGTACGGCAAACGGTTTATCCCCTGGAAAAACGCAAGGTTACATACGCTTCGCTCGAAGTATTGTAGGTTCTTCTGGGAAAAAACCAAAGACAATCACACGAAGTCCGTCCACGATGGTAAAAAATACGTTCTCCCTAGAAACCTAAGATTAACGTATGTTTTACGCGACTGGTGTAGGTTTTCCCGCGGAAAACCAAGGAGAATCACATGAAATCCGTCGAAAATGTAAGAAAAACAATGTTTTCCCTAGGGAAAATCAAAGACAAGAATATGTTTTCCTTACGCAAACGAAGGAAAAGCACACCCAATCTGCCCAAAACGCGAGGAAACTAGTGTTTCCCTAGGGAAAACCAAGGAAAATGACGCCAGATCCGTCCAAAAGGTAAGGAAACTAGTGCTTTCCCCAGGAAAACCAAGGAACAGCACCAAAAAAAAAAAAAAAAAAAAAATCCACCCGTTTTTGACATCGAAGTCCTGTGTGCCTCGTTCCGGATACTGTTCAGGTTTGGGGATCGGTGACTTCATTCACTGTGCTCAGGTGTCCGGCCACTTCGAGTCCTCAGCGCAAGCACGCCGAAGCCAAGATCGATGCGCTTCATTTCATGCGGCATATTCTGCCGCCCATCTTAAAGCGTGCGGGGAGCCTGCAATGCCGAGGTGTGGGGCGCTGAGCTGCTTGGGAAAGTCGGCATCGCTCGCCCGAACTTTCAGCGGATCATTCCTGTCGCGGGCCTCCTTTCTCGGCTTCTTGCTGTTGGGCATTCGACAATTCGACTGTGCTTCTCTTGGAGGTTGTCGCCTCCGAGATTTATGGTGCCCAATCTGGCCGGCATCCCGCCGACATTGGGCGCATGTCTCCGGAGCTCTTCCAAGAATTGCTCATCGCGGCCGTACTCCTGCCTTTTGCGCGGATCGATCTTCGCTCACCTGCCGCTCCCTGTCTGATCGCTTCGGATGCCTCCACTCAGGCTCGTGCTTCAGTGGTCTGCTCCCTGCCCGAACTTGCCTCCGAGGAGTTCCTCAGGCATACTCTGCACAAAGGGGTCTGGTCCAGACTTTTGCGGCCCTTGCCTGCTTATCTTCGGGCTCGCGGGCAGCTTCCTTGCGACCAAGAGTTACCCGACGAGCAATACTCCTCGCACCCTATCTGGGATGAGGTGTGTGCCAGCTTCCAGTTTGGTGTCCTCACCGGCGCTAAGCGAAACCAAGGCTCCCGACACATCAACGTCCTCGAACTCCAGGTCGCTCTCGAAGCTGAGAGCCGTGTCGGTGAGTTGCACCCTGGCTGTCGTTACGTGCATCTCATAGACTCTCAGGTCGCTCTTGCTACTTTAGTCAAGGGCCGCTCGTCTTCGGAAGGGCCGAACCGGCTTTTACGAAGAAGCGTTGCCAGCACTTGACATCTGGTGTTGCCCCCGGCTTTGGCTATATAGCCTCGAAATCCAACCCTGCCGATGACCCACAACCAGGTCGGTCTCCATTCGAGCTCCTTCTCGTGAGCGCCCGGATTGGCTTGTTGAAGCCTGTGCAGGTCGGTTTGAACGCCTCGACCGTTTGCTTGAGAGCTTGTCTCTTGACCGGTTCAGCACCTCCGAGCTCCCCCACCTGTCCGAGCTTGCTCCTGATGCAGTGGTTGATTTGCGGTCTCGCGTCACTAGGCGAGCCGATCGCGGCCGAGCTCGCCGTGCTCTGCCGAGAGCCCCTCGCGAGCCTCCTCCGTCAGCTTCGTTGGACTTTCAGCCGTGTGGTGCTTCTGCGCCGCTGGGTCTGTCGCCCTTGGACTTTGCTTCCGAGCCTCCTCCTTCTGGAGCCTCTGCAACAGTGGCCGATTCCTCCCGCCCCAGCCTGGCACCTGGTGCTTGGGCTTCTCCCCAGCTTGGCGCTGACTCGCTTTGCATCTCTGCAATCTGCCTTGGCATCCGGTCCTGGTGGAATTGAGCTCTTGTCGGGATCCCGAGATCTTGGTCGGGCCCTTGTTCGCCTTGGCTTCCTTTGGGTCCTTTGCTTCGACGTTGCCCACTCCCCTGCTGAGGATCTCCTGTGCAGGGATGTTCAGGGTTCGGTAGAAGAGTTGATCAGCCATCGCTGCTCCCGTGTCCTAGCTGCCGGACCGGTATGCGGTTCATTCTGCCGAGCTGTTACGCCCCCTTGCAGGACATCGTTGTACCCTACTGGGGTTCCTTGGTGTTCTGAGCTGCAGCAGCTCAAGTGTCAACAAGGCAACATCTTTGGGGCTTGGTGTGCGAAACTCTGCTCACTCTGTAAGGATCACAGCGTCCTTTACATCATCGAGAACCCCGCCACTTCCTGGCTCTGGCGTCAGAGTTACTGGAGTCTACCCACAGGGAGCTGGTCTGCGATTATTGCAGATTTGGGACAAAGTGGCGGAAGCGCACTCGGTTCAGAACTTCTGTGAGCAAGCACATGTGAGTCTCCGTGGTTACAATAAGACTGAGAAGAAAAGCTGGACAGCTTGTGTGCAGGCGTACCCTCGCTCTCTCTGCAACTTGTTAGCCGCCACGTGCTCTTCGGACTGCGGCCTCCTTGTTGGCCGCCGCAAGCTGGATGTATTGGCGCTCGGTTCGGCGAAGCTTTGCACCCAGGTCCGCGTCGGCCCGCTCGGACGCGCCGGGGCGGCCAGATGATGTTCAGCTCGTCGAGCTGCCACTGCTGCGATTCGGCTCCGCTTCTGGAGTGCCTTTGCTCTCTGGGCCTGCCAATCCTTTGGTCTTGAGGAGATCACCGAGCTGATGTCCTGCCCTCAACTCTTTGTTGAGACCTTGCGACTGTACGCGCAGGTCCTTTTCACTTTTGGGACGTCTTTGCATTACTACAGACAGCTTGTTGCACACATTTCCAAGGAGTGCCCTTCTGTAAAGCCATTTATTGGGGCAGTGTAGGGCGCTGTCACAGGGGCAGTGTAGGGCGCTGTCACACGCTGGGAGAAGCTTGAACCCTGGCCTCCCCTTCCGGAGCCGGTGCTGAAAGCCACGTTGGCTTTAGCCATTATTCACGGTTGGTATCGCTTCGCTGCTGTGCCTGCTCTCTGCTTTTACGGAATATGCCGGGTCGGCGAGACACTTTCAGCTTGCCGGGCCGAGTTTCTCACTCCTGACGATCTGCTGTCCGACAGACGCTGCGTTTATCTACAGATCAAGAAACCCAAGACGCGCAATCGTGGAGCTTCTGTTCAACATGTGTCGGTGCTCGAGCCCATCGCCATCGCCCTCATCGAGTTCGCGTTGGAGCCGCTACCGCGGTCAGCACAACTTTTTGCTGGATCCCCTGGTTCTTACCGAAGGCGTTGGGACCGCGGATTTGCAGTGGGCTATGCGTTCGCGACACCTGGTGACGCTAGCTCACTATCTTCAGGAGGTTTCAGCTGCTTCGGTGCTCCCCAGCTTATCCGATGAGGCCAGGAGCGATATCCGAGCCGCTGCCAGGTTTCTACCTGTCCTCCTTTCGCCTCTCACTGCTCAGCGCGCTCTTCGTGCCTGACGGCTACCTCTCGAGCTCTCACGGAGTTTTGTGGTGCAGCAGTAGTAAGCCTGCAGAAATTGTACAGGTACAGATTCGGCTGCCGCTGCGTTCGTCACGACACTTTGCCACGGCTGGAGTGAGGAAAAGGCGATGCGCGGTTCAACATGATGGTGACGATGAGCTTGAGATGGTTGTTGGGGTGATACCGATCACACACGTTTTTGTTGCAGTTTCCAAGAGAGTGTAAATTTGCGCACCAGCAGTCATTGCCCCATAAATTGGAACTGCGACGAGCGCTTTCCAATAGCTTCCCGAGGCTGACATGGCATGTTGCATGGGGTTCGGCCGTGCAGCTCCGGCAGGAACCAGTTGCCTGGCATGTTCCGCCAAGTTTGTTTTGCACACGTTGTTCACGACGTCTTCTTGTAACAGCATTGCAATGTGGACATTAGACCGTCGTGTTCCGAGCCCTCAGCCTGGCATGGCAATATTGCTCTCCACTACAACTCAGCCTTCCGTGCAAACTAGAACAGTCGGCAAATCCCGCGAAGCTGTGTGGGTACATGGACAGAACAATTGTAGGAGGTTGCTTGCACCTGCGCCCTGGGCAGCTATGACACACGGTGCAGATGTTGTGCTTGCTCGGAATCGTGTAGTCTTGCTGCGGTTCGAGCCACAGGCACGGCAGTGCCCTTTGAACCAAAAGAAGCCTCGGGTCTCGCAGCCACAAAATCTCGTCGACCCCCCAACTCATGCGATGCCTGTGAAACTCACCGGATCCTAAGCTGCTTTTGCTTCTATGATCCTGTGATCCTGAGCCTTTGCGCGGCTCTGTCAGGCAGTGTGTTTGCTGCAGCTCTCCGAATACCAAGGCGGGACGGCGAAGCTTTCAGAATAGAGCGACCAAACAAGAAGGTAGCAGGGTGTTGTTGACATACATTGTCTTCTGGATGGTGCTGGACCGAACACTGCAGCTTCAAGATCGTATATGTATGGGTACATAGCAGGCTGTGGACATCTGACGCTGTTTGGTTGAGGTGTGGTGGGTTGGCTTCTCATACCACGAACCCGACGCCCCGCTGGATAAGACAAGCTGCTGAGAAATCTTGTTATGGGCTGTCCAAGCTCACGATGAAGATTGAGTCTAAAGCCCCTGCTACGAGGATGGCCCACCCTTTGGGGATTCGGTGTCGGCTCGGGCTTCGAGTGTAGAAGCCGAAGCCCTTACCACGGCAAATTTGATTTCGGGGCTTGGGGTTCAGTGGAATTCTCGACCTTCAAAGTTGACTTGGAATCCATACTCGGACCCTTTGGAACTCTGGTGAAAAACAACCAACAGGCAGTGTTGGCGAGCGATACTGCGATGTCGGACTGTGATGAAAATTAGCGGCATCCCATGCCCAGGTTAGAATCCTTAGTGTGAGCGACTCTAATCCAGTTTATCCAAAAACCCCTGATCTGGCAGGGCCCGAAGACGCGACTGCTGACCATCACAGAGGATAGAAGCGGCGTGCCAAACACTCAACTCTCAGCCCCGCAGCGCAAGACCGTGAAGCCAACACCTTGGAGCCGCTGAACCCAAACACGAAAGCCTAAACCCTCGGAGCCTGAAGCCTAAAGCCTTCGTGGCCAGAGGCGCCGCCGTCGTTTTCCGCACGTTTGCAGCAGGGCTCTGAGAGCTCGCCGTTCAGGACTCCAAATTTAAGAATTTGAGGGTGAGCTTTCGCTTGCTCCGTATATGAGCAGTCAGGGAGGGATCAGGGTTGACCGTGAAGAAGCTGAGATCCCCTCACGCTAGCCCTGAAGCGCTGAAGCCCGAAGTCCCACTTATATAGAGGTCTGGATAATCATGAGATCATTTGTAACGTCTCTCCACCTCAGTTTCATACCGTCGCGAAGCCCCTAGAGAGACCGTTTGCAAAATGACTCGCACACAAGCAACAAAAAGCCACACATGACAAACATAACTTACATACCTACATACATACGTGCATCCATACCTACATACATACATGCATATATACATACATATACACAGCTGAACATATACAGACATGCAAACAGATGTACAGGCATACGAACACAACATATCCGAGCATACACATACGTAAAACAGCACAACATCCACAGCCATGCAGAAGATGGTGCAACCTTCAGTTTCAGAGTGTACAGATTCACTGTCCCTCCCTCAAAGCAGGCGACAGTACCGACAACCTCCTCACGACACTCTGACTGGATTCGCCATCCTAAGCTCCTAAGCCCGGGGGCTGCCTCGCCATCGGAAGCTGAACTTGCAGCGCGCTGAGGCGGGATACAGCAACTTTGCAGGGCCAACTGCCCAAGAAGGTGGGATCGAAAGAGGAACTCAGCTTTACAGTCTCTGACTCTCTCAGCCTCCCATATCTTGCCAAGAGCTAGCTTTCTGGGAGGATCCGTGTTCGGGCCCGAAGCACGAGCATCAAAATCATGCTCACTTCATTGTGTCGGCCCAGCTCGCGAACTCATTGCGAGTTGTAGCATCATCAGGGAAAGGAGGAGACTCTGAAGCTGAGCTGGGCTATGCTGCGTGAAGAGTGTCCAGCTCCCTTAATAGCTCGAGCCTTCAGGTTCTGTCTTGGCTTTAAGACAGGTCCTGGAGGACTTGGAGCTGGCAAAGGTCTTCCACAAGGTCCAGGCCTGCGGTTTCGGATCCGTGAAGTCTTCTCCGTTGCCTTTGCCCCATGTCGATTAAGGCTGGGTATATCTTTGCTGGGTCACGGTGCACTTCGTATAATGGGTTTGATAGATAATGGCCTCGCTTTGTGAGCCTCCCCACAGACGTTGGCCGGGCTTCCTGCACCAAAGCCCAGAACGATTGAAGCCTGGTTGCGGGGAACATCCCCAAAGCCTTGAAATACACTTCACAGTTGGTCCTGAGCTCTACAGCCGAGGTTTCAGAAACCATCAAAGCCAGGATGCGAAACCCTTCAAATGCGGAGGAGCTGGTGAGGCTCGTCGACGACCTGCAGTGTACAAACGACCTTTCGCTTCAGGCTCGATCGTCAGCAGTGCCAGTGAGAACCACGAAGCTCGCCTAGAATGTGCACCTATGTTTTTGGCCTTGACGCTCGAGTTTGAAACATCAGTGGTCTCGTGACCTTGACCTCTCTTGCTTCGCACGGGAAACTCCAGGCATGTAAATTTCGAGTGGCTGTTGTACATCAACCGTTAGAACTCAGACGCCGACCCAGACCGGACGGCAATGTTCTGGTGTTTTGTCGTTTGATGCCTTAGGCCTGGTTCAAGCTTTGTGATTTGCTCGCCGTCCGGGTAGGATGCATAGCAGCAGCAGCGGCAGCAGCCGCAAGGGGAGTTGCTTGAGAACTAGCACGAGAAGGAAGAGCAATAATGTTGTGCTCGTTCCGGATACTCGAACAAGTGTAAGCATTGCAGATCAAGGACAGAGCAGCTCGTGAGAGGAGGCAGGGAGAGTAGTTTGTATGGCCGGCTCCTTCACGAACAGTGTTCGGATAACAACTGCGCTGCAGAGACACAAGCAAATCCGACAACCATCTTTCAGCTGTTCCTAGCTCTTCTACACCGCTTAGTGGAGCTTCACTGCTCTGCGTTACATTCCACAACCATGATCACTTGCAGGCTCATGGCATTTCCAGACGAAGTGTAAAGCATGCTGGACAGGTGCAGAGCTCGAAGCGGGATGCGGTGAGGCCGACATCGGGTGACAACACCACCTTCTGGATCTCCGTAAACTTAAGCTCGCTAAAACCTCTCGGGGCGAGGTGAGGTGCCTAGGAACAGAGGTTCGAGATTCTGCATCCTTCTTGGATAGCTCGGGCAAGCGGCTCTGCCCCGGCCGATGTTTGCGGAGACAAACATCTACCGTACATGTCAGTGTGTTTTGTATGGGACCCGCGGAGGTTGGCGTACCGAGACTTTACGGAGGCCCTGGAGGCCCTCAGCGTCTCCGCTCGAGCCCCAGGCAGCAAACGTCGAGACCCCAAGCCACCATCCAGAAAGAAGACTCAGACAACAAAACCTCAACCCTTAGGCAAGGACCCCGCAAGCTGAACCCCGGGTTCAATCGTCTCCGCTTGCAACGGTGTCAGGATTTAGGATTGCGACTCGGGCATCGCGAAACCAGGGGTTCTGAGCCTTGATCCCCAAACTGCGAGAATCCTGGATGCAGCCTGCAAGCAGCAAATGCCGCACCTTGAATTCAAGACACTAAGGTCCTCGGACAAGGGGCACGACCACTGGCAACCACGACGCTTCGCTAGTTTGGGGGCATAACAGAAGAAACCGACTAGCAATACGAACTGTGATGGGACATCAGTTGTCCAAGCGAGAAGAGCGATCAGAAATGAGCGAGCAAGAATAACTTGACTAGTCAAGATGCCTGCGACCAAAACTTTGGATATGACATTTTGGGGGTTAAGGGAGGGCTTCTTGCTTTCTCAACAAAACCACGTTGTAAAGACAATCATCCAAAAACAAGCAGCGTTTCGAGCTGTATATAGGTTCAATGACAGTGCATCAAGCAGCTGCAACCTCTTCACACAATTTCATCATCGCCAACCTGTGGTGCCCATACTGATGCCCCTTAGCGTCGTCAGTATCATCACCGTAGCCTTATGTTTCGAGGCCATGGGTGAACGGTATGACCTCGAGTTTGTAGCGGTTCAAAGCGTGCGGTCCGGGGTTCTGCTTTTCAACAGGCGAGGAGAAGAGCCAAAGGCCAAGGCATTCAACAAGAGCCCCCAAGACAGAAACAGATGTAATTACGCATACAAAATCGTTCAAATATGCAGAGTATGTATATGTGTAGACGTGTGTGTGGGGGGGGACGTTCATTGAGCTTTGAACATTTTACCGCAGCCGTACATACTGTGTATACATGTATATGTTTTACAGATTGTATGCCATGCATGACAACATGCGCACATACATTCCAACCACCAATTCCTCCTCTGTTTTGTGTCTGCAAATGAAAGTGCAGATCCGCATACCACAGGAGGTCCTGGGTTCCCCTCCTCCGACGATGGAGGCCATAAGTGGGACGCTGCAGAGGATCCACAACAGAGAAAGACAGACAGAGCGAGAGAGAGAGAGAGAGAGAGAGGAGCAGAGAGAGACGGCTTCGTTCGAGTTTGGGAATTTCGAAACTCGGATCTTTGGTGGAGTCGGTGCACGGCATGGGAAGGAAGCAAGCAGCTTCGATTGTTACGGTTTAATTCCGCGGGTTTCTTCGAGGTGCCCAGTCAGCCTCATTTGCACCATTCTATCCTCAGTCAGTCACAAGCAACGAGTGTTCTGGGACCTTGCGGCTTTTCCAGCCTTCTCCCCTCTCCCCCGTCGACGGTAAACGCGGACTGTTCTGGAGGTACTACGTTTGCAGCCTTTTCTCCTGGGGTCTGCTCACGGAGCAGGCCGTCGCAGAGGCGCGGAAGCCAGCGTTGGTAGATCGGGGTTGACCAGAAGGCACCCAAGGGAGATTTGTGCTTCCTGTGCTTCAGGCGGCGGACGTCCTGAAGGTCTTGGACGTCGTGGGCATCCTCGACCCACTGGCTGGTAGTGGGTCGCAACCTCGGCATGCACAGCTTCAGGGCCGCAGTGGAGGGTACAAGGCTTGCATGGCTTAAAAATGCCGAGTTGAACAGCATCAACTTGGTTTCGGTTTGGGAGCACCGAAACTGGCCCTCCTACCATCGCCTAGTTGAAGCCGAGAAGCCCAAAACCAGAAACTCCCCACTTGCTGAAGTCCACTTTGGGTTTGCGGTCCCTACGCTATGCATGACCAAGGTGGCATGCACTTCTCTGGCAGGAGGCCCTGTGGGTAGGGGTCTGTGCAATCAGCCAAGCTCGCTCTTTGCAGTGCAGGTGTGTGGGATCTTATACACATCCCAGCTTCCCCTGTCCGAGTGCTCAGGACTTCGAGGGTGAAAGGTTTAAAAGGGCATCGCGGCAGAATCCGACGTTTCCATTACTTCTGAAACCTTCATCTCTACGAGTGGTTCGTGATTTCCTCGTGTCGAGCTGCCAGTTCTTCTGTCGTTGTCCAAATACCTCCCTTGGTGGGAAACCAACACCAGGAAGTTTCATGAATCGGTCCGTGGTTCCCAGAGTGACGCCAATGTAGATCCCACAGACGACGGGCTACAACTACAACTGGTGTTTTGAACGAATCGCCAACGCCACAAGAAGCCTTCAGACTAGAGTTCTTGCAGCCTTCGTGCATCGCACGAAAGCCGTGCTTGTGTCTGTCTTTCTGCGGGAGGTGGGGGGCCTCTCTGTCCTGGCCATGGACTCCTATGCCGCAGCCGCCTAAGTTTACAGTGAAGACTGCAAACCGTGTCGGGGACCGCAGGCTCCGGATTTCCGTAGGAATTATGAACCCCCGAAAATATTGCATGTCCCATTTGTGACCTGCAATGCGGTCTTCGGATCAGCGGGAGCCAAAAAAATTAGACTTCCGCCGTGGTCCTCATCCTTCAAACCTGACTCCAACGCCCGGGACTAATCGTAGCACCCCAAGCCATTTGGCCATAACCTTGAAAAAGCCTTAAATCTGCAAGGTCCTTGTTTGAAGCATTTCCTCGTGCCATCAAAAGCCTTTGAGAAAGCGAAAGCGAGCGAGAGAGAGAGAGAGAGAGACAGGGAGAGATAACAAAGCAGAACGAGCCGAAGCATGAGCCTATATGCTAGTCACGATATAAGTCGCGACAAGAAGTGTGCTGAGAACAACAACATGTGAGGTTCGGCCAGTGGCTTGGGCCCCTGTCGCTGTCGTCGAGGATTCCAGGCCCCCGGGCCTGCGGCTGTATTTTAATCCCGGCTTGAATCGAGATCTGGGAACTCTGTCGTTATGAGGGTTCCTGAACATCCGACAGAGAAACCAGACATTGAGGTCAAACCATAAATGCATATTTCAAGAGAGACATGGATGTTGCTATGGTTTCGCCCCTTAATCTCCAAGTGGCCAGCCGCAGTAGCCCCTTGGGGTCCTGTAGTCAGTAGTCTTCACCTTCCTATGTCAAATCCCCCACCCGCCCCATACCCAGACTTGGAACCCGGCTTCATTTCTAGTGTCAAAGTTACGAAGTTGCTCGGCCCGTAGCTCCCAACTCTGAGGACAGCTATAAGGCGTCTGCAGCCACCTGACATTTCCAGGCGGGACAGCACCGTAAAGAGATGGTTGGCGTAGATCTCAGATGCGGGCCTTAATATGTTAATGGTTGGGGGTATAGACAACACGAAATCGAGACTTGTGTTTGTGGTTGCGTGGTGCATGGCCAGCGAGTAGCGCAGGCAGAGGTTGCCTGCTCGAGATTCGAAGCAGAGGTTAGGCTTCAGGTCTTGGCTATCTGCTTTGCAGGACCGGGACGTAGAAATTGAAATGTCGGGTTCAGAACTCAGCGTTTATGGTTGGGGATCCGCGAGTCTGCAACCAACATTCGATAAAGGCTCGAGCCGGGCTGAAGAAGTTCCTGTTTTCAAGTCTTTCTTTTTCACCAGGTCCTGGTGCTTCGCCACCAATGGCATGTGCTGGTCCCCCAAGACCGACAGGTGGGCGCTCTTCTTGAGCTGGCCGCCGCACAGTCCGGATACCGTTGGCCAAGAGCCCAGGGTGGACTTGGGGCTTCCTGGTGTTTCGAGTCGATGTCGCGGCGGGGCTTCTGAGTCCCGGTTTTTGGAACCCTGTTGGATTGAGGACAACGGCCAGGCGTCTGCTATCCTTTACAATGCTCCCGACGACCGAAGCAGCCCTGGAGGGTAAACAGTCCTGAAGATTTCAACCCACGCATAGTCACAGGATGTAACAGGCAGATTAGGTATGTATATATATATATATATATATACATGTATGTGTGTGTGTAAGTATAAGTGTAAGTGTATGTTCGCGTATGTGGGGAGCCAGGGGCATCAACATAAACCTCCTACAGTGATACAGAGACTGGAATCAAGACACCGATCTTTTCAATCCGAGCCGGCCTGTGAATTCTGCTGTCAGCCAGAGAGCGTGCGGGGAGCAGTCACTGGTACGACCACTACACCATAAACAGTAGCTCACAAAATCTGTTTGCTATAGTACTACTGTAGTTTCGCGTTGTGTTCGTTTTCAGAGCAAACAGGTTCAGACCTACTCGAGAAGTTTGAGGGCACCTACTTCCTCTACTTGGGCGAGGAGGCTGACACTGGCTTCGACTTGCGAGGGTTGAGGCCTTCAGCTCAAACCGGACTCGTGCAGGGTTGAGTGCCGGCTTCAGACTAACAAGTGTGACCCGGGCCAAGGTGGCCAAAGCCAAAGCCATGTCACCGGGCGATGTGCTCCTTCTGCACTGAAAACCCTGATCTAGAAGAGCTCCCACCTTAGCCATCGCCCATGCAGGAGGATCCCAACGCTGGGGACGCAGGGTTGACCGGAGGCGGGTTTCGGAGAGCACTGCAAGGGCTCACGAATTACAAAGTCTCCGTCCCTTGACCTCCGAGGCTCGCTCTTCCCCCTTTCAGTATAAGATGTGCTCTGGAAGCGCAACGAAGAGAGGCGGAGAAGTTTGATGTGGTGGGGTCTTGAAGCGTGAGAGCAAACACCCGGAAGCCCTGCAGCCCCGTTTCAGCAGCCGCTTGGAAGATTCAACCGAGTCGAGTCTCAGCTTTGCATCTCCGTCTACCCGGCTATCTGAGGGGGTTTGTGCATGTACAGTGCACAGACATTGCTTCCGCAGATGTGCCAGGCCATCAGCTCCTCTCTCGCATCGAAAAGGACTGCCAGCTTTTGGATTTAAGGATTCCTCGTCAAGATGGCTTTCCAATTGAGGGTCATGACGGTCATGGGGTGATTCTGCTCATGCTGCAGCCCTTCGTCTTATCACTTAGAGTTTGGAATTTTGTCGAAGGACGTTGATGGCTCATCTAGAGAGACACTTCGAGCACCAGGCCAGACATTAGATTCAGTTCGTCTGGGCAGCAACAGGAAGCGTCCTGGATGATTGCGGTCACGATCTTCACAGTCTGGCTCAGTTGAGCCCCGGCTTGGCCTTGGATCCCACAATAGAGTTCGTATGACTTAGGTATCCTGCCTGGCCCCCTTCATCCAGAAACCACGCAAGATGGATGTTTGGCCATGCTGGGGCTGCTGGCCGCTCTGTCGCTCTCCCTTTCGCGGTCCCTACTGCCTGATTCAGCTTCTTGAAGGGTCGAGAGCAGATGTTTGTTTTTCGATCTTATTGGTCAGGTATGCTCCCGTTTCAGTCCATGGCCCTTAGAGAAGACGGCAGGCTTGCTGGGGAGGCTTCACCTATGACGACTGCTGTGGGGACAAGTTCGGACCAGCTGGAAATCTCGAATGCTGGAATGCTACTTTCATTCCGGAGAGATGTTGTGTGAGGCAGCGAATCGAGCAAGTCAGAACGACTTGCCAATGCTGCAACCTCAGCAAAACGCGGCCAGTCCTCGGATCCGTCAGCGAAGTGGTTGAGAAGCACGGCTACCCTGTGTTCTTCGATGCTATGACGACCAAGGCCGCTTGGTTCAGGTCCGGCTATCGCGGCTGGGAGCCGCTTACCTTCCGAATCTTTCAGCGTTTTGCGACGGGCCAAATTGTTCTGGATGTTGGTGCTTGGGTTGGTGCTACGGCAATCTGGGAAGCCAACGTTGCCGAGCACGTCTTCGCCGTCGAGCCCACCCCCGTTTCAGGGTGTCAGCTGTTGGCAAACCTGAACGTCAATCCCCCCCGCGTGTCCCGCCGAGTCACACTCATCCGGGGAGCACTGCACAACGAAACCGGAAGCGTCGTGATCTTGAATCGCAAAGAGGACTCCAACAATCGCATATACGCAGGTCCGGCACGCCCGCTCATGACAAGTGTTCCGTCATTCACAATTGAGGCGTTGCTCTTGAAATACCCACGGCTTCGGCGAGTTTCTTTCATCAAAATTGATACTGAAGGACACGAGCGTGTGCTCATACCTGCCATGCGCTCCTTCCTCAAGAAGCAAAAACCCGTCGTGTTGGTGTCCTTGCACCCTATTTACATCGGGGACCGCTTAGTTCGCAGGGTGGTCAATGCTCTGAAGGAGATCTTTCCATACCTGTACGACTCGGACATGAAGACACCATTCAACATCCGGCGTTTCACTTTCTTCGGCAGTCCCGAAGACCATTATGGCACGGAGTTGTTGGGTACCTGGCACCCTCTATGAAGAGACCGTCGCAAGGACGATTTACGGTCAGCTCCCCGCGGTCTTTTCGACGTGGCCTTTGGGGGCACGCTTGTTCAGCGAAGTATTGAAAGTGCCGAAAGAAGCTTCTGGGTTTTTCGTTCTTCCTTGCAGGTAAACCCTTCCTCTCCACTGCGCAGGCCTAGACTGGAAATATAGCTGATCGGCAATGAGACTGGCTCTAAAACTCTGCAATCTGAAGCTCTGCCTTTTGGATACAGTCACGGCATTCAGATGCCTTGTCTACCTAACAACTAACATCCCCTTGCCGAAGTCTCAGAGTGAAGGGACAGTCCTGCTTTTGGCTTCAGCGAGGGTTGCGAGGTGACGATGCACGTGCAGGGGAGCGCGTGCGGAGTGCCCGCAGTTGTTTATGCATTTGGCTGGTTTTTGTGTGCACATTATATATACATATATGCATTTATGTGTATATATGTATATGTTATGTAAGCTTATGTTTATGTAGATGTATATATATACATAGATCACTGTTGCTGCGTCGACAGACTGGTTAGCGGCACAGGGCCTTCAGGAGTGCAGCCTCGGGATGAATCCTAGATATGCATTGCAGGACTGGGATCTCGTCCGAGAGTGGTGCATCCCGAAGTGGTGGGATGGACCCAGATTCCTGTCACATGGGCGCTTCTGTTTGCTTTTGCCTTTGGACCTCGCTTCCCGCCACTAGAGGGCCTGACCCACACGGAAGATCAGAGTCGGAAGATCTCGGGTTTCAGGGTGTATATACCCAGCCTCGCTAACGCAGCCTCACGCGTAAAGAGGTCAAAGCACGAAGACCAGGAAGCACACTCACACAGGCAAGGACCGACTCATGATTGGGTGAACATGCTCTATATGCTGCATCTTCAAGTAGCTGCTAGCTTTCCGCTCTAAATGCCCAAATTCTCTTAGACCCCAATCGAAGTCTCCGTATAGTTGTGTTGGTTCCATGCTCCATGCCCCGAAAAATCTTTGCGCCGACAACCTTAAACATCAGACCCGACAAATTTCTAATCTCACGAACCCTGACCTCGGCCAGAGATCTCACACTTCAACTTGAGAGTTGGATTCTGCACTGCATTGTCCGGAAAAAACTCCCGAGCCTGGACCCTTCTGTGCCAAGGCCAGGCTTTGCAGACAAATTGGCCTTGTATCGTCGCAAATGCAAGTGAAAAAGCCATGCGTGCGTTCAAACTTGCTCTCGAGTTCCAGTCTAAAACTGCATGAGGTGTTTAGTTGTTTAGTTCGTCAGTGCCGAGACCTTCGAGAGCTGTAGAGATGATGGGCACATGCCTTCTGACTGTTCAGTTGGCATCGCATGATGCCCTCGGCATACCTGTTGCTCAGGCAATTTGCTGGAGTGATGCAGTGGGGAACGCGTGCTTCGCCATTCATGCACATTGCCGACAGACCCGCAGCATTTGCGTCCACGTCCCAAGAACACGTCCTCCTTCCGCTTGCCAGAGAGCCATGACCAGCACGGAGTTTGAAGTGATTACCAACGACGGACGCTCCACGCTCGACGGATGGAACATGGTGGCTTGCTCCTGATTGGGTGCTAACTGGCAGCGAACACAGGAGTTTCGTCCTCCACAGTTCCGAAGTGCGAATCCGTGAGAAAACTCTGTGAGTCTGGGCCTTCAGCCCTTGGCCCATGCTCTCCCGTGCATGACGACTGTCCGCGTACCCTCATGGACATGATGTTCCCACCTCATAGAATAGCAGCGGATGCAAAATCGAGTTTCCCAGGACCTTCTTCTGCTTTGATGCCGGATTTCGCATGTGTTTGTATTGAGATGTTTTCGTATGTCTCAGGTCGTTCCTTCGTTTTTGGTGCTGTACTGACCGTCGCGCCAGGCTTGCTGTGCTTTCAGACCCCTCATCCGTCTAGCTTAAATCGGAGAAATGATCTTCCCAAGACGCAGAGCCGCCTGAGGTCGAGGAGCCCGAGCCGGCAGGCAGAGCTCAGAGCCTCAGTGCAGAAGCTTGGTCTTTTCATTCTTCCTTGGGAGATCGTCTTGGGTTCAGTGCTTGTTTTTGCCGCATACTCGCTTGGGATGGATTTTAGCAACGGGTGATCAGTTGCATGTTCTATGGAGTGTAGTCACATACTGGAATGCTGGTCTCGTGTGGATGGGGGCATTCTTCCCAAACAGTGTGACAACACTGTCGGCTTCTGTTGGGTTCTCATGTTGTCAGTAAGCGCCTTGCATCGCGGTCCTTGCATCGGGCGGGCACCTAGCTTTCGTTATCTGCATGGCACAGCAGCGTTGCACCTTGTGTCAAAAGCTTGGCAACTGCTGAGGAAGAGTTTTGTAGGACTTCCTTTGAGTTCTGTTTGGGTTTCTGCGAAACCATGGGTTTGAGAATTTGGCTTAGTGTACATTTTGCCCAATAGCCAGTGTCCTCTACGCCGCAACACTGCTCGGCCCCGTGCAATATCGTGCGTATTAGAGGCCCATCGTGTTCCCGCCACCGTCCCGCGAGTATTTTTTGAGGTGAAGTGAGCCTCAACGGTGCTGAAATAGGCGCATGTCGGACAGAAACTCCATACCTTGCCTCCGTAACCTTCTTCCCTTCAGGAAGTGGCTCTGGAGCGAAATGCCATGGGGCTGCCCGCCGGCGAGATGCAGGCTCTCAGGGTGTCTCAGGTGTTTTGGAGGGTTTGGGTGGTTTAGGATTTATTGAATTCGGTTCCACCCTCCCACCGCATGGCTCCTGAAATTCTCCTCCCTGAGCCCTGGAATCCAGAGCGCTTGAGTCCTCAAAGCTGAGCTCAAAACCGAACAGAACAATGCGCAGCCCTGAAGCAGAGAATAGCATCAACACAAATGCACTTCCGCCACAAGCCCCCTGGCCGCCCAAAAACAGTCCTTTTGACAACACAGCTTCTTTCGATGCCCAGCAACTCAAGCCTTGTGGTGGAGATGCTGCGAGCCTTGAGCGCACTTGTAACCCCGAAACATTGGTTCTCAAATAAGCCGAAGTGCCGGCCTCTTCAGACCCGATCCTGAGCACCAAGCCGTTCCTGCAACCCAGAGCCAGGCCGTCCTCTCCGTCGTAGCGCCGCTTGCCGAGGAGGGGACCCGGGCTCCACTCCACTTAGTGGCTGCTCGGTGCCACTGGAGCTTCGAAATCTGGGAGATTGGATGCCCTTCGTGGGATTTTTTTTCAATTTGGTTCTCAAATTTGGGTGTGCTGAGACTCCAACTTTAATTATCAAGCCCCACAACTCGGCATTACACAAAGAAGTTTCCTGAGTTGTTGTGTGCTTCCACTGCCCTCCTAGAGGTTGATGCCCGGAATTCCAAGACACAGCAAGTTCACCAAAAACCCGAATGTCGTTTCAAAACCTCAACCCCGCACCCAAAGACCCATAAAACCCCCAAGACTGCGCACCCGTTTAAATTCCACATACTTAAAACGCCAATAAAGATTTCAAATTCACAAAATTCTCGAAGATTCCAGGCTATTCTGGACCGGTCTGGCTCCATGAGCGGGGAGAAGATCCGCCTGGTGAAGCAGACCATGACCCTGGTCGGCAAACTTGGGGGTTGTTCGAAGCACTCGGGGGCTTTACGATTACTTGCATGCATATGTGTACTCGAAGTGCTCTTGTAGGTTTAAGCCTAGAATACAGGAGCCTTAAACATCACCTCAGAGCACTCCCTGGCATCTTGTCCGGTGTTCGTTCTTCACGCTCAATGCTTGCCGTCCACGGCCGGAGACTTGCGGATCAGTCAGTGCCTTCAGGAAGTTCATGCTGCGCTACCTGTCGTCACGGGACTCTCTGGGAATCGTCGAGTACGGCTCAGATGTGAAGGTTCGGCTCCGAAGGGCTTTTAGAACATGGGGGGGCTTGGGGGAATGTACGACATTCGGGTTAGAGCACGTATCTTGGTGTTCTTGTAGCAGCTCTTGCAGCACAAGCCAGCATTGAACGTGCAAGTTTGCGAGCCTCCTGGTCGGATGATGACTTCCTGATGCATCACGGTAAGCACACGAGGCTCCAACTCCGAAGCTCCAGACGCTGACACCTGCCCAGGTGGCTGCGCCGCTGACAAAATGCGACCAGGAGCATATGGGACAAAAGCGCTTGGGGTTTGCATCCTTTTTGAGCTACCCTAGGGTAACCTTTCAAGATTAAACTTAAAGCCAAAACCAGGTGCAACAAAGCCCTTCACAAAAAGCTGCGTTGAGACCGGGCTTATTATGCCCTGCTCTGCAGTGTCAGGATGGCCGGGCGAGGCTGGCACATGCGCTTGAGAAGATCCAAATCAGTGCCTCCTTGGTGACAGGAGGTTTCAAGGAAGGTTGCAAGCGTTCTTTATGATTCCTCGGAGGGGCTTCATGAGATCTTTTTGTGGGCCGCACGGTCTGCACGAGAGCTATATAGGATATAGATGCTTCATACAGGGCATTTCTTTTAGATGGCTTAGGGGTTTGGAGCTTGAGAAATTTCGCTGTTTGTCTCAGGCGTACGACTGTATGCCCCCCCGTGCTCAGACCTCCCCGGTCTGTACGATGTGATGCAACATGGTATGGCATCGAGTGCATAGGGCATACAGCGTGGCATGAAATTCGCCTCTGGTGTTTGTGGATTTCGGTCGCGCGGCATAGCCCAAGTCTTAACGCTTTCTCCATCTAAACCCATCATGCCCAGTGCTTCAAGTCAATACTACGATGCCTGGCTCAGGTGGACAGACTAACCTCTCTGGAGGCTTGCTCAAGGGCCGCTTGACTGAGGGTGTTGGATCTAGGTTTGACCAGCGCGTGATCAGGGGCTGGGATGGGAGGCAGTGCCAAGCTTGAGACATGCAAGTGCGGCAATGCCTTGTGTGTTGATGGAATGCATGCACAAAAACCTTGCAACTAAAATCTATAGCCCTTCCTTAGCCATGCAAGACCCCCTACCTGACAAATGCGTGAGATGCTTCAGGTTTCCCGAATAGGCACTTAAGTCGTCCTCTTCAAGGCCTTCCAATCGTCATACAGCCATCTCTTTGTGCGGCACGCGTGCAGCTTGAACTCTACAGTGTTGCAGCCGTGTAGAATCTACAACCAACCCTAAACCCAAATGTCTTTCGAAGTCCCGCTATTCCACAAACCCGAAATCATATGCAAAAAGCTTATAAGCAGTAAGAACCCTGCTTAAAACTTCCAGTGGACTCTGTGAGCCTCGACGCCGAGGTTTGGAGCTCCACAGGGAGAAGCCGCGGGCCGCGCCCTCCGAGGGCCAAGTGGTGCAGGCGGAGCCTTTGGCCTTGCTTTGAGGTTCTTGTCTGGGAGTCCAGATGTGTTGGATTCAGAGGTTTCAGTTTAGGCTTCGAATCACTGAATCACCCCGAATCCCAACAAAAGCATTAGTCACTAGTCCGGAAATCCCAGACCACAAGCCACCCGGGAAATTCCATAAAGTTCAAAACCCGTACACATACTACAACTGCCGCTACTTGCTGAGACCCAAAGCCCCTCGCAGACTTCCAGCCTAAAAGCTACAAGCCCGTGCCCCTGCCAGGTTGGCAACACATACCATCGCCTTACACCGGCAGAGGCAGAGGCCAGCCAATGCCAAGAAAACGAAAGAAGCCGGGCTTCGGGGATTTGGGATGGGCATTGGCTTTGGCGTGGCTGGTCTTTCCATGATTAGAAGAACGGGCTACACCTACACATTGTTGCCAGGTGTCAGTTTTTTTGCTCGAACCTATTGACCGTTCTTGAGCAGGAAAACTTGAATTGAAGGACCTTCGGACATGCCCAGGGCCCAAACAGCCAATCAGCTTGCAGTTCTAGTTCCCGAGCGCGAAGTGAGGCGCGCCTGCAGCAGCGCCACTATGGCATCAGTGACCCGCTGCCCGGCGTGGAAGCTTTATGGTTTCAGCGCGGACAAGTTTCGGACATCCATGTTCAGAAGCCGTGGCTTTGCCAGTGCCAGATGCCACGGTTTGCAGCCTGAGCCAAGTGAACATGTCAAATCACTCACAGATGTGCTGAAGATTTGAGAAGCTTTGTTCGGAAAAATGTGAAGTTCAGGGATTGCCATACGCCCTATGCTAGAATTACAACATTGTGCAACACAAAGCGGGGGATGAGAAACGACGTGCGTTTCGGTCCCGACAGCCTGGGAGCAAGACAACTTGACAGCCGGAAACCACACAGAAAGAACTGAATTATCAATGTTTTCTATGTGGACAACGAAAGACAGGTCTTGTGTGCAAAGTCGTTGACGACTGGCAGCTTCACCCAAGCAAGTGCTCGAGTAGACTTTGCCCCACCCATAAATTGGAACCCAGTCTGTGTAGAAGAGTGCCGGGACTTTTTCCTCCGATAGGCGCATGCACATGGGGGTTTACGTTGGTCTTTGTGTGCTTCAGCCTGAATGTGCATGGGCTCCAGCTTCTTGGTATCGAGTCGCCGGGACAGAATCTCAATCGAGGCAGCTTCATAGAAATCTGCTAGCAACCAGTGAGACTCCTGCTTCGTAAGGTTTGCTAACATGCAGGTGCATATGTTGTGTGAACCTGATATATCCTGACTTCTCCACATCCACCTGAGGCCAGCAGGTGCAGAGCGAGTGCACGAGTGGACGATGGTGCTGCGCTTTCCGGAAGACACGCAGGGCCTGGTGAATAAAGTCGTCTTCCAGCTTCATGAGACCTTCTCCGAACCTGTGGTGGAGGTGGACCTTTTCTCTGAAGTTACTGTCGAACCAATTGAAAGTCAGACATCAACCTTTAAAATTCACTTCATAGTTCAAGCTTGCTGGGCACACGTCTTGGGAGTCGGTTCAGGCAGATCCTTTGCAGGAAATTCACGTGCTTGCAAAGCTGTCGCTGAACTGTCGAAGCTCTGCAGAGTCTTGAAGTCTAGAGCACGGATCTTTCAGCACTTGTCACCAACGATTAATCCGGGCATGAAGCGCAGGTGGCCGCCCCTCCTTTCCAGATTACACGCTTCGGGTGGGGCACTTTCGAGATCCTCGCGACAATCCATTTGCAGGACAGCTCGAAGCTTGGGAATTGGAGGTCCTAAAACTACAAGAGTCCGAAAGACATGGAGGACATAGAACCGAGACCCGCTGAGACCCCAATGCCTTATGTTGCTCGGGCTTTGGGCTTGCGCATGAGGCGAGGGTTTGAGGCAAACGCTGCACCTTCTTCCCCCGCGCTCTGAGTCACCTGTGGCAGGACGGGCGCGAGTTGAAAGTGACGCACACGCTTAGCTTCGACCGGCCGGGCCTTGAAGGGTTTCAGTTTGGTGACGACGGTGTGTCAAGTGCTTGTAGGGGATTTTTGAATGTTGAGGATTAGCATCTGTGTCTACGTTTACCGCTTCGATTGGTATGGTTCAACCGAAACTCTGAATGTGCTGTCAAACGCTGTGCTTCTGCCTGCCATCAGGCCGGAGACCTTCCGCACAGTGCTGCTGCCCTTGAAGCCTCTCCCAAGCTGCAGCTCAGGCGCTGGGCTCGGGGCTTCGTGACCTTTTTAGACTTTAGACAAGCAAGAAGTAAGAACTCGCTCCGACGAGGCTTCTGGGGTCTTGGCCTTTGTGGTGCCTCGCCTGAGGAGACCGAGGAGGCAGGGCGAGACCGAATAGCGCCTTTTTTCTGTATCGTCTATGTATTCCCATTCCCCTTGTCCAGCTCACTTTGTGTCAAGCCTGCAACAGCTTTCGCGGTAAGCCTTCGTCCGACTCAACAACCCGAAGTTTGCCGGACCCTTGCAAGTCCAAGAACCCAATCCCAAATCCGTCTTGCAGGAGACACTCGCCGAAGCTGTGGTTCGCTCCACGTTCCTCTTCACGGCACGGCCGCAGAGTGTCTGCTGTTCTGGGTTTAGGTTGGATCATTTGTTGGGATTGGGTCTTCGCATGTTTGCATCTCGTTCCTTTTCTTCTCAGTGCCCGTCAGGCTGAAAGCATGTGCGAAGCATCCTTCGTTGGTGACATTGCGCGTGAATCCTTCTATCATCAGTCAACAGCATGCTTGGTTCCTGATGGGGAGATGGGAGCTTCAGAATGAGCTGTCCCCTTCTGCAACCGCAAGGGGGTGCATGAAATGCATGGGAAAACACGGAGATGTGAAGGATGGCATGGCCAACGAGGGCATCCGGGAAACAGCCGGCATCTGCGCAGCTGCAACCAGCATGCTCACGGAGCTGAGGACTGCCTGCCATGTGTGTGCTGTTAGCTGTTGGCTTGCTTGCCCCTGGCCGGAGGAACTGCAGAAGCACCATCTCCACCTTTGGCTTCGGTGCTGGCCACAACGCGGAGATGTTGCGTCGGTTGGCAGAGACTCGGCAAAAGGGGGGAGACTGTCCTTGCAGCTGCCGGAGTGAGTACGCCAGATACTTCTGACGAGGACACGGCTGATGGCACCTACAGCCACGTGGAGACGGAGGACCAAATCGCAGAAGCTTTCGGTGAAGCACTGGGAGGTCTGCTGTCAACGACGCACCAGATGCCTGGAACTGCATTGACATGTCAGGACTCATGCACGTAGCATGTGGGACAGCAGGATGTTCTTTGTAACTTCCGGCCATGTTGCAATGCAACAACTTCAAGTGGTGTACTCGAGAGTTTCTTCCGAGATCCCGGCACACAGGGAGGTTGCCAGAAGAGTCCACGATAGCAGGTTCAATACTGTAAGTGCTGTCCATTGCTTGGGATGTTGCGGCTGCGAGCGGGATGAGAGGACTCACAAGAAAGGTGTACTGACACGGAAGCAGGCATCAAGACAGGACAAATGATTGAGAATTGGATCTGTAGCAGAGTGGCTCCTTAGTTAAGGCCTAGGGTTCGGGCTTCTGGTATAGGCACCTTCCGAGCCATCTCAAAAAGCAAAAGAGCAACGGGAGGAAACCTGAGGGCCCAAAAAGTGGGACCCTGAGGGAACCTCGAGTTTCTCTCCTATTCGGCCTCAAGTGTCAAGATGTGGAGCTGCGGGAAGCAAGATCCTGAGTAGAAAGACCACCCGCGATTTCATTAGCATTCCATGTCTTGAAACCCCCAGCATGGAATCCATTGCCAAGTAGGAGGGAAAAGAACCCATGGCTAGTTTGCGGGCTTGGGGTTTGGGGCTGAAGCGTTTTTGAACCCCCGCACGGTGCTTTTGTATCCCTGTTAGTCCTGCTTCCGAAAAGGCTAGCGACAAGCGACAGATGCCCCAGAAGCAGCTGAGGAACGTTTCACTCTCGCTGGAGCTGGCCCCCGGAGTGGGTCCCGGGCTTGAAAACCCTTAAGCAGGCGAACAAGAGTACAAGAGTTGAGAGTTCTTGATGCTGCTTTCCCTGTTGTCCCTGAATCCGGCTCTTGTCCATTCTCATGTGTTGGATGAGGCGGTGAGTCGAAGGAGTGGCTTCTAAGTTATGCCGCTGCTATTCCAAAAAGTCTCTGTTCATGATGAGCATTGTTCAACCCACAGCGTACTTAACAGTACACCACGACAAAGTCCAGATGTGTTTTCGCTCCGGTTGAGTAATGTACCTGTGTCCCCTGCAAACCCTTGCGCGAGTGCCTGCACTGGGCCAATACCCCAAACACAGTTGTGCCATGGGCAAACAGAAGCCTGAATCCTGAACATTTGTAGCTTTGTAGCAGCTCCTCTTGAAGCAGCTTGAACAGTGTGTGTGGCCCAGGCTTCCTTCGTGCCTTCACAACTTTTCCGGTGGAGCCGCAAGACGGCCGCATCATCGCGGCGCAGCTGGAGTTAGAACCATGTGTTTGAACACGTGTTCCCGTAAACAACGGGTCCTGGGCAAGGGCTCACCACATATTGCGCAACAGCCCACATGGCACCGTTGAACGCAACTGTTCCTGTGGATTCCAACCATGCACAAACAGGACACTCACTCCGTGGTTCCCGTAGTCAAGTTGCAGTTGAGGAAAGCTTCAACTACCATACGCACGCAGCCGTAACCTATCAACTTGACATCAGGGTGCCTGTGCAGCGTTCCCTGTTTGCCGACTTTTGACCACGTAATTCGTCCAAACCGAAAGTCTAAGCGAGGTGGAGCTCGGAGACCTCTACGCAGAGGAGCGCAGAGACATACTTGTGGCCACCTTCCTTGCATGACAGGTTCTTTGTGATGCCGAGACTTTGAAATTGGAGAATTGCGGTGATGGGGCAAATCCCGCTGTAGCGCGTTGAGGTGAAAGCCAGGCCCAAATCAACGGCCCGACAGATCTGGACCTACCGTTTTGCTGCATCCTCTTACTGCGGCTTTGTTGTACGAGACACCACACGAGCGCAGCCCGCAAATCCCCCCAAATGCGCTGAGGCCCTGAGCCTGCCAACGGTTCCCGAGGATGCTGCGCAGTTCCAGGGTATCGGTCGCTTAGAGGTTCCGCTGTGCCTTTCAGTGCGTCGGGCCTTGAGGGTTTTTTGGTGGTTTTCATGCTTTTTGGCTTCAGCTGTGGCTTGGGGTTTTGGCCGTGGCTTCAAGGGAAGCTGAAGTGGAGGGCATGCAGGGGCTGCGAAAGCCACAGAAGTCGCATGCCCGCGACACGGCTACGACCCTCATGGGCCAGTACGCAAACTCAGACATGCAACGTTTGGGCTTCAGCCTGTGCCTGCAAGCGGCTGTGGGGGGATGGCTTCACGTTGTTTGAACTACGTACCCCCCGACATTATCAACATAGCCCTATCCGGCAGGAAGCAAGCAAAAGCTCTCCTATCCTGGATCGTCCGAGTTCTGAGAGCAGAAGTCCCGAAACGTATGTGGGTACTTCTCTAAACTGGGGTCCGTTTGGGAAGTCCTTTTTACAAGGGTGCCGCCTTCATTTGGGGTCCTACCCATGTCCGAATCCTAACCCTCACCTCGTGAACCTCCCAAGCTGGCAACTGCTGACTGAGTCGTGCATGCTAAACCGAATCAGGCACGCGGCTTCTCCGTGATTGCCAAGCGCAGCGAACGCGACGTTAAGGCCAAAGCCACGCAATTGCGACTACAGGCGTTCAGCATGCTGTGATGTGATATGCCGGGTTGCAGAATGCTAGTGGCACTGGGGTGAGGGCTTAGAGTTGAGGTCTGTGGCTGCAAGAAGCCGTTCTAGCCATAAGTGTCTTCAATGCCTACGACCCAGAAACAGGAACCAGGCCTCAACGTCCAGAACACCGCAGCCACGACGCCCCTAAATGCACTCCCCCACGGTGTCCGTAAGACCGTTAAACCCTTAATGCCAAAGAATCCAAAACCAGAACCTTTTCAAACCCATCAGCCCGAAGCCCTGGAACCGCTGGGTCTGGGAGATGCCAGGGGAGCCTTGAAAGCTTCCGTCCGAGAGGCCATGGCAGTGGAACGCCGTGCAGACGCCAGGGCCGACCTTCCCAGGGCGGAACAGGTGCGATGCAGTGCGATGCAGTGCGATGCGCTGCGACTTCCGCCGGAGGGCCCTCGACTTTTTGACAGTCGCCTAGAACATGGGGAAGTTTTGAAGAAGGGCACAGCACAGCGGCTGAAGCCACGTTCCTGCAAGCCCTGACTCCGCCTGACTTGTTGGCCTCGTATGGAAGCCTTCTGCAAGTCAAATTCCTGAGTCTACGCCAAGAATGCAGCCAGGTGTGTAAAATGATAGGGGGCCCAGGGCCCAGCTTGCATCCGCGTAGAGCATTCCCAAGCCTTCGGACCCTGACTTTACAGAGTCATTTGCTGCCCTCTCTGTCAGCTCCCAGCTCCTTTGCTCCAACTCCGGATTTCGTGCGTGCGAGTCACTGCAATGCATTCAAGGCCTTCCGCAAGCTTCGCCTTCCAGCCCCTTTAGAGCCCCTTATATAGTTTCATGACAAAGTCAGGTGGAGCGCCACTGGAATCGCCACGTGGCGAACAAGGCCCACGCGAGGGCCAGGGCAAGTGGCATGATGCGTCTCAGGGCTCCGTCCGTTTCAAGATGTCGGGTTCCGTCCCTTTGTGTGTTTAGAAAAACATGGCAGGAGATTGAATTTCAATTTTATCCTTAAGCGGGCCTCCCCTTCCGGCCCCCTCCCTTCTGAGGCATTGGATGAGGCGCGTCGCGCCGCCGATGGCGGAAACTTGCAGCAGGCTCTGCAGATCCTCGAGGACACAGCACAGAAGGGTTCAGAGACCTCGAGGGTAGGGCTGTAAGCGACTACTCAAATCAAAGCCTTTGTGTTGGTCAAAGCTGATTCAACCTCAGCAAATGCAGCGTCGTGCCTTGCCGAGTCCTTCCCATAGGGTCTTGTTGTTGAAGTGAAAATGTCTTGAAAGTTTCGTAGAGTCTGCGGAGTCTTCGAGCGCATTAGCCTGCAGCATGCAAGACCTCCACAGGACGCGTCGGGAACCTTGGGCGCTTCTCCACTGGTGCAAAGCGGAGATCCCGTGTTCCTAGCCCTGGCAGTTGGGAGGATCTTAGGGATGAAGCTGATAGGTGTTCGGGAGGCTTCGTGGTTTGGAGGTTCGGGACTTGTTCACGAGATTTGCGGCTTGCTTCTGCTTTGAAGCAGATAGAATGACAGGGAGCTTACATTTTCTTTTCCTGCAGTCTAAACATTCAGCCAGCTGCAACACCCCTCGATGCCGATTGGAGGATTGAAGTCTCAGTTTCAGTCTGATCTCGGTGTTCACCATGTGTGTCCCGCCGAATCATCCGGCGGCTTCGACTTTCAATCTGCCTGTATTGTGCAGCAACGGCTTCAGGGCATGGGTTTAGAGTCATCGCTCGTTTGGCGCTTTGAATCAAGGATCCCTGTCACAGAACCTGGGAGTCGTCCAAAACCCCAAGTCCCAAGTCAAGTCATGCCAGAAAAATAGGTTAAAAACCCCCAGCCCTCAATTTTCAAATCTTTTGGAAGGTGCCTTGGCCTTCTCAGCGATCTCCGCGAGTGCATGACTGACCTTCACCATCGCGAGGACTACAGGAGAAGCCAGGGACTCCCATAGTTTTTTCAGATTTTCAGAACGGGGTACGGCCATTCCACAAAAGCTGCGGGGTAGAGGCCGGATTCAAGGCCTTAGGGCTTTCTTGGGCGCTGGAAGTTCATGACTCATGACGTGAGGGTCCGCGCTGAGAGGTCAAGGCTGGTTAGCTGGTAAGCACGTTCATCGAGCAGAAGGTATCTTTCATGGTTTATATGAGCTGAACATGCTATATTATTGTTAGATTTCGTCCGGGAGAAGCCATCAACAGCTCAGAATCCGTCCGGGAGGACCTACAAAAAAGCCAATAAGCTCAGAAATTTTACAGCTGTCACGAGTGCTTGGCATTTGCCCTTCCCAATCCGAATTCTTGAAGCAACGACTGTGAGGCAGATGGGATCAAAGAAGATGGCAATGATCAGCCAGAGTCTTGGACGGCAGTCGGGTCCCGGGCTTCCGGGGCTTTCGGGCTCGGGCCGGGGCTCCTTTTGCAGCTGAACTCTGAACCCGGAGATGGCACAAGGCGACATGTACAAAAGCTTCCTTCGAGAGAGCATATCTGAGGAAGCATTCTAAGCAGCGGTCTTCCAACGGTGTGGACACTGGCGTATCTTGCCGCAAGGGTTTATGGTCGAGCTTTCTGCGCGACTGTGCTTCGGTGGTGTTTCCGAGAGTCAGCGGATACAGGGCCTGCATCGTTTGGAAGAAGCTTGGGTAAGCCTTTTTTGTTGTGCGGCTTGGGCATGTGCTGTCCCCCATTGGTCTCTACATTTTCGGCTGCGCAGCTGAGCTGCGGCACGGTGCATCCGACTGCCAGGTGTCGTACAGCAACTTTACGCAGAAGGCGACCCGTGCTGCCTTTAAGATGGGCATCGCCTGAGCTTCCGGCAGAGGCGTGGACAAATTCGAGCAGCAAAATTGCTGTGCCTATTTTATGTAACACGTTTGAATTTCGATGCGGAGGTCGCTTACCTTTGGCGGCTCACTGGGCTCAGGGTAGGTGTTTTCCATGTAAACGGTTTGTCAGTGTCTCCGCGTTCAGGACTGGTAGAGACCTTCCCATGCACGATTAATGGGCGGTTCTGGAAGTTCCCAAGTATTGCGAGCTGCCTTGTGCAGCGGCATCGCTCGCAATCCCGCCCCATCCATAGTCTCTAGCTGCGCATCTCGGCAAGTGAAGACAGAAAATCCCTTTGCAAAGAGCCCTGCATCCCTGAGCCGCCTTTACAGACCTCACGCAATAATGATGGTTGTTTAAGAAATTTGCTGTTTGAATAAAGTTGGGCTTCTAGAGTGGAACCATGAACTGTAACAAGGCTCTAACCAGTCGTCACGAGTCGTCACTAGCACCATAGTAAAGGACGCAGGACTATGCAGAATAGAGTGGAAGGAGTTCATGGGTCGGCCTTTTGGGACCAAACATGCTTCCTTTGAGAACCAAGACAATACTGCAGGACTTTTTGTGCACTACGACGACATGGGATAATGGGGTGGATTTGCATCGGCTTGCACATCCCCGACAAGAACAACTTTTGGGACCCATGTCGGCTTTGAAATTGAAGGATGCCTTTTTTGGGCAATGCTTGGTGTTGCCAGCAGCAATATGAAAGGGTTCAAGCTTCGTAGCTGCATTTTCGGCCGCCTGCATGACAGTTGTCAACTGGAGTTGCTGCGCGGTGGGGTGCACAGCCGACCTTTGACTCATGCCGAATCCCGTTGTCGTAGTACTTGCAATCGCCGCAGCAGAAACAGTAACACTGGTAGAAGTAGTTGTGGGCGTCGTCGTCAGCAGTAGCAAGAGCAGCAAATCAGGGCTTGTGTAAGAGAATCCCAAACCCTGAACATCCCCCCATTCGCAAAGAGGATTTAGATTTCCTCAAGAATCTCAGATATGTTCGAGGAGGAATCTTTCAAGTCTTTTCTTCCATCATCATGGTCAGGGATCTGCGCAAGGGCCTTTGCAGATGCTTCCTGCTCCAAGAGGTATTTCTGGCTCCTAAGGAATAGTCGGGGTGTCTTCATACCGGCTGTATTGTACAGAGCTCCTGTCAAGAAACCCAAGCTTGATCGGACGGGTTCTGCGGGCAAGAGGGTCAAGTCAAAATGTAGTGGCTTCGATGCGGCGGCATGGGGAAGTTCCTCACTTTGCAGAGGCCTTGGTCCTTGGAGTGTCCTCATTCGGAAGGCTGGGGCCCGTTGTCCCAAGTCAGTGGCACAGCCGCCGGCTTGGCACGTCAGTTTCGAGGGTCTGGGAAATAAATATTTAGAATTAGGGTGGGATAGCATAAGGGGAAGGGATTATGACCTTCTTTTGCCCTCATGGTGCACCTGACTTAGGCTTGGCTGTGCGAATGTACGGCCGCCTCGCGAACAGTCTTTGACAGCAAAGTGAATCCGTGAGCGTGTCCAAAGTTTCGTGGCCTGCGTGGAACAGACGGTGACATCTTTCAACGACGACGACAAGGACGTTTGCCTGGGGCATGTGCCAACAGTGAGTCAGTTCTGGGATGTGGTAGAGCATAGTAATTCAGTGGCCTTCTCTGCCGGCTAACCCTGAGTAGATTCTTGTAGTGTGCGCCATCTTCACGCATGGGCGCAACAAGGACGGCATCCTTCCTCTGATTGCAGGATGTGACCCCAAAGGGCCCGGATGATGACAAGTCGCCAGTGCTGCTGGACGACTTGCTGTTGCAAGAGATGAACCGGATACTCGTGGCCAACAAGTGCCGAGGACTAAAGGTGTGGCTGATTGTGGATTGCGGCCGCCTGGATGACGACAACGAAGTGTGGCACCAGGTGGGCAATCTCAAAAAGTTATTAGAGAACGGCCCAAGCACAGATGGGCCTCAGCCTGTTGCAGGACACGGGCTGGGCAAGGAGACCCGGACAGGGATCAGAAAGTAAACAGAATCATCAAGAAGCTTGAAAGAGGCGGTATCAAACAACTCAAACGAAGGAAGACATGGAAGGAAGGGATGGAAAGAAAGGAAGCGAGGCAACAAGGAAGGCGTGACTCTGCCGGGTGTCCCTATATATTGTAAATCTACACCAACACTACAGTACTGTAAGTTACGGCACCTTCAGCCGACTCGCAGGCTGCAAAACAAGTTGCAGCAGGTCTTCCCATTCGGCATTTCTGCCAAGTGTCCGTGCAGCCCGCACCTCAACAAGGGTCGATTAAACGAACCATGATTCTTGGCACATTGACGAATCCAAGGTGACAATGCTGTTACTTAAAACAAGCCATCTGCCTTAATCACCGAGCATGTTCAATCAATCCGCTGCAATTCCCCGCCACAAGCCAGGCCATAGTTTAGCAAATTGGAAGCCTGAAAACAGGCGGAAATGCTGTAAGTTGTAAGTTGCCGTAGTTGTACCTTGTGAAGAGCTTGCAAACAGGCAGAAGTGTTGTGTTTCAGAGTATTTGGAGCCTTCGCGAAGGCAAGAACGCTGTACTTCAGAATATGTGGAATCTCTGTGCAGAAGTTGTTGCATTGTAGCATCCAGATAGGTAGTCATGCTGTAATTGCAGAGTATGCCCTTGCTAACCAGGACCCGGTAGCGCTTTAATTTGGTTAACCATTGTTTGATGTGTCATTCCCGGACACATGGGACGGACGGGTCTGTGCATTTTTCATGCATGGAATTCCATGGAAGGTGCTTTCCAGGAGCAGTTCCGGATCATCAATCCCAGAGTCCCAGAGGTCCTAATGGCAGTGGAGATGCAGTAAAACTCCGCCTGGACCAGGAAAACGGCGCTTGCTGAAGCAACTGTCCAAGTCTGAAGTGGACTTTGCGATTTTGTGGGGCTGTGATCCGGGTCGACTCGTATTTGACGAGTTCAGCTACACAGCTGGATTGTTACGATCCTTGGACACAGATGTGGTATTTCTGCAAGATGCATGTGTGGACGCTGCCAAGTATGTGCGCAAGATGTCTCAGGGCCAGATTCGTCCGTGGACAGAGTATCGAGGAGACTTCCGTTCCACACTTCTGAGGACTTCAGCGGCACCGGCGAGCACCATCCTTAGACATGCTCAGGAGCATGACGTCCTGCTCACCGTGCATGAGCCACTGGAACCTACTGCTGCTGACCATGACGCGTCCGTTTTTCGTCTTTTCTACTTACCCTGTATTTGGGCCGGCTGTGTGGTCACCCACCTAGTTATGCTCGCATGCCGCGTACAATGTACCTCGCGATGCACAGTGGCACCCGCTTGGGCGGCTTACTGCTGGGCGACCTTGGCAGAACCGAAGGAGAACCTTCTTTGAAGCTGTGTGCCACAAGCTGCGTGGCGAAGCTGTCGATGTATCCACGCTTGCATTTGGCTCAGGCTGTTGGTGAAGTGGCTTTGGAAGACGACATCGGGGGTGCTGCCGTGTCGGTGCTTCTTGCACTCTTTCGGGTACTCCTAGACTCGGTCTTGCTGACATGGCTTTTTGCCCGTGCACTGGTGGCGCAGCAGCGCTTCAGCACTGGACGTAAACAGAACCTTTAAACCATGGAAGGTGCTCTTCGCTGTGTCCCTTTGCAACTCCATCTACTCTTTCCGTTTGGTGTTAGGAGGTTCCGATGCAGACCTCGGTAGATGCCCAGTTCTACGCCTTCATGTTGGCCTTTGGGTTAGGGGTCCATTAGTAGTTCACGGTTGTGACCCTCCTCAGCTTCTGCAGTCCCCTGCAACTTGTGCGTGGCAGCTTGTCTTGCTTATGACGGCCGATTGGCCATCGTGCCTTCCAGGATGAAATGGCCACGGTGCCACAACTTTGGCCTGTTAGTCTTTCACGCCTTGCTCATGCCGTGAGCGGCCTTGACGTTCTTCCTTCTGAAAGTGGAACACAAGCGTGCTGAACATCCCTAGTGCACGTATATGCATGTATCCTTGCGGGTGGGAAGTCTCGCCGCATCTCACAGCATTGCAAGGAACCGTTCATTTGCCGCCTGACAAGTCCGGAAATTCTTCTCGTGCTTGGAGAGATGTGCCATTTTCCCTTTTTCCCTATAAAGTAACCAACCCGTTCAAAAATTGGCACCCTTATCATAAAATGGTTACTGGGCTACCAAGAGAGGGATCTTACTCTCTGCAAGGAGTCTGGAGAACGACCATCAACTCTTCAGATTTTGCCTGTGGCTGGTCGAGGCAAGTCTCCTCTACCTTGCTGATCTTAACGGTGTTGCTTCTGAAATCCTTGAAAGCCTTATTAAACCGTATACAGTTCAAAACGCCGATCCCAAACACTGCGAACTGCGAAAGTCCTATAAACGCCACGAAGCCAAAAAATCTCTTGGGCGGCGTAAGCCATGCCATACAGTAAACGGCCAATCCTTGACTTTCGGTTATGGATTCAGACTGTCTTTAAAGCTTCACACTTGAATACACCCTAGACCCTTTCAAGCCTTAACCGTAAAGGACACAGCCAGGAAGCTTCACACTGGCAGCTGGCCCTGTCCTTACTTCACCTGAGCCGCCTCTCTGACAATGAGAAGGATACCTGGTTCTGGGCTTTTCGGGGATGTCTCTAAACCCAAATGTTGAAGTCCTGTCTTTCCGGTTCAAGCCTCGAAGGTTTCAATCTGAGTCTTCGGATTTAGGTTTCCACAGACGTCCTCTTAGAACACTCTGCCTTCAGTCAACGGTTTAGGGGTTATCGGGTTTAGGATTTGAGGTTTAGATTTGAATTTTTTTTGAGGGGGGCGGGGTTGAGGTTTTGATATTTTCCATTTGGATTTTGCTGGTGCTTGGGGCCTGGAGGTTTGAGCTCCAGAGGCTCCTAGGAGGTCAGGAAGCCTAAGCCCTAAACCCTAGACCTTCAAACCTGGAGGTTAGGAAACCCGGAGATAGGTAACCCTAAACCCGATACATAACCCCCAAGCCCTGGTCGATTGTGTCAGCCCTGTCATGGGCTGAGTCTTGAGGCTTTGTTTGGAGGTTCGTGGCCCTTTTTGAGAAGGGTTGATATTGGGTTTAGGGTTTAGGTGTAATAGGGCAACTATAATCGTTCTAAGTGGGACATCCTTGTTTGGGGCATTTGGCACCCGGCTTATAACTGGCCATGAACCTTCAGGTAGGGTTGCTCCAAGATTCAGGGGTTGTTGTGAACCCAGAGGGTTTCCAAGCCCGAAGGCCACACCTAGGACAACGGAAGTTCCCCCCGCTGCCCCAATATCATGGGTTTTTGCCAGAGAGAGTGGGCACCTCGTCTGAGTGTAAAAAGGGTGAATCACTGCAGCAGACCGTTCTCCATTATTGCATCTTGGACCCTTTCCCTCGGGTTGTCTTTGCAGATCCAGGGTGCAGGCCAAGTTTCACAGCCGGGTTTCATTCAGCCCGCTGAGAACAGCATAGAACATCCTTGGTCCAGGGCACCACTCAGGGTGTATAGTATATATATATATATATATATATATATGTAGTATGTACAAATCCTCGCAGTGTAGATCTGGTGCTGCTTAGGCTGGCGATCTGGCTTGCCCGCTTGCCCGGGCCGTCACACCTCCAGGTGCACTCTTGTCACTGAGTCCACGACCATTGCGGATGCAGGATTGATTGGCTGCCTCAAAACTTCTCCTCATTTCTTGGCTCAGGGACAGTTTGCATTTGCTGCAGCTTTGCTTTACACCCACGAGACATTGAGACTTGCGAAGGATATGAAGCCGGTGGAAGTGGAGCCAAGTGCACCAGAGATGGTGATGGGACCGGAAATCACGGACCCGGCACAGCTGGCGCAGATGACCAACCAAGCCCTAGCAACATGCACCGGAAACAAGTTTGACTTCAACGTCGTTGGTCATGACCTTCAACTGGTTGAGGTCATCCTTAAACCTGGTGACAAGATCGTTGCAGAGAGCGGCTCACTTTGCTATATGGAGCCCGACATCACCTTTGAGTCACAATTCAATGATGGATCCAGGCCAGAAGGCAGCTGGTGGGAGAACATCAAAGATGCCGGCAAGCGCATCTTAGCCGGCACCTCCATCTCCATGTTGCACATTCAGAACACCGGCCAACAGGTTCGCAAGGTGGCCTTTTCATCACCGATCCCTGGCCATACCGTGGGTATAGATCTAGGGGCAATGGGCGGCTCGATGATGTGCTCGCGGCATGCTTTTCTGTGTGCTGCCATGGGAACAAGCATCCAGGTGGGATTCACACAAAAGTTGTCGGTCGGCTTCTTTGGTGGCGAAGGGTTTCTTTTGCAGAAGTTGGAGGGCAATGGGCTTGCATTCATCCATGCTTGTGGGGCAGTGGTCCGGCGCGAACTGAAAGAGGGCGAGCAGCTGCGTGTGGACACTGGCTGCGTGGTGGGCTTCTCTGCAAGTGTGAACTTCGATATTGCACGGGTTGGTAACATCAAGACATCTCTCTTTGGAGGCGAGGGTATCTTCTTTGCAACCCTCACAGGCCCCGGTGTAGTCTGGATCCAAAGTGTACCTTTCAGGAAGTTCGCCATGAAACTGTACCAAGAGATGCCTAGTCAAACCAAAGAAGTCAAAGAATCTTCGAGCAGCAGCAGGAAGGACTGAAATAGGCATGGGGACGAGTTGAAGCTAGCGGACCATGGTTGATGGAAGACGCGATGTACCCTGCCCTAACCCGAATGGTGTTCTGCACAACTTCGCCCCATGGCCGCAATTTCGTGCAAGGCCACATCATCTCCCCTCTCCTCCCGTTTTTCCTTGCTTTCAGGAGGACACCAGTGCACAGAGTCTCCTGAGGCACCTTTTGCTGGAGGAAACAATCTATCTAGGTGCGCCGAGTTCTTGGCCCAGCGCAAAATGCATCTGAAACATCACCTTTGTGTGTGCAGCTGTAGCTTTCCATCCTCTGCAAAAGTAGCAAGCGGCTCTGCGTACATGGTGTACCCTAGAGAAAATGCCAGCGACGTCACGAGATCAATGTGTAATTCTGATGTACCCTAAACCCTAAACCCCCCGACAACTCCTTACTGGGGAGGGGCTTGTTTGTGGGAAGGCAAACTCCTTGCTTGGAGGTTCATGAGTTTTTAATTGTGCTAGAGGTACCCTTAACAGGGCTGTAGCCTTGGGTACCGTGATGAGAGCTTTGGAATTGAAGCCAGGGCACAACGCCAAGCTCGTGGTGATCACCAGCTGTGCCCCGAGTGCCGGTATTCATTTCGGCAGGTTTCGGCTCAACCCCAATTTGCCCATCTGGCTTTGCAAGTCTCAGGCCCCGAGCCACCCCTGTACTGTAAGAAGACATCTGCGCAAGTTCGGACCCCTTGGTGTTTGTTCCGTCAAAGGAACGAATCCATGCTCTGGCAGCTCAAGCAGATAGAACTCCCAGGGTCTCCCCAACTCCAACCCCTAACAAGAGGCGTCTAGAGGCGCATCCCGCCACTCCAAACGAGAATCAGGCGGCCATGTTCGGGGATGCCCCACCTCAACAGCTGGCAGCGGTCGGGCGTTCTTTTTGTTTCTTGAGTACTCGAGACTCGAACTCGAATGCTGTAATTTTTGCAGCGCACGGTCTGAAGGAGTTGCGAAGCAGGAGAGCAAGGCGACAGAGAACTAGCCACGCATGTCAATCTAAATGGGCAGCCTTCCTACGACCCGCCGCCCCCGGCCCCCGAAAGCAGTGAAACCTATGAAACTTCAACCACAGGTTCTCGACGCACAGCCGTCATCCTTGACCTCTTGAGAGCCTTTACGCCTGCGCCTAAGCTTCACGAATGTAGCGCAGAGCACGCGGCGCAACAGCGCACGGAATCGCTGCTTGAAGGCGTAGCTTGCAATACGGGAGCATGAACTGCACGACAGTTTGAGCTGAAGAGTTGGCTGCATGTAGCTCTGAGGGTCGTATGCTGTACGATGTGATGCAACATGCCATCGCCTCTGGTGTTTGTGGATTTCGGTCGCGCGGCATAGCCCAAGTCTTAACGCTTTCTCCATCTAAACCCATCATGCCCAGTGCTTCAAGTCAATACTACGATGCCTGGCTCAGGTGGACAGACTAACCTCTCTGGAGGCTTGCTCAAGGGCCGCTTGACTGAGGGTGTTGGATCTAGGTTTGACCAGCGCGTGATCAGGGGCTGGGATGGGAGGCAGTGCCAAGCTTGAGACATGCAAGTGCGGCAATGCCTTGTGTGTTGATGGAATGCATGCACAAAAACCTTGCAACTAAAATCTATAGCCCTTCCTTAGCCATGCAAGACCCCCTACCTGACAAATGCGTGAGATGCTTCAGGTTTCCCGAATAGGCACTTAAGTCGTCCTCTTCAAGGCCTTCCAATCGTCATACAGCCATCTCTTTGTGCGGCACGCGTGCAGCTTGAACTCTACAGTGTTGCAGCCGTGTAGAATCTACAACCAACCCTAAACCCAAATGTCTTTCGAAGTCCCGCTATTCCACAAACCCGAAATCATATGCAAAAAGCTTATAAGCAGTAATAACCCTGCTTAAAACTTCCAGTAGACTCTGTGAGCCTCGACGCCGAGGTTTGGAGCTCCACAGGGAGAAGCCGCAGGCCACGCCCTCCGAGGGCCAAGTGGTGCAGGCGGAGCCTTTGGCCTTGCTTTGAGGTTCTTGTCTGGGAGTCCAGATGTGTTGGATTCAGAGCTTTCAGTTTAGGGTCTTTACTTTGGGGAGCTTCGAATCACTGAATCACCCCGAATCCCAACAAAAGCATTAGTCACTAGTCCGGAAATCCCAGACCACAAGCCACCCGGGAAATTCCATAAAGTTCAAAACCCGTACACATACTACAACTGCCGCTACTTGCTGAGACCCAAAGCCCCTCGCAGACCTCCAGCCTAAAAGCTAGAAGCCCGTGCCCCTGCCAGGTTGGCAACACTTACCATCGCCTTACACCGGCAGGGGCAGAGGCCAGCCGATGCCAAGAAAACGAAAGAAGCCGGGCTTCGGGGAATTGGTATGGGCATTGGCTTTGGCGTGGCTGAGATGTCGGGTTCCGTCCCTTTGTGTGTTTAGGGCGAGGGGCCCAAACGCAAAATATGGCAGGAGATTGAATTTCAAGGTTATCCTTAAGCGGGCCTCCCCTTCCGGCCCCCTCCCTTCTGAGGCATTGGATGAGGCGCGTCGCGCCACCGATGGCGGAAACTTGCAGCAGGCTCTGTAGATCCTCGAGGACACAGCACAGAAGGGTTCAGAGACCTCGAGGGTAGGGCTGTAAGCGACTACTCAAATCAAAGCCTTTGTGTTGGTCAAAGCTGATTCAACCTCAGCAAATGCAGCCGAACTGACTATACCGTCGTGCCTTGCCGAGTCCTTCCCATAGGGTCTTGTTGTTGAAGTGAAAATTTCTTGAAAGTTTCGTAGAGTCTGCGGAGTCTTCGAGCGCATTAGCCTGCAGCATGCAAGACCTCCACAGGACGCGTCGGGAACCTCGGGCGCTTCTCCACTGGCGCAAGGCGGAGTTCCCGTGTACCTAGCCCTGGCAGTTGGGAGGATCTTAGGGATGATGTTGATAGGTGTTCAGGAGGCTTCGTGGTTTGGAGGTTCGGGACTTGTTTACGAGATTTGCGGCTTGCTTCTGCTTTGAAAGTATGCCGAATCTTCTGCGTTACGTGTTTAGTTGTGAATCTCTTTGAGGCAGATAGAATGACAGGGAGCCTAAACATCGCTTCCTGCAGTCTAAGCATTGAGCCAGCTGCAACACCCTTCGATGCCGACTGTCGTCAAAATCCCCAAGTCAAGGCATGGCAGAATCAGGTGTTTTTCAGCCTTCAGCCCCCAAAGCCCTCGAAAGGTGCCTTGCTTGGCCTTTTCACCGATCTCCGCGAGTGCATGGCTGACCTTCACCATCGCGAGGACTACTGGAAGCCAGGGACTCCCATAAATCGGGGCCGGGGCGAGTTGCTGGGCACGGTCATTCCTCAGAAGCTGCGGGGTTGGGGCCGGTCGGGGATTGCTCCAAGACTTCAGGATTCAAGGCTTTAGGGCTTTGTTGTTAGTGTTAAGAAGGTTCGTCGAGAGGAGGGCATCATTCTTTTGGAGGAACAACTGCCCCCGAATTAGGGTTTAGGGTTTTAGGGTCTAGGGTTTAGGGTTTAGATTTGAGCACTGTCGATGCGCGATGCTTGATGCTTCTTGTCTCCACACTTCGTCAAGCGAATGTGGGGATTACCGGGCGGTGGTAAAGGCCCGATGCAAAAAGGGTTCAGACTTTAACTAGGGCTTCTTTTGGTGTCTGTAATGCAAGCCCTCCTTAAGTTTGGTCCACCTAGAAGCAACATAAACGTACGTAATGCAAGCCCTCTTTAAGTTTGGTCCACCTATAAGCAACATAAACCCCAAGCCTGAAAAACACTATCTGAATGTAGTTCCAAAACCTACGAAACTGGAGGTTTTAACCCTTGATCCAGTATGCCCGCCTTTCCGAGACCTTTTCGGCTTCGAGCATCAGACGATGGACGGTCGACGTTTGATTGAGTCAGGGGTTACATTGGGAGGTTCTATTTAGGGCTGAGGTCCTAGAGGTTAGTGGTTGCGGGTTGAAAATTGAGGGATCCGTTTTGGGTTCTAGGCTTCCGGCATCGTAGTAAGAATTTCGAATTGTCATGGAGTCCTTATTCAGATTTCATTTGGTGCATGCATGGATGTTAAGATCCAATGGAAGGATGATGTTGTTGTTTGGCTTCAGAAAGATGTTGTTGATCGTGTGTTTCTGCCTGGCTTGTTGGTGAATCGTGCATTGCTTGCTTTGTCGGTTGGCGGGTGTGATCGGGAGGCTTGGCGGGTGATCTTCTGTGCGCTTGCGCTTTTGGCGAAGAGGATGGTGGTACCAGACACTTTCAGTTAACCACTCGTCATCTCATGATCCGGCACGAAAGGCAGTTCAGCTGGCCCCGTGTCGGTAACCACTCCGAATACTGGATTGTGGGAGATGGGTGGGGCTGGACCTCGCGGTTGGCCGTGCAGGAGGGCTCATCCAAAGACCCGGTGATGCTAGTGTGGACCTCTTTCTTGGCAGCGCCCTTTGGGGAAGCAATTCCATGGCCGACCCTCTTGGGAGAGCCCTCTGGTTTGTCTTCCATGGCCCGTCCATGATCGAGAGTGCCGAGAGGCCGGACACACGACCCGGAGCCGGCGAGGAAGAGTGAGACTCACGGCGAGTGAGCTTGGTCTACCCTTCTGGAGTGTTTCGTGTTGCTTTCTTCCAAGCCTGGAGCCGGTCACGGAGGGTGGTGGGGAGGGTGGTTTTGTGTCGGGCAGGGCTTCGTCGTGAATGCTGCTTCTGCTGGCTTAGTTCGTTGTTAACTTGTTAAGTTTATGTTGATGTTGGTGGTTGTTTGCGGTCGTTATGTTTATATTGCTGTGGTGGTGGTGGTGGTGGTGGTGGTGGTGGTGGTGGTGGTGGTGGTGGTGGTGGTGGTGGTGGTGGTGGTGGTGGTGGTGGTGGTGGTGGTGGGGGTGGGGGTGGGGGTGGGGGTGGGGGTGGCGGTGGCGGTGGCGGTGGCGGTGGCGGTGGCGGTGGCGGTGGCGGTGGCGGTGGCGGTGGCGGTGGCGGTGGTGATGTTAGGTGTTGATGTTGGTGATGGTGTTGATGTTGTTGTTGGTGGTGGTGATGGTGGTGATGGTGGTGCCGGTGCTGGTGCTGGTACTGGAGTTGGTGCTGGAGTTGGTTTTGGTGTTGGTGTTGTTGTTGCTCTTCTTCTTGTTCTTGCTGTTATTGTCGTTTAGATCGGGGTTCTGGCGTGTGGGTTCTTTTTGTTCTTATTGCTGTTGGAGTTGTGGTGTTTCTTGTTATGCTTCTTGTTGCTTGTTGGGCTTCTTCTTTGTGGTTTAGGTTTTATGTTCAGGGTTTAGGGATTCGCGGATTAGGGTTTGGGTTTCAGGGCTAGGATTTTAACAATGGTTTCACCGTTCAGTTTATTGAGGGTGTAGGGTCTATTCAGGCTTAAGGTTATTTCGGATTTTAAGGTTTTGCTTGGGTTTGGTTTAGGATTTAGGGTTCAAGGTTCATTCAGGTTTGTTCAAAGTTTACTTGCGGTTCGTGAAAGCCTTGTATATTTCAGGGTTCTTTACTTAGAGCTGATTAAGTAAGGGTCAAGGTTTCATTGGGGTTCAAGGTTTCGGTAGGCTTCAATCGTCGAATGTTGAATTCAAGTTAGGGGTTTGTTTAGGGTTGACTGTTTATTTAGGGTTTCAGGTTTATTTGAGGTTTTTAGGGTTTGAAGCGTGAGGGTTTATTCGGGTTTTATGGCTTTTACTTGGGCTGCTGCAGGATGTACACGCGCGCATTGGGATTTAGTTCATTACGGCTTACAGGGTTATCTTGGGCTTCCAATTTTGGTTTAGGGTGTTAGGTTTTAGGGTTTATTTAGGGTGTAGTATATTTCCCCTGTCAAGTTTTTACGTCGCTGAAAAAGCACTTCAGTAGCTGCTCCGGCTCGAGCGCCTCCACGAGGCGCCGACTGAGGTGGTTGACCCCCGCGGGGGTTTAGGGTTTAAACCCCTAAACCCTAAACCCTAAACCCTAAACCCTAACCCCTAAATTTTAGACGGCCAAGGCCGAAGATGCGCCAGCGCAGGTTGTGGTTTGAAGAGCAGAAGGAAAGCGGGTTTGATGGAAAGCAACCGACAACCACAATTCAGTTTAAGTAAATTGGTAAGTTTCCGAAAAAGCAGTTTGAGCCGAACGGAGGTTTAAGTAAATTGAAGGCACCGAGGCAAAACAAAAGGGAGCAGAGCAGAGCAAGGCAGGGTTGCAGAGCTAAAACGCCCAATTTGGGGGCTTGGAGAGGAAACAAACGCTGTAAAGCTAGGGGTGAGAAAAGCCCAAGTTGAGGGCTTGGAGAAGGTCTGGAAAAGGCAGAAAACCTCAATTTGGGGGCTTGGAGGGGGTCTGGAAAAGGCCAAAACCCCAATTTGGGGGCTTGGAGGGGGTCTGGAAAAGGCACAACAGCCCAATTTGATGGTTTGGAGGGAGTCTGGAAAATGCCAAAAAGCACAATTTGGGGCTTTGGAAGGGGTCTGGAGAAATGCAAAAAAACTTGATTTGGGGGCTTGGAGGGGGTCTGGAAAAAGCCAAAAAACCCCAATTTGGGGGTCTGGAAAAGGCCAAAAAGCCCAATTTGAGCCTTTGGAGGGGGTCTGGAGAAAGGCCAAAAAGCACGATTTGGGGGCTTGGAGGGGGTCTGGAAAAGGCAAAAAACCCAATTTGGTGGCTGGAAAAGCCGGAAAACCCAAATTTGGAGGCTTGGAGGGGGTCTGGAGAAAGGCAAAAAAGGGGCTTGGAGGGGTTTGGAAAAAAATAAAAAAACCCAATTTGGCGGCTTGGAAGGGGTCTGGAAAAGGCAAAAACACCAAATTGGGTGCTTGGAGAGGGTCTGGAGAAAGGCAAAAAACCCGATTTTGGGCTTCGGAGGGGGTCTGGAGAAAGGCCAGAAAAACCAGAGGGTTGGAAAAAACCACAAAACCCAATTTGGGCCTTTGGAGGGGGTCTGGAGAAAGGCCAAAACCCCAATTTGGGGGCTTGGAGGGGTCTGGAAAAGGTTCAACAGCCCAATTTGATGGTTTGGAGGGGGTTTGGAAAATGCCAAAAAACCCAATTTGGGGCCTTGGAGGTGGTTTGGAGAAAAGCAAAAAATTCGATTTGGGAGCTTGGAGGGGGTCTGGAAAAGGCCAAAAAACACCAATTTGGGGGTTTCGAAAAGGCCAAAAAGCCCAATTTGGGCTTCTGGAGGGGGTCTGGAGAAAGGCAAAAAAAAAGCACGATTTGGGGGCTTGGAGGGGGTTTGGAAAAGGCAAAAAACCCAATTTGGTGACTTGGAGGCAGAAAACACCATTTTGGAGGCTTGGGGGGGGTTTGAAGAAAGGCAAAAAAGGAGGCTTGGAGGGGGTCTGGAAAAGGTAAAAAAAAACAAATTTGGCGGCTTGGAGGGTCTGGAAAAGGCAAAAAACTCCAATTTGGGTGCTTGGAGAGGGTCTGGAGAAAGGCAAAAAAACCCGATTTGGGGGCCAGCAAGATGCCAGCAAAAGGGTCAAAGCCAGGAAAAAGGGCAGGGCGGGCAGGGCAGGGGGCAGGGCAGGGGGCAGGGCAGGGGAGGGAAGGGGAGGGGGGGGGGAGGGGGCAGGGCGCAGGCAGGGCATGGCAGGGCAGGGCCAGGGCAGGGGCAGCGGGCAGGGCAGAGCAGGGCAGGGCAGAGCAGGGCAGGGCAGGGCAGGGCGGGAAAAGTTTAAAACCGACACCGGAAACGGAACCGGAAAAGATTAGGGACCAAGGATTAGCCCTATAAGAGAGTGATGCTAGTGCTTGCTTCGCGTGATATGCTCGGGGCGCCTTGCGCAGTCTCAAAAAACTGCGCTGGCGAACCCCTAAACCCTAAACCCTAAACCCTAAACCCCTAAACCCTAAACCCTCAAGAGCAGGATAAATAGAAATTGTGTGTCTTTCGCTTCGAAATGGATTGCATCTTCGATATTTTCGATTTTTCCTTAAACGTGTGCGTGGGAAGCCACACCCGCCCAGCCCAGTCCTGCCCAGCCCAACCCAGCCCAATTCAGCAGCTCCCAACCAGCCCAGGTCCAGCCCCGCCCACAGCCCAGCAGCCAGCCCCAGCCCCAGCCCAGCCAACCCACCCAGTCCCCCCAGCCCCCCAGCCCAGCCCCCACCCAGCCCGCACCAGCCAGCTCGGACCCCAGTCCGCCACCCAAAATGAAAGTTTCAAGTCAAAAAACAAAACCTGCTCAGAACTTTCGGTCAAAACGTTTCGGTCAAAACTGTCCCCCAAATCCCAGAAACCAAAATTCAAAAGCAAAACTCAAAACCCGGCAAAACCACCCAAAACCCACCAAAACCCACCGAAACTCCGGACCCAAACCCTATGCAATTTCTATCCGGGCTCGAACCCTATACAATTTCTATCCGAAGAAGACGGAGGCGGGGACGAGTCGGAGAGCTTATGGGGTCCTAGGTGCGTGGTCTCAGCCCGAAGAAGGCAGAGGCAGGGACGAGGCCGGAGGTCAACGGTGGAACAGCCGACCCAGCCCGGCCCAGCCAATTGCCTAAATCAAAATGCAAGAGCAAAAAACAAAACCCGCTCAAAACTCGCTCATAACCAAAACTTTCGCCCAGAACGTTTCGCTCAAAACTTTCGGTCGAAACCCCGGACCCAGCCCCGGCTGGATTTCGCCCTCCTATCCCAGCCCAGCAGCCGCCAATAGCCGCCAGCGGCTGCTCCCAGCACAGCCCCCAGCCCAGCCCCCAGAGCCCAACGGTCGCCCAGCCGACCCAGCCCAGCCCAGCCAATTGCCGAAATCAAAATACAAAAGCAAAAAACAAAACCCGCTCAAAACTCGGTCAAAACTCGGTCAAAACTCGGGACCTGAACCCTATACAATTTCTATAAACCCTAAACTCCGGCCTAAGCGCCGCCGCCCCACTGGCGGCGGCGGCCTAAGCGCCCCTCGCTACTTTTGCGACTCGCTCCTTTCCCGGGCTTCATGCCTTCCACGGAACAATACAACTAGCACGTACGTGGCACCACAAGCGTGAACCTGTTCTCTTTTGGGACAGGCCTGTCCCTGGCGTACGCCAATATTACAATAGAACATAGATATTACCACAAACCCTAACCCGGTGCTCCGTGACGTGCGCGCTTCCGGGGGGCTATTTTAGTCTAGTTGTCCTTTTGGAATGGCTTTGATTTCGTCAAAAACTACGAATGTCACGAGGATTCTGCTTGTCAGGGGCGCAGTCCTCGAGACAGTTGTCAAAATCTGAGCTTTTTGGTGGTCCTCCCGGACGGATTCTGGGCTTTTGATGGCTTCGCGCGGACAGAATCTAGCTTTGAAGTTGCCAAAACCCATGAAAAATACCAGGATTTTACGAGTCAGGGCCACGATCCTTGTGACAGTTGCCGAATTCTGAGCTTTTTGGTGTCGTACCGGACGGCTTCTGGTGTTTCAATGGCTTCTGCCGGACAAAATCTGCCAAAAACAAAGCTAGATCGCGAATTCGGCGGCTTTGGAAGCAGGAAATCCAAGAAATACAAGGGGCCTTGGAAATGGCCTCCGGAAAAGGAGCGGGCACTGCAAAATCTACGATTTTGGTGCTTTTGTGGGGTTTCCCCCATCTCGGGCCTTGGAAGCAGGAAAGCAAGAAATACAAGGGGCCTTGGAAATTGCATCCGGAAAAGGAGCACGTACTGCAAAATCGACGATTTTGGTGCTTTTGTGGGGTTCCATCATTTCGGCGGCCGTGGAAGCCGGAAATACTTGAAAATTCGAGGGGCCTTGGAAATGGCCTCCGGAAACGGAGCGGGCACTCCAAAATCGACGATTTTGGTGCTTTTGTGGGGTTTCCCCCATTTCGGGCTTTGGAAGCAGGAAATCCCTGAAAATTGGAGGGGCCTTGGAAATGGCCTCCGGGAAAGGAGCGGGTACTGCAAAATCGACGATTTTGGTGCTTTTGTGGGATTCCCTCCATTCCGGGCCTTGGAAGCAGGAAATCCGTAAAAATCTGAGGGGCCTTGGAAAAGGAGCACGCACTGCAAAATCGACGATTTTGGTGCTTTTGTGGAGTTTCCCCCATTTCGGGCCTTGGAAGCCGGAAATCCCTGAAAATTCGAAGGGCCTTGGAAATGGCCTCCGGAAAAGGAGCGGGTACTGCAAAATCAGCGATATGTGCTTTTGTGGAGTTTCACTCTGTCGGCGGCTTTGGAAGCCGGAAATCCTTGACAATCCGAAGGGGCCTTGGAAATGTCCTCCGGAAAAGGAACACGTACTGCAAAATCGACGATTTTAGTGCTTTTGTGGGGTTCCCCCATTTCAGCAACCTTGGAAGCCGGAAATCCGTGAAAATCCGAAGGGCCTTGGAAATGGCCTCCGGAAAAGGAGCGGGCACTCCAAAATCGACGATTTTGGTGCTTTTGTGGGGTTTCTCCCATTTCGGGCTTTGGAAGCTGGAAATCACAGAAAATCCGAGGCGCCTTGGAAATGGCTTCCGGAAAAGGAGCACGTACTGCAAAATCGACGATTTTGGTGCTTTTGTGGGGTTACCCCCCATTTCGGGCCTTGGAAGCCGGAAATACCTGAAAATTCGAGGGGCCTTGGAAATGGCCTCCGGAAAAGGAGCACGTACTGCAAAATCGACGATTTTGGTGCTTTTGTGGGGTTACCCCCCATTTCGGGCCTTGGAAGCCGGAAATACCTGAAAATCCGAGGGGCGTTGGAAATGGCTTCCGGAAAAGGAGCACATACTGCAAAATCAACGATTTTGGTGCTTTCGTGGGGTTCCCCCCATTTCGGCAGCCTTGGAAGCCGGAAATCCGTGAAAATCCGAGGGGCCTTGGAAATGGCTTCCGGAAAAGGAGCGGCTATTGCAAAATCGACGATTTTGGTGCTTTCGTGGGGTTCCCCCCATTTCGGGTTTTGGAAGCCGGAAATCCGTGAAAATCCGAGGGGCGTTGGAAATGGCCTCCGGAATAAGAGCGGGTACTGCAAAATCGACGATTTTTATGCTTTTGTGGGGTTCCCCCCATTTGGCGGCTTTGTTCTATGCCCATTCAATTTCGGAAATATAAGAGGATCCTTTCCGAAAGATGCTTATAAACAGAAATAAGTTTAGGCCCTAAACCCTAAAAGGAGTAGGTTTGGGTGGTTGCGCCGCCTCATGAACGGCGCGGGGTGGGAAAAAGGAATCGGGCCGCCAGAAGCCGGCCGAAGAGCAGCCTTCGCTGCAAGCACGCCGTCCACCGCAAGACCCACACAAGCACTGACGGCTTACCCGCCCCCGGAAACCAAACAACTTCCGTGAAAAAGCGCGAAACCCTAAACCCTAAACCCTAAACCCTAAGGGGTACGATTTGTTAAGGGCATTGGGTTCTGCATCTTGTGATATCACACAGGAGACAGGGGGTACGATTTGTTACGGGCATTTGGTTCTCCATCTTGTGATATCACAAACGAGACACAAGGTACGATTTGTTGCGGGCATTGGGTTTTGCATCTTGTGAGTTCACACAGGAGACAGGGGGTACGTTTTGTTACCGGCATTGGGTTCTGCATCTTGTGCTATCACACACGAGACAGGGGGTACGGTCTGTTACGGGCATTGGGTTCTGCATCTTGTGATATCACACACGAGACAGGGGGTACGATTTTTACGGGCATTGGGATCTGCATTTTGTGATATCACACACGAGATAGGGGGTACGATTTGTTACGGGCATTGGGTTCTGCCTCTTGTGATGTCACACAAGAGACACTCGGTACGATTTGTTACGGGCATTGGGTTCTGTATCTTGTGATATCACACACGAGACAGGGGGTACGATTTGTTACGGGCATTGGGTTCTGCATCTTGTGATATCACACACGAGACAGGGGGTACGATTTTTTACGGGCATCGGGTTCTACATCTTCAGATATCGCGCAGGAGACACATTACTACGGTTTGATACAGGCATTCGGTTTTGCATCTTGTGATATCGCACACGAAACAGGGGGTACGATTTGTTACGGGTATTGGGTTCTGCATCTGTGATAGCAAACACGACACAGGGAGTATGTTTTGTTACGGGCATTGGGTTCTGAATCTTGTGATGTCACACACGAGACAGGAGGTACGATTTGTTACGGGCATTGGGTTCTGCATATTGTGATATCACACACGAGACAAGGGTCACAATTTGTTGCGGGCATGGGGTTCTGCCTCCTGTGATATCACACACGAGACAGGGAGTATTATTTCTTAGGGGCATTGGGTTCTGCATCTTGTGATATTTTACAAGACAAGGGGTTACGATTTGTTACGGGCTTTGGGTTCTGCATCTTGTCATATCACACACGAGACAGGGGGTAGGATTTGTTACGGGCATTGGATTCTGCATCTTGAGATATCTCTCACGAGACAAGGAGTTACGAGTTGTTACGGGCATTGGGTTCTGGTTCGCGTGGCATGACACACGCGACAGGGGTACGATTTGCTTCGGGCACTGGGTTCTGCATCTTGTGATATCACATACGAGACAGGAGGTACGATTTGTTACGGGCATTGGGTTCTGCATCTTGAGATATCACGCACGAGACAGGGGGTACGATTCGCTTCGGGCATCGGGTTCTGCATTTTGTGATATTACACACGAGACAGCGGGGTATTTTTTGTTGCGGGCATTGGGTTCTGCATTTTATGATATCACACACGAGATAGGGGGTACGATTTGTTACGGGCATTTTGTTCTGCATCTTGTGATATCACACACGAGACAGGGGGTACGATTTGTTACGGGCATTGGGTTCTGCATCTTGTCATATCGCACACGAGAGAGGGAAAACGATCTGTTACGGGCATTTGGTTCTGCATCGTGTGATATCACACACGAGACAGGGGGTACGATTTGTTACGGGCATCTTGTGATATCACACACGAGACAGGGGGTACGATTTGATACCGGCATTGGGTTGTGCATCTTCTGATATGACACACGCGAAACAGGGGGTACGATTGTTACGGGCATTGCATTTTGTGATGTCTTGCACGAGACAGGGGGTACGATTTCTTACGGGCATTGGGGTCTGCATCTTGTGATATCACACCAGAGATACGGAGTACGTTGTTTTTACGGGCATTGGGTTCTATATTCTGTGATATCACACACGAGACAGGGGGTACGATTTGTTACGGGGCGTTGGGTTCTGCATCTTGTGATATCACACACGAAACACAGGGTACGATTTGCTACGGGCATTGGGTTCTGCATCTTATTGTGTTATCACACACGAGACAAGGGGTACCGATTGCTGCGGGCTTTGGGTTCTGCATGTTGTGATATCACACACGAGACAGGGGGCACGGTTTGTTACGGGCATTGGGTTCTGCATCTTGTGATATCACACAGGAGACAGGGGGTACGATTTGTTACGGGCATTGGGTTCTGCATCTTGTGATATCACACACGAGATAGGGGGTACGATTTGTTACGGGCATTAGGTTCTGCAGCTTGTGATATCACACAGGAGACAGGAGGTACGATTTGTTACGGGCATTGGGTTCTGCATCTTGTTATATCACAAACGAGACACAAGGTACGATTTGTTACGGGCATTGGGTTCTGCATTTTGTGATATCACACACGAGACAGGGGGTGCGATTTGTTACGGGCATTGGGTTGTGCATGCACTGTTACGGGCATTGGGTTATCATATCACACACGAGACAGGGGGTACGATTTGTTACGGGCATTGGGTTTTGTTACGGGCATTGGGTTCTGCATCTTGTGATATCACACACGAGACAGGGGGTACGATTTGTTACGGGCATTGGGTTCTGCATCTTGTGATATCACACACGAGACAGGGGGTACGATGTGTAACAGACATTGGGTTCTGCACTTTGTGCTATCACACACGAGACAGGGGGTACAACTTGTTGTGGGCATTGGGATCTGCATCTTGTGATATCACACACGAGACAGGGGGTACGATTTGCTACGGGCATTGGGTTCTGCACTTTGTGCTTTTACACACGAGACAGGGGGTACGATTTGTTACGGGCTTTGGATTCTGCATCTTGTCATACCACACACAAAACAAAGGGTACGGTTTGTTACGGGCATTGGGTTCTGCATCTTGTGATATCACACACGAGACGGGGGGTACGATTTGTTACGGGCATTGGGTTCTGCATCTTGTGATATCACACAGGAGACAGGGGGTACGATTTGTTACGGGCATTTGGTTCTCCATCTTGTGATATCACAAACGAGACACAAGGTACGATTTGTTACGGGCATTGGGTTTTGCATCTTGTGAGTTCACACAGGAGACAGGGGGTACGATTTGTTACGGGCATTGGGTTCTGCATCTTGTGATATCACACACGAGCCAGGGGGTACGATTTGCTACGGGCATTGGGTTCTGCACTTTGTGCTTTTACACACGAGACAGGGGGTACGATTTGTTACGGGCATTGGGTTCTGCATCTTGTGATATCACACACGAGACAGGGGGTACGATTTTTACGGGCATTGGGATCTGCATTTTGTGATATCACACAGGAGATAGGGGGTACGATTTGTTACGGGCATTGGGTTCTGCCTCTTGTGATGTCACACAAGAGACACTCGGTACGATTTGTTACGGGCATTGGGTTCTGTATCTTGTGATATCACACACGAGACAGGGGGTACGATTTGTTACGGGCATTGGGTTCTGCATCTTGTGATATCACACACGAGACAGGGGGTACGATTTTTTACGGGCATCGGGTTCGAGACACATTACTACGGTTTGATACAGGCATTCGGTTTTGCATCTTGTGATATCGCACACGAAACAGGGGGTACGATTTGTTACGGGTATTGGGTTCTGCATCTTGTGATAGCAATCACGACACAGGGAGTATGCTTTGTTACGGGCATTGGGTTCTGAATCTTGTGATGTCACACACGAGACAGGGGGTACGATTTGTTACGGGCATTGGGTTTCTGCATATTGTGATATCACACACGAGACAAGGGTCACAATTTGTTGCGGGCATGGGGTTCTGCCTCCTGTGATATCACACACGAGACAAGGGGTACCATTTGTTACGGGCATTGGGTTCTGCATCTTGTGATATTTTACAAGACAAGGGGTTACGATTTGTTACGGGCTTTGGGTTCTGCATCTTGTCATATCACACACGAGACAGGGGGTAGGATTTGTTACGGGCATTGGATTCTGCATCTTGAGATATCTCTCACGAGACAAGGAGTTACGAGTTGTTACGGGCATTGGGTTCTGGTTCGCGTGGTATGACACACGTGACAGGGGTACGATTTGCTACGGGCATTGGGTTTTGCATCTTGTGATATCACACACGAGACAGGGGGTACGATTTGTTACCGGCATTGGGTTCTGCATCTTGTGATATCACACACGAGACAGGGAGTACGATTTGTTACGGGCATTGGGTTCTGCATCTTGTGATATTACACACGAGACAGCGGGGGATTTTTTGTTGCGGGCATTGGGTTCTGCATTTTATGATATCACACACGAGATAGGGGGTACGATTTGTTACGGGCATTTTGTTCTGCATCTTGTGATATCACACACGAGACAGTACGATTTGTTACGGGCATTGGGTTCTGCATCTTGTCATATCGCACACGAGAGAGGGAAAACGATCTGTTACGGGCATTTGGTTCTGCATCGTGTGATATCACACACGAGACAGGGGGTACGATTTGTTACGGGCATTGGGTTCTGTTTCTTGTGATATCACACACGAGACAGCGGGTACGATTGGTTTCGGTCATTGCGCTCTGCATCTTGTGATATCACACAGGAGACAGGAGATACGATTTGTTACAGGCATTAGGTTTTTGTTCTCGTGATATGACATACGAGATAGAGGGTACGATTTGTTACGGGCATTGATTGGGTCCTGCGAATTCGTGATATCACAGATGAAATAGGAGGTACGATTTGTTACGGGCATCGGGTTCTGCATCTTGTGATATCACACACGAGAAAGGGGGTACGAATTCTTACGGGCGTTAGGTTCTGCATCTTGTGAAACCAAACGCAAGACAGGAGGTACGGTTTGTTACGGGCATTGGGTTCTGCATCTTGTGATATCACACACGAGACAGGGTGTACGGTTTGTTACGGTCATTGGGTTCTGCATCTTGTGATATCACACAAGAGACAGTGGGTACGATTTGTTGCGGGCATTGGTTTCTGCATCTTGTGATATCACACACGAGACAGGGGGTAGGATTTGCTACGGGCATTTGGTTCTGCACTTTGTGCTATCACACACGAGACGTGGGGTACGATTTGTTACGGTCATTGCGTTCTGCATCTTGTGATATCACACACGAGACAGCGGGTACGATTTGTTACGGGCATTGCATTCTGCATCTTGTGATATCACACAGGAGACAGGGGGTACGATGTGTAACAGACATTGGGTTCTGCATCTTATGATACCACACACGAGACAGGGGGTACGATTTGTTACGGGCATGGGGTTTTTCTTTTTATGATATCACACACGAAACAGGGCGTACTATTTGTTACGGGCATTGGGATCTGCGTCTTGTGATATCACACACGAGACAGGGGGTACGATTTGTTACGGGCATTGGCATCTGCATCGTGTGATATCACACACGAAACAAGGGGTACGATTTGTTACGGGCATTTGGATCTGCATCTTGTGATATCGCACACGAGACGTGGGGTACGATTTGTGAGGGGCATTGGGTTCTGCATCTTGTGATATCACACACGAGACAGGGGGTACGATTTGTTACGGGCATTGGGTTCTGCATCTTGTGATATCACACACGAGACAGGAGGTACGATTTGTTACGGGCATTGGGTTCTGCATCTTGTGATGTCACACAAGAGACACTCGGTAGGATTTGTTACGGGCATTGGGTTTTGCATCTTGTGATATCACACACGAGACAGGGGGTACGGTTTGTTACGGGCTTTGGGTTCTGCATCTTGTGATATCACACATGAGACAGGGGGTACGATTTGTTGCGGGCATTGGTTTCTGCATCTTGTGATATCACACACGAGACAGGGGGTACGTTTTTTCACGGGCATTGGGATCTGCATCTTGTGATATTACACACGAGACAGTACGATTTGTTACTGGCATTGGGTTCTGCATCTTGTGATATCACTCACGAGACAAGGGGGTACGATTTGATACGGATATTGGGTTCTGCATCTTGTGACATCATACACGAGACAGGGGGTACGGTTTGTTACGGGCGTTGGGTTCTGCATCTTGTTATATCACACACGAGAGAAGGTGTACGACTTATTCGGGCATCGGTTTCGGCTTCTTGTGGTATCACACACGGGACACGGGGTACGATTTGTTACGGGCATTGACTCTGCATCTTGTGATATTTTACACGAGACAGGGGGTACGATTTGTTATGGGTATTGGGTTCTGCATCTTATGATATCACACACGAGACAGGGGGTACGATTTGTTACGGGCATTGGGTTCTGCATCTTGTGGTATCACGCACGAAAGAGGGGGTGCGATTTGTTACGGGCATTGGGTTCTGCATCTTGTGATATCACACACGAGACAGTACGATTTGTTACGGGCATTGGGTTCTGCATCTTGTGATATCACGCGCGAAACAAGGGGTACGATTTGCTTCGGGCACTGGGTTCTGCATCTTGAGATATCACACACGAAACAAGGAGTATTATTTCGTAGGGGCATTGGGTTCTGCATATCGCACACTAGAAAGGGAAAACGATCTGTTACGGGCATTGGATTCTGCATATTGTGGGGATTGATTCTGCATCTTGTGATATTATACACGAGACAGGGGGTACGATTTGTTATGGGTATTGGGTTCTGCATCTTATGATATCACACACGAGACAGGGGGTACGATTTGTTACGGGCATTGGGTTCTGCATCTTGTGATATTACACACGAGACAGGGGGTACGATTTGTTACGGGCATTGGGTTCTGCATCGTCTGAAATCACACACGAAACAAAGGGTACGGTTTGTTACGGGCATTGGGTTCTGCATCTTGTGATATCACACACGAGACAGGGGGTACGATTTGTTACGGGCATTGGGTTCTGCATCTTGTGATATCACACAGGAGACAGGGGGTACGATTTGTTACGGGCATTTGGTTTTCCATCTTGTGATATCACAAACGAGACAGGGGGTACGATTTGTTACCGGCATTGGGTTCCGTATCTTGTGATATCACACAGGAGACAGGGGGTACGATTTGTTACGGGCATTGGGTTCTGCATCTTGTGATATCACACACGAGCCAGGGGGTACGATTTGCTACGGGCATTGGGTTCTGCACTTTGTGCTATCACACACGGCACAGGGAGTACGATTTGTTACGGGCATTGGGTTCTGCATCTTGTGATATCACACACACGAGACGGTTCGATTTGTTACGGGCATTGGGTTCTGCATCTTGTCATATCGCACACGAGAGAGAGAAACCGATTTGTTACGGGCACTGGGTTCTGCATCTTGTGATATCACAAACGAGACACGGGGTACGATTTGTTACGGTCATTGGGTTCTGTATCTTGTGATATCACTCACGAGACAGGGGGTACGATTTGTTACGGGCATTGGGTTCTGCATCTTGTGATATCACATGCGAGACAGTGGGTACGATTTGTAACGGGCATTGGGTTCTACATCTTCAGATATCGCGCACGAGACACGTTAGTACGGTTTGCTACAGGCATCGATTTCTGCCTTTTGTGACATCGCACACGAGACAGGGGGTATGATTTGTTACGGGTATTGGGTTCTGCATCTTGTGATAGCAATCACGACACAGGGAGTATGTTTTGTTACGGGCATTGGGTTCTGCATCTTGTGATGTCACACACGAGACAGGGTGTACGATTTGTTACAGGCAGTGGGTTCTGCATATCGTGATTTCACACACGAGACAGGGGTCACAATTTGTTGCGGGCATGGGGTTCTGCCTCCTGTGATATCACAAACGAGACAGGGAGTATTATTTCTTAGGGGCATTGGGTACTGCATCTTGTGATATGTTACAAGACAAGGGGTTACGATTTGTCACGGGCTTTGGGTTCTGCATCTTGTGATATCACAAACGAGACAGGGGGTAGGATTTGTTACAGGCATTGGGTTCTGCATCTTGAGATATTTCACACGAGACAGGGGGTTTCGATTTGTTACGGGCATTGGGTTCTGGTTCGCGTGGTATGACACACGTGACAGGGGGTACGATTTGCTTCGGGCACTGGGTTCTGCATCTTGTGATATCACAGACGAGACAGGAGGTACGATTTGTTACGGGCATTTGGTTCTGCATCTGGTGATATCACACACGAGACACGTGGTACGATTTGTTACTGGCATTGGGTTTTGCATCTAGCGATATCGCACACGAGACAGGGGGTACGATTTGTTACGGGCATTGGGTTCTGCATCTTGTGATATCACACACGAGACAGGGAGTACGGTTTGTTACGTTCATTGGGTTCTGCATCTAGTGAAATCACACAAGAGACAAGGGGTACCTTTTGTTACGGGCATTGGGTTCTGCATCTTGTGATATCACACAGGAGACACGGGGTACGATTTGCTACGGGCATTGGGTTTTGCATCTTGTGATATCACACACGAGACAGGGGGTACGATTTGTTACGGGCATTGGGTTCTGCATCTTGTCATATCGCACACAAGACAGGGGGTACGATTTGCTTCGGGCATCGGGTTCTGCATCTTGTGATATCACACACGAGACAGGGGGTACGATTTGTTGCGCGCATTGGGTTCTGCGTTTTGTGAGATCACACACGAGATAGGGGGTACGATTTGTTGCGGGCATTGGGTTCTGCATCTTGTGATATCACACACGAGACAGTGGGTACGATTTGTACGGGCATTGGGTTCTGCATCTTGTGATATCACACACGAGACAGGGGGTACGATTTATTACGGGCATTAGGTTCTGCATCTTGTGATATTACACACGAGACAGTGGGTACGATTTGTTGCGGGCATTGGGTTCTGCATCTTTTGATATCACACACGAAACAGGAGGTACGATTTGTTACGGGCATTGGGTTCTGCATCTTGTGATATCACACACGAGACAAGGGGTACGATTTGCTACGGGCATTGGGTTCTTCATCTTGTGATATCACACAGGAGACAGTGGGTACGATTTGTTCGGGGCATTGGGTTCTGCATCTTGTGATTGGAGTCTGCATCTTGTGATATCACACAGGAGACAGGGGGTACGATTTGCGGGCATTAGGTTTTGGTTCTCGTGATATGAGATACGAGATAGAGGGTAGGATTTGTTACGGGCATTGGGTCCTGCGTTTCGTGATATCACACACGAGACAGGGGGCACGATTTGAACGGGCATTGGATTTTGCATCTTGTGATATCACACACGAGACAGGAGGTACGATTTCTTACGGGCGTTGGGTTCTGCATCTTGTGAAACCAAACGCAAGACAGGAGGTACAGTTTGTTACGGGCATTGGGTTCTGCATCTTGTGATATCACACACGAGACAAGGGGTACGATTTGTTACTGGCATTGGGTTCTGCGTCTTGTGATATCACACACGAGACAGGGGGTACCTTTCGTTACGGGCATTGGGTTCTGCATCTTGTGATATCTTAAACCAGACAGGGGGTACGATTTGTTACGGGCATTTGGTTCTGCATCGTGTGATATCACACACGAGGCGTGGGGTACGATTTGTTACGGTCATTGGGTTCTGCATCTTGTGATATCACACACGAGACAGGAGGTACGATTTGTTACGGGCATTGCGTTCTGCATCATGTGATATCACATACCAGACAGGAAGTAAGATTTATTGTGGGCATTGGGTTCTGCATCTTGTGATACCACACACGAGACAGGGGGTACGATTTGTTACGGGCATTGGGTTTTTCATCTTATGATATCACACACGAGACAGGGGTTACGATTTGTTACGGGCATTGGGTTCTGGTTCGCGTGGTATGACACACGTGACAGGGGGTACGATTTGCTTCGGGCACTGGGTTCTGCATCTTGTGAAATCACACACGAGACAAGAAGTACGATTTGTTACGGGCATTGGGATCTGCATCTTGTGATATCACACACGAGACAGCGGGTACGATTTGTTACGGGAATTGGGTTCTGCATCTTGTGATATCACACACGAGACACGGGGTGCGATTTGTTACGGGCATTGGGCTTTGCATCTTGTGATGTCACACAAGAGACAGTGGGTACAATTTGTTACGGGCATTGGGCTCTGCATCTTGTAAAATGTCACAGGAGACAGGGGGTACGATTTGTTATGGGCATTGGGCTCTGGTTCGCGTGGTAGGACACACGAGACAGGGGGTACGATTTGTTACGGGCATTTGGTTCTGCATCGTTTGATATCACACACGAGACAAGGGGTACCATTTGTTACGGGCATTGGGTTCTGCATCTTGTGATACCACACGGGAGACAAGGTGTACGACTTGTTGCGGGCATCGGGTTCTGCTTCTTTCGTTATTACACACCAGACAGTAGGATTTGTTACTGGCATTGGGTTCTGCATCTTGTGATATCACTCACGGGACAATGCCCCTCACAAATCGTACCTCCTGTCTCGTGTGTGATATCACAAGATGCAGAACCCAATGCCCGTAACAAATCGTTCCTCCTTGTCTCGTGTGTGATATCACTAGATGCAGAACCAAATGCCCGTAACAAATCGCACCCCCTGTCTCGTGTGTGATATCACAAGATGCAGAACCCAATGCCCGTACAAATCGTACTTCCTGTCTCGTGTGTGATATCACAAGATGCATAACCCAATGCCCGTAACAAATCGTACCTCCTGTCTCGTGTGTGATATCACAAGATGCAGAATCCAATGCCCGTATTAAATCGTACCGATTGTCTCTTGTTTGACATTACAAGATGCAGAACCCAATGCCCGTAACAAATCGTACCCCCTGTCTCCTGTGTGATATCACAAGATGCAGAACCCAATGCCCGTAACACATCGTACCCCGTGTCACGTATGTGATATCATGCGAGCCATAACCCAATGCCCGTAACAAATCGCACCCCGTGTCTCGTGTGTGATATCACATGATGCAGATCCCAATGCCCGTAACAAATCGTACCCCCTATCTCGTGTGTGATATCACAGAATGCAGAACAAAATGCCCGTAACAAACCGTACCCCCTGTCCCTTGTGTGATATCACACTCGTGTGTGATATCACAAGATGCAGAACCCAATGCTACCCCCTGGCTTATGTGATATCACAAGATGCAGAACCCAATGCCCCTAACAAATCGTACCTCCTGTCTCGTGTGTGATATCACAAGATGCAGAACCCAATGCCCGTACAAATCGTACCCCTTGTCTCGTGTGTGATATCACAAGATCCGAAACCCAATGCCCGTAACAAAGCGTACCCCCTGTCTCGTTTGTGATATCACAAGATGCAGAACCCAATGCCGGTAACAAATCGTACCCCCTGTCTCGTGTGTGATATCACAAAATGCAGAACCCGATGCCCGTACAAATCGTGAAACCTGTCTCATGTGTGATATCACAAGATGCAGACCCTAATGCCCGGCCCGTAACAAGTCGTACCCCTCTATCTCGTATGTGATATCACGCGAACCAAAACCCGATGCCCGTAACAAGTCGTACCCCGTGTCTCGTGTATGATATCACCAGATGCAAATCCCAATGCCCGTAACAAATCGTACCTCCTATCTCGCATGTGATATCACAAGATGCAGAACCCCATGCTCGTTACAAATCGTACCCCCTTGTCTCGTGTGTGATATCACAAGATGCAGAACCCAATGCCTGTAACAAATCGTACTGTCTCGTGTGAAATATCACAAGTTGTAGAACCCAATGCCCGTTCAAATCGTGCCCCCTGTCTCGTGTGTGATATTACAAGATGCAGAACCCAATGCCCGTAACAAATCGTACCCCCTGTCTCGTTTGTGATATCACACGAAGCAGAACCCAATGCCCGTAACAAATCGCACCCCTTGTCTCGTGTGTGATATCAAAAGAAGCAGAACCCAATGCCCCTAACAAATCGTACCCCCTGTCTCGTGTGTAATATAACAAGATGCAGAACCCAATGCCCGTAACAAATCGTACCCCCTGTCTCGTGTGTGATATCACAAGATGCAGAACCCAATGCCGGTAACAAATCGTACCCCCTGTCTCGTGTGTGATATCACAAGATGCAAAACCCAATGCCCGTAACAAATCGTACCCCTTAGACATGGAGTACCACTTGTTACGGGCATTGGGCTCTGCATCTTGTGATATCACAAACGAGATAAGGGGGTACGACTTGTTACGGGCATTGGGTTCTGCATCTTGTGATATCACAAACGAGACAGGGGGTACGTTTTGTTACGGGCATTGGGTTCTGCATCTTGTGATATCACACACGAGCCAGGGGGTACGATTTGTTACGGGCATGTTAGGGTCATTGGGTTCTGCATCATGTGATATCACATACGAGACAGGAAGTAAAATTTATTGTGGGCATTGGGTTCTGCATCTTGTGATATAGACGAGACAGGGGGTACGATTTGTTACGGTGATTGGGTTCTGCATCTTGTGAAATCACACACGAGACAAGCGGTACCATTTGTTACGGGCATTGGGCTCTGCATTTTGTGATATCACACACGAGATAGAGGGTACGATTTGTTACGGTAATTGGTTTCTGCATCTTGTGATATCACACACGAGACAAGCGGTACGATTTGTTACGGGCATTGGGCTTTGCATTTTGTGATATCACACACGAGATAGGGGGTACGATTTGTTACGGTAATTGGGCTCTGCATCTTGTGATAACACACAGGAGACAGTGGGTACGATTTGTTGCGGGCATTGGGTTCTGCATCTTGTGATATCACACACGAGACAGGGGGTACGATTTGTTACGGGTATTGGTTCCTTCATTTTTTGATATCACACACGAAACAAGGTGTACGACTTGTTGCGGGCATCGGGTTCTGCTTCTTGTGGTGTCACACAGGAGACAGGAGGTACGATTTGTTACGGGCATTGGGTTCTGCATCTTGTGATATCACACAGATGACAGGGCTGCATCTTGTGATATCACACACGAGACAGCGGGAACGATTTGTTACGGGCATTTCGTTCTGAATCTTGTGATGTCAAACAAGAGACAATCGGTACGATTTGTTACGGGTATTGGGTTCTGCATCTTGGGATATCACACACGAGACAAGGGGTACGATTTGCTGCGGGCATTGGGTTCTGCATCTTGTGATGTTACACACGAGACAAGGGGTACGATTCGTTACGGTCATTGGGTTCTGCATCTTGTGATATCACACACGAGACAGGGGGTACGATTTTTACGGGCATTGGGATCTGCATCTTGTGATATCACAGAAGTGACAGGGGGCACGTTTTATTACGGGCATTGGGATCTGCATCTTGTGATGTCACACAAGAGACACTCGGTAGGATTTGTTACGGGCATTGGGTTCTGCATCTTGTGATATGACACACGAGACAGGGGGTACGATTTGTTACGGGCATTTGGTTTTCCATCTTGTGATATCACAAACGAGACAGGGGGTACGATTTGTTACGGGCATTGGGTTCCGTATCTTGTGATTTCACACACGAGATAGAGGGTACGATTTGTTACGGTAATTGGGATCTGCATCTTGTGATATCACACAGGAGACAGTGGGTACGATTTGTTAGGGGCATTGGGTTCTGCATCTTGTGATATCACACACGAGACAGGGGGTACGATTTGTTACGGGCATTGGGTTCTGCATCTTGTGATATCACACACACGAGACGGTTCGATTTGTTACGGGCATTGGGCTCTGCATCTTGTGATATCACACACGAGACAGGAGGTACGATTTGTTACGGGCATTGGGTTCTGCATCTTGTGATATCACACACGAGACAGGGGGTACGATTTGTTACGGGCATTAGGTTCTGCATCTTGTGATATTACACACGAGACAGGGGGTCCGATTTGTTGCGGGCATTGGGTTCTGCATCTTTTGATATCACACACGAGACAGGAGGTACGATTTGTTACGGGCATTGGGTTCTGCATCTTGTGATATCACACACGAGACAAGGGGTACGATTTGCTACGGGCTTTGGGTTCTTCATCTTGTGATATCACACAGGAGACAGTGGGTACGATTTGTTAGGGGCATTGGGTTCTGCATCTTGTGATATCACACACGAGACAGGGGGTACGATTTGTTACGGGCATTGGGCTCTGCATTTTGTGATATCACACACGAGACAAGGGGTACGATTTGTTACCGGCATTGAGTTCTGCATCTTGTGATATCACACAGGAGACAGGGGGTACGATTTGTTGCGGGCATTAGGTTTTGGTTCTCGTGATATGAGATACGAGATAGAGGGTAGGATTTGTTACGGGCATTGGGTCCTGCGTTTCGTGATGTCACACACGACAGGGGGCACGATTTGAACGGGCATTGGGTTTTGCATCTTGTGATATCACACACGAGACAGGAGGTACGATTTCTTACGGGCGTTGGGTTCTGCATCTTGTGAAACCAAGCGCAAGACAGGAGGTATAGTTTGTTACGGGCATTGGGTTCTGCATCTTGTGATATCACACACGAGACAGGGAGTACGGTTTGTTACGTTCATTGGGTTCTGCATCTAGTGAAATCACACACGAGACAGGGGGTACCTTTTGTTACGGGCATTGGGTTCTGCATCTTGTGATATCACAAACCAGACAGGGGGTACGATTTGTTACGGGCATTTGGTTCTGCATCGTGTGATATCACACACGAGGCGTGGGGTACGATTTGTTACGGTCATTGGGTTCTGCATCCTGTGATATCACACACGAGACAGGAGGTACGATTTGTTACGGGCATTGGGTTCTGCATCTTGTGATATCACACACGAGACAAGGGGTACGATTTGCTACGGGCATTTGGTTCTGCATCTTGTGATACCACACACGAGACAGGGGGTACGATTTGTTATGGGCATTGGGTTTTTCATCTTATGATATCACACACGAGACAGGGGGTACGATTTGTTACGGGCATTGGGTTCTGCGTCTTGTTATATCACACACGAAACAGTGGGTACGATTTGTTACGGGCATTGGCATCTGCATCGTGTGATGTCACACACGAAACAAGGGGTACGATTCGCTACGGGCATTGGGTTTTGCATCTTGTGATATCACAGAAGTGACAGGGGGCACGTTTTATTACGGGCATTGGGTTCGGCATCAAGTGATGTCACACACGAGACAGGGGGTACGATTTGTTACGGGCATTGGGTTCTGCATCTTGTGATATGACACACGAGACAGGGGGTACGATTTGTTAGGGCGGCGTTGGGTTCTGCCTCTTGTGATATCACACACGAGACAGGGGGTACGATTTGTTATGGGCATTGGGTTCTGGTTCGCGTGGTAGGACACACGAGACAGGGGGTACGATTTGTTACGGGCATTTGGTTCTGCATCGTGTGATATCACACACGAGACAAGGGGTACCATTTGTTACGGGCATTGGGTTCTGCATCTTGTGATATCACACGCGAGACAAGGTGTACGACTTGTTGCGGGCATCGGGTTCTGCTTCTTTTGATATTACACACCAGATAGTAGGATTTGTTACGGGCATTTGGTTCTGCATCTTGTGATATCACACACGAGACAGGAAGTACGATTTGTACGGGCATTGGGTTCTGCATCTTGTGATATCACACACGAGACAGGGGGTACGATTTGTTACCGGCATTGGGTTCTGCATCTTGTGATATCACACACGAGACAGGGGGTACGATTTGTTACGGGCATTCGGTTCTGCATCTTGTTATATTACACACGAGACAGGGGGTACGATTTGTTAGGGGCATTGGGTTCTGCTTCTTTTGATATCACACACGAGACAAGGGGTACGATTTGTTACTGGCATTGGGTTCTGCATCTTGTGATATCACACACGAGACAGGGGTGCGATTTGTTACGGGCATTGGGTTCTGCTTCGTGTGATTTCACACACGAGACAGGGGGTACGATTTGTTACGGGCATTGGGTTCTGCATCTTGTGATATCACACACGAGACAGGGGGCACGACTTGAACGGGCATTGGGTTCTACAACTTGTGATATTTCACACGAGACAGTACGATTTGTTACTGGCATTGGGTTCTGCATCTTTGGATATCACTCACGAGACAAGGGGGTACGATTTGTAACGAGCATGGGGTTCTGCATCTTGTGATATCACATGCGAGATAGGAGGTACGATTTGTTACGGGCATTGGGATCTGCATCTTGTGATATCATACACGAGACACGGGGTACAACTTGTTACGGGCATCGGGTTTTGGTTCGCGTGATATGACATACGAGATGGAGGGTACGATTTGTTACGGGCCGGGCATTGGGGTCTGCATCTTGTGATATCACACATGAGACAGGTTTCACGATTTGTACGGGCATCGGGTTCTGCATTTTGTGTTAGCACACAAGAGACAGGGGGTACGATTTATACGGACATTGCGTTCTGCATATCGGAATATCACAAACGAGACAGGGGGTACGCTTTGTTACGGGAATTGGGTTTCGGATCTTGTGATATCACACACGAGACAAGGGGTACGATTTGTACGGGCATTGGGTTCTGCATCTTGTGATATCACACACGAGACAGGAGGTACGATTTGTTAGGGGCATTGGGTTCTGCATCTTGTGATATCACACACAAGCCAGGGGGTAGGATTTGTTACGGGCATTGGGTTCTGCATCTTGTGATATCACACACGAGTGTGATATCACACAAGGGACAGGGGGTACGGTTTGTTACGGGCATTTTGTTCTGCATTCTGTGATATCACACACGAGACAGTACGATTTGTTACGGGCATTGGGTTCTGCATCTTGTCATATCGCACACGAGACAGGGGGTACGATTTGTTACCGGCATTGGGTTCTGCATCTTGTGATATCACAAACGAGACACAGGGTACGATTTGTTACGGGCATTGGGCTCTGCATCTTGTGATATCACACACGAGACAGGGGGTGCGATTTGTTACGGGCATTGGGTTCTGCATCTTGTGATGTCAAACAAGAGACAATCGGTACGATTTAATACGGGCATTGGGTTCTGCATCTTGTGATATCATCTACGAAACAGGGGGTACGATTTGTTACGGGCATTGGTATCTGCATCTTCTGATGTCACACACGAGACAGGAAGTACGATTCGTACGGGCTATCACACACGAGACAGGGGGTGCGATTTGTTACGGGCATTTGGTTCTGCATCTAGTGATATCACACACGAGACAGGAAGTACGATTTGTACGGGCATTGGGTTCTGCATCTTGTGATATCACACACGAGACAGGGGGTGCGATTTGTTACGGGCATTTGGTTCTGCATCTAGTGATATCACACACGAGACAAGGAGGAACGATTTGTTACGGGCATTGGGTTCTGCATCTTGTGATATCACACACGAGACAGGAGGTACGATTTGTGAGGGGCATTGGGTTCGGCATCTTGCGACATCACACGCACGAGACATGGAGTACCACTTGTTACGGGCATTGGGCTCTGCATCTTGTGATATCACAAACGAGATAAGGGGGTACGACTTGTTACGGGCATTGGGTTCTGCATCTTGTGATATCACAAACGAGACAGGGGGTACGTTTTGTTACGGGCATTGGGTTCTGCATCTTGTGATATCACACACGAGACAGGGGGTACGATTTGTTACGGGCATGTTACGGTCATTGGGTTCTGCATCATGTGATATCACATACGAGACAGGAAGTAAGATTCATTGTGGGCATTGGGTTCTGCATCTTGTGATATAGACGAGACAGGGGGTACGATTTGTTACGGGCATTGGGTTCTGCATCTTGTGAAATCACACACGAGACAAGCGGTACCGTTTGTTACGGGCATTGGGCTCTGCATTTTGTGATATCACACACGAGATAGAGGGTACGATTTGTTACGGTAATTGGGTTCTGCATCTTGTGATATCACACACGAGACAAGCGGTACGATTTGTTACGGGCATTGGGCTTTGCATTTTGTCATATCACACACGAGATAGGGGGTACGATTTGTAACGGTAATTGGGCTCTGCATCCTGTGATAACACACAGGAGACAGTGGGTACGATTTGTTGCGGGCATTGGGTTCTGCATCTTGTGATATCACACACGAGGCAGGTGGTACGATTTGTTACGGGTATTGGTTCCTGCATTTTTTGATATCACACACGAAACAAGGTGTACGGCTTGTTGCGGGCATCGGGTTCTGCTTCTTGTGGTGTCACACAGGAGACAGGAGGTACGATTTGTTACGGGCATTGGTATCGGCATCTTGTGATATCACACAGATGACAGGGCTGCATCTTGTGATATCACACACGAGACAGCGGGTACGATTTGTTACGGGCATTTCGTTCTGCATCTTGTGATGCCAAACAAGAGACAATCGGTACGATTTGTTACGGGCATTGGGTTTTGCATCTTGTGATATCACACACGAGACAGGGGGTACGATTTGTTACGGGTATTGGGTTCTGCATCTTGTGATATCACACACGAGCCAGGGGGTACGATTTGTTACGGGCATTGGGTTCTGCACTTTGTGCTATCACACACGAGACAAGGTGTACGACTTGTTGCGGGCATCGGTTTCTGCTTCTTATGATATCACACACGAGACAGGAGGTACGATTTGTTACGGGCATTTGGTTCTGCATCTTGTGATATCACACAGGTGACAGGGCTGCACTTGTGCTATCACACACGAGACAAGGGGTACGATTTGTTACGGGCATTGGGTTCTGCATCTTGTGATATCACACACGAGACAAGGGGTACGATTTGCTGCGGGCATTGGGTTCTGCATCTTGTGATGTCACACACGAGACAAAGGGTACGATTTGTTACGGTCATTGGGTTCTGCATCTTGTGATATCACACACGAGACAAGGGGTACGATTCGTTACGGGCATTGGGTTCTGCATCTTGTGATATCACAGAAGTGACAGGGGGCACGTTTTAATACGGGCATTGGGTTCGGCATCAAGTGATGTCACACACGAGACAGGGGGTACGATTTGTTACGGGCATTGGGTTCTGCATCTTGTGATATGACACACGAGACAGGGGGTACGATTTGTTAGGGCGGCGTTGGGTTCTGCCTCTTGTGATATCACACACGAGACAGGGGGTACGATTTGTTACGGGCATGGGGCTCTGCATTTTGTGATATCACACACGAGATAGAGGGTACGATTTGTTACGGTAATATGGCTCTGCATCTTGTGATATCACACAGGAGACAGTGGGTACGATTTGTTAGGGGCATTGGGTTCTGCATCTTGTGATATCACACACGAGACAGGGGGTACGATTTGTTACGGGTATTGGTTCCTGCATCTTTTGATATCACACACGAAACAAGGTGTACGACTTGCTACGGTCGTTGGGTTCTGCATCTTGTGATATCACACACGAGATAGGGGGTACGATTTGTTGCGGGCATTGGGTTCTGCATATTGTGATATTACACAGGTAACAGGGGCACGATTTGTTAAGGGCATTGGGTTCTGCATCTTGTCATATCACACAGGTGACAGGGCTGCACTTGTGCTTTCACACACGAGACAAGGGGTACGATTTGTTGCGGGCATTGGGTTCTGCATCTTGTCATATCACACACTAGACAAGCGGTACGATTTGTTACGGGGCATTGGGTTCTGCATCTTGTGATGTCACACAGGAGACAAGGGGTACGATTTGCTACGGGCATTGGATTCTGCATCTTACTGTAATATCACACACGAGACAAGGGGTACGGTTTGTTGCGGGCTTTGGGTTCTGCATCTTGTGATATGACACACGAGACAGCGGGCACGATTTGTTACGGGCATCGGGTTCTGCATCTTGTGATATCACACACGAGACACGGGGTACGATTTGTTACGGGCATCGGGTTCTGCATGTTGTGGTATTACACACGAGACAAGGGGTACGATTTGTTACGGGCAGCGGGTTCTGCATCTTGTGAAATCACACACGAGACAGGGGGTACGATTTGGTTCGGGCACTGGGTTCTGCATCTTGTGATATTACACACGAGACAGGGCGTACGATTTGTTACGGGCATTGCGCTCTGCATTTTGTGATATCACACACGAGATAGGGTGTACGACTTGTTGCGGGCTTTGAGTTCTGCCCTTTGTGATATCACACACGAGACAGGGGGTAAGATTTGTTACCGGCATTGGGTTCTGCATCTTGTGATATCACACACGAGACTGGGGGTACGGTTTTTTACGGGCTTTGGGTTCTGCATCTTGTGATATCACACACGAGACAGGGGGTACGATTTCTTGCGGCTATTGGGTTTTGCCTCTTGTGATATCACTCACGAGACAAGCGGTACGATTTGTTACGGGCATTTCGTTCTGCATGTTGTGATGTCACACACGAGACAGGGAGTTACGATTTGTTGCGGGCATTGGGTTCTGCATCTCGTGATATCACACACGTGACAGAGGGTACGATTTGTTACGGTCATTGGGTTCTGCATGTTGTGATATCACACACGAGACAAGGGGTACGGTATGATACGGGCATTGGGTTCTGCATCTTGTGATATCACACACGAGACAGGGGGTACGATTTGTTACGGGCATTGGGTTCGGCATCAAGTGATGTCACACACGAGACAGGGGGTACGATTTGTTACGGGCATTGGGTTCTGCATCTTGTGATATCACACACATGAAACAGCGGGTACGATTAGTTACAGGCATTTGGTTCTGCATCTTGTGATATCATACACGAGACAGGGGGTACGGTTTGTTACGGGCGTTGGGTTCTGCATCTTGTTTCATCACACACGAGACTCGGGGTCGGATTTGTTACGGGCATTGGGTTCTGCATCTTGTGATATCACACACGAGACAAGGTGTACGACTTGTTGCGGGCATCGAGTTTTGCTTCTTGTGGCATCACACACGAGACAGGTGGGACGATTTACGGGCATTGGTTCTGCATCTTGTGATATCACACACGAGACAAGGGGTACGATTTGTTGTGGGCATTGGGTTCTGCATTTTGTGATGTCACGCAGGAGACAAGGGGTACGATTTGTTACGGGCATTGATTTATGCATCTTGTGATATCACACACGAGACAAGGGGTACCATTCGTTACGGACATTGGGTTTCGCGTGTGATATCACAGACGTGACACGGGGCACGATTTATTACGGGCATTGGGTTCGACATCAAGTGATGTCACACACGAGACAGGGGCTACGATTTGTTACGGGCGTTGGGTTCTGCATCTTGTGTCATCACACACGAGACAGGGGGTACGGTTCGTTACGGGCGTTGGGTTCTGCATCTTGTTATATCACACACGAACCAGGGGGCACGATTTGACACGGTCATTGGGTTCTGCTTGTTGGTGATTTCAGAAACGAGACAGGGAGTACCATTTGTTGCGGGCTTTGGGTTCTGCATCTTGTGATATCACGCAGGAACCAGAGGGCACGATTTGACACGGTCATTGGGTTCTGCTTTCTGGTGATTTCAGAAACGAGACAGGGAGTACGATTTGTTGCGGGCTTTGAATTCTGCATCTTGTGATATCACGCGCGAAACAAGAGGTACGATTTGCTTCGGGCAATGGGTTCTGCATCTTGCGATATCACACACGAAACAAAAAGTATCATTTTGTAGGGGCATTTGGTTCTGCATCTTGTGATATCACACACGAAACACGCGATTTGTTACGGGCATTGGGTTCTGCATCTTCTCACATCGCACACGGGAGAGGGAAAACGATCTGTTACGGGCATTGGGTTCTGCATCTTGTGATATCACATACGAGACAGGGGGTACGATTTGTTACGGGCATTGGGTTAGGCATCAAGTGATGTCACACGCGAGACAAGGGGTACGATTTGTTACGGGCATTAGGTTCGGCATCAAGTGATGTCACACACGAGACAAGGGGTACGATTTGTTACGGGCATTGGGTTCTGCATCTTGTGAAATCACACACGAGACAGGGGGTACGATTTGTTACGGGCATTGGGTTCTGCATCTTGTGATATCACTCACGAGACAGGGGGTACGATTTGTTAGGGGCATTGGGTTCTGCATCTTGTGATATCACACACGAGACAGCGGGTACGATTTGTGACGGGCATTTCGTTCTGCATCTTGTTATATTACACACGAGACAAGGGGTTACGATTTTTTGCGGGCATTGGGTTCTGCATCTTGTGATATCACACACGTGACAGGGGGTACGATTTGTTACGGGCATTGGTTTATGCATCTTGTGATATCACACACGAGACAAGGGGTACCATTTGTTACGGGCATTGGGTTCTGCATCTTGTGATATCACACACGAGACAAGGTGTACGACTTGTTGCGGGCATCGGGTTCTGCCTCTTGTGATGTCACACACGAGACAGGAGATACGATTTGTTACGGGCATTGGGTTCTGCATCTTGTGATATCACACAGGTGACAGGGCTGCACTCGTGCTATCACACACGAGAAAAGGGGTACGATTTGTTACGGGCATTGGTTTCGGCATCAAGCGATGTCACACACGAGACAGAAGGTACGATTTGTTACGGGCATTGGGTTCTGCATCTTGTGAAATCACACACGAGACAAGAAGTACGATTTGTTACTGGCATTGGGTTCTGCATCTTGTGATATCACACACGAAACAAGGGGTACGATTCGTTACGGGCATTGGGTTTTGCATCTTGTGATATCACAGACGTGACAGGGGGTACGATTTATTACGGGCATTGGGTTTGGCATCAAGTGATGTCACACACGAGGCAGGGGGTACGATTTGTTACGGGCATTGGGTTCTGCATCTTGTGAAATCACACACGAGACAGGGGGTACGATTTGTTACGGGCGTTGGGTTCTGCATCTTGTGATATCTTCTACGAGACAGGGGGTACGACTTGATACGGTCATTGGGTTCTGCATTTTGTGATATCACAAACGAGACACCGGGTTTGATTTGTTGCGGGCTTTGGGCTCTGCATCTTAAGATATCACGCGCGAAACAAGGGGTACGATTTGGTGCGGGCGCTGAGTTCTGCATCTGTTGTTATCAGACACGAGACAGAGGCTACGATTTGTTAAGGGCATTGGGTTCTGCATCTTGTGATATCACGCACGAGACAGGGTGTACGACTTGTTGCGGGCATTGACTTCTGCCCTTTGTGATATCACACACGAGACAGGGGGTACGCTTAGTTAGGGGCATTGGGTTCTGCATCCTGTCATGTCACACGGGAGACAGGGGGCACGATTTGTTACGGGCATTGGGTTCTATATTCTGTGATATCACACACGAGACAGGGGTACGATTTGCTACGGGGCGTTGGGTTCTGCATCTTGTCATATCACACACGAGACACGGGGTACGATTTGCTAGGGGCATTCGGTTCTGCATCTTATTGTGTTATCACACACGAGACAAGGGGTACGGTTTGTTGCCGGCTTTTGGTTCTGCATCTTGTGATATCACACACGAGACAGGGGGTGCGATTTGTTACGGGCATTTGGGTTCTGCATCTAGTGATATCACACACGAGACAGGGGGTACGGTTTGTTACGGACTTTGGGTTCTGCATCTATTGATATCACACAAGAGACAGGAGGTACGATTTGTGAGGGGCATTGGGTTCGGCATCTTGCGATATCACACGCACGAGACATGGAGTACGATTTTTTACGGGCATTGGGCTCTGCATCTTGTGATATCACAAACGAGATAAGGGGGTACGACTTGTTACGGGCATTGGGTTCTGCATCTTGTGATATCACACACGAGACAGGGGGTACGTTTTGTTACGGGCATTGGGTTCTGCATCTTGTGATATCACATACGAGAAAGGAGGTACGATTTGTTACGGGCATCGGGTTCTGCATCTTGTGATATCACACACGAGACAGGGGGTACGATTTTGGAATCTGCATCTTGAGATATCACAGACGAGTCAGAGGCTACGATTTGTTACGGGCATTAGGTTCTGCACCAAGTGTTATCACTCACGAGACAGGGGCTTCGGTTTGTTGCGGGCATTGGATTCTGCATCTCGTGATATCTCACACGAGACAAGGGGTACGATTTGCTACGGGCAGTCGGTTCTGCATCTTGTGATATCAGACACGAGATAGGAGGTACGATTTGTTACGGGCAGTCGGTTCTGCATCTTGTGATATCAGACACGAGATAGGGGGTACGATTTGTTACGGGCATTGGCTTATGCATCTTGTAATATGACTTACGATACAGGAGGTACGATTTATTACGGGCATTGGGGTCTGCATCTTAAGATATCACACACGAGACAGGAGGTACGATTTATTACGGGCATTGGGTTCTGCACTTTGTGCTATCTCACACGAGTTAGGGGGTAAGATTTATTACGGGCATTGGGCTCTGCATCTTATGTGATATCACACACGAGTTAGGGGGTAAGATTTATTACGGGCATTGGGCTCTGCATCTTATGTGATATCACACACGAGACAGGGGACACGATTTGATACGGATATTAGGTTCTGCATCTTATGATATCACCTATGATTTTGGGCATTGGGTTCTGCATCTTATGATATCAGATAAGAGTCAATCGGAACGATTTAATACGGGCATTGGGTTCTGCATCTTATAATATCATTCACGAGATAGGCGGGTACGATTTATAACGGTCATTGGGTTCTGCTTCTTGTGATATCACACACGAGACAGGAGGTACGATTTACTACGGGCATTGAGTTCTGCATCTTGAGAGATTACCCTCAGGAGAGCTTTTGCACGATTTGTTAGGGACATTCGGTTCTGCATCTTGTGATATCTTATAGGAGAGATTTGGTACGATTTGTTAGGGTCATTGGGCTCTGTATCTTGAGATATCATACACGAGATAGAAGGTACGATTTGATACGGGCATTGGACTCTGTATCTTGTCATATCGCAGACACGAGAGGGAAAACGATCTATTACGGACATCGGATTCTACATCTTCAGATATCGCAGACGAGACACATTGCTACGATTTGATACAGACATTGGGTTCTGCATCTTATGATACCTTACACGAGGCAGGGGGTACGATTTGTTACGGGCATTATATTTTTCATCTTATAATATCACTCTCGAGACAGGGGGTATGATCTGTTTCTGCGTCTTGTGATATCATACAGGAGACAGGAGGCACGATTTGTTACGGGCATTGGGATCTGTATCGTGGGATATCACATACGTGATAGGAGGTACGATCTATTACGGGCATTGGGCTTTGCATCTTGAGATATCACATACGAGACACGGGGTACGATTTGCTTCGGGCATGGAATTCTGCATCTTGTGATATCATTTCAGAGACGATAGGTAGAATTTATTATGGGCATTGGGCTCTGCATCTTATAATATGATTCACGAGACAGGAAGTACGATTTATTATGGGCATTGGGCTCTGTATCTTGTGATATCACACAGGAGA
>CAJNDT010001037.1:0-50000 GCA_905221615.1 Symbiodinium sp. CCMP2592
AAATGGCTCAGGAATGCAGAGCGCTAGGCTTCAGGATTCAAGGGTTATGGTTTCATTGTTCAGGTTTTGGCGTTGTAAAGCGGGGGGCTGCTGGGATTTTCGGGCCAGGGAGATGTGCAACTCATCGGTGCTCGGGCCTTTGACGGTTTCCCTTTAGGGCTTCCGAACAGGAGTGGTCCCTGCCTTCGGGTTTTCCTTGCAGAACGGGCCTCTGCCAGACTGTCTGTATTGGGGTCCCTCATTGTTGCGGGTTCTTTTCTGGCGTTTGATGGTGTGCCACTGCACTCGACCCGAAGTTCCACTTCGCGAAGATGCTCCGTATGCCCTGCGATCCCGACACTTTGCTTTCAGAACACTCTGCCATGAATCATAAACTCCCAACGCCACATCCAAAGCCGTGCAGATCAGAATTTCCGAAAGCAGTCCGTGTCTACCAGCTTCCGTCTCCCCGTGGCCTTTGGACCTGATGTGATGCTGCGAGAAGCATTCAGAAATTTGCGTTAGGGGTATCTACTCGGGGCTCGGGACTTGCAGATCCGATGCCTAGGGCCTATACGGCTTGTGGACCGAACCCATGTCGCACATTCAGTAATATCGGAGCTTGAATTAGAATATGGCTTTGCCATTTTACTATAGTTTTATAAGTATACTAAGGAATCCCCAAAGTGGTATAGGTACTTATTGTTGCCCCTACAGTACAGGCCGGTGAGAAGCTGAAGACTCTCGTGGATGAGTTCGACAGCAAGCAGAGAATCGCAGGCAGCAGTGGTGAGTTGCAAAGCTGGTTGAGGCATAATGTAGGAACCTGATTAAGAAACTTTGCGCCTTTACCAGGGTTCCTTATATGGATCCTACTATTTTAGGGTTATAGGCCCAGGGTTTCTTTATCAGGTTCCTACATTATGCCTGGAAAGACCTTGGACCCTGAACTGGTTGAGCTCTCTCCGGGTGTGATCATCGAGAAACCTCTTCCCTGGGAGTCGATCTTTCGGAGACAACTACACAGAACCAGCTCCGACGTTCCACAGTTTAGGGGTTGAGGTTAGGGTGCAGGTTTAGGGTTTACGGGTGTTTCTGCGGTAGCTCGGAAATTTTGTCACCACCGACATTAATGCCATGATCGCTGTGCATTTGCCATCCTTTATCCGACGATGAGCCTTACGAAGTGTTCCAAGCTGTTAGCTCAATCTTGTCCGGTCGTCATAATAGTCCAGGGTGTGCTCTTGCTCTAGGTTGCTTGCCTTCACCTCCTGTAAGTTGTTATCTGCCAGTTTTCATTGAAGCAAAGTGCAGTGAGCTACTTTCACCATGCTGTTGCTATGAGTATCAATACTCGACTTAGCCGCATTACGGGCTAAGACCTGCTATGTCGCGTCGTGCCATCGGCTTGGTCAGATTTGCAAGCCAGCCTAGACGCAGGACAGATCCGACGCGAGTGGGCAGTGGCCTCAGCAATTCCTTCGGAGTGCTAACATCTCCGTGCTCGGGACTATGTTCTTGAACCTGTGACCACGCAGCTTGCTGAAGCAATGCTGGTCATGTTGCCGTACAACCCTAAACCTAAACCCTCCCGGAATGCGGACAAGAGTACATAAAGCCTGGACCGACTGCAGCATCCTCAATTGCCACTTACTGCCTCCAAAAAACACATAGCACGGTCATTGTCATGGTGCTGATTGCTGTCGACTACTAGGCTGACCTTGAAATCGTGAACCTGGTGCTACAACCCACCCGGCTCAACACCTGTAGCTAATTAAGGAGTTGGATTGGCGAGCATCTGAGTACCGAGCTGCGCAAGCGGCAGCTGAGAAGGAGCGTGCCGAAAAGGAAGCCAAGTAGAAGATGCAATGTCTAACGTGCTACTAGCGAGGGTTGATGCTATACGTTCCGCTTCAGCTGATGTAACCAATTCTGACTCAGCATCATGCACCAACCCAATCATTGAGACCCCGGTTTCAAGCTTGGGGGTGACGCCAGAGCCGTCCCGAGAAAATCATTCGCGAAGTCCATGACCAAACAGACTTGCAGGTGTGCGTGTATATGTGTGTGTGTGTGTGCAAGTGTTCAGGCGTTGTCTGGCTGTGGACCAGGTTTTAGCGCTGAGGAGGTTCCGTTGGCAGCATCAAGCAACCTTACGGCTGTTCGAGAAGAGGACAACTTCAAGTCACCACAATGGTTCTGGCTTTGCGTTCCGGATGAATTTCTGGGGAATCTAGCCCGTGACGAGATGAGGACTTTATCGGCTTTCCGGCTTGAAATCAGGGTTTATCATGTTCCGGGGTGGAGTAGACCTGACACCGTACTCGACGACTCGTAGCCTTGGCTTTAAAGTGGCACCATGCGCTCAAGCGAGCGGACCGGAATGAATTCGCACACCACATTGTCTCAGGGTTCAGGGGGCCGGATCTCATGGCCATGTTTACGGATGATTGGACGAGCAGGTGAATGCGGTTTTGGGGCACAGATTGCAGCCCGATGGCGCGGTGCCCTTGTACTGCGACAGGCACGCGCACTTCCGAGCGGAAGACTGCTGAATACTATAGAAAACCTTAGAATAGGGTTTGGGGGCCCTTATTCTGCACATATAATAAGAAAACCTCAAAAAAGTAATTATTGGTAAGTATAGTTACTTAGGCCCTTACATTAAGGTTTCAGGCTTCGAGCCTCTGCAAATGCTCCAAGCAGCCTCGAAGATGTCAAAAAAAGCGGATCTTCAGCCGTCTCTCGCGCCATCTAGTCGAGAACCCTTGTGCACAGAAAAGCTTCGTTTGAAGAATCTTGAGCAAGCTCAGCACGGTTGATTACGTAGGATGCCACAGCTTCGTGCCGGGAAGCAAGTCGAATGCCCAACAGCCAGGTCTTACATGTATTGACATGTATCACAGTAGCTCTAAAAGCGCCTTTTGCATGTTGTTTTCCCCGGTGCGATGTGTAGTCCAGCAAGGTGAGTGGCAGAAGCCATTTCTCCTTCTGGAAGTAGTATGCGACGGCAAATATTTCCAATTCACACAGCCCTGCATGACACGGCTGTCACAGGTGGGCTGGCCAAGCTGCCTTTGCCTTTGCTGGGAAGGTTTCTTATGAGCTCCTCACCACCAGGCTCGAAACCTTAAACCGCGCATGCCAGGAAGCCCAACAAGGCTCCTTGCATCTAGCAGAAGCAGGCATGACTGTCATGATTCCTATGCCTCTCATTCTCGGTGCTTTCCATCTGATATAGGGTTTCGTTTCACGTGCCACACGAGTACTTATTCTCCATGGAAGCGTGACCGTACATTCGGGTTACGATGCCGATGGCCTCTGCAGCATTGGGGCACTCAGATTTGTACCGGATTCCAGGTCACGCAACCAGCTGGCTTTGTCGCCAGCCATGAGCTTCACTCATCTTAACCACCTCACCCTCGTCCCCATCTTCAACTCAACATCCACGTGGGCATCCAGGTCTTTCTCACTGCCACGGCTGTCATGATTGTCCATCACCAGGATGATGACCATCAGAGTTATCCGTCTTCGCCTTGTTCCCCGTGTTTGAGTGCTATTATGGCGAGAGCCCCCATCCCTGTCTATAATAATCATAGACTGCGGGCATCCACCGAAGATGCTACAGGTCCCTAAAAACATCATGGGTGTAGCTGCCAGGCAATCCGTCCATGAGTAGCATGTCCAGACGTCCAACTCTGATGTTGTGTTTGCAAAAGAATATCATAAATCTGCGGATTGAGACGGGGAGGAGCTGGTCAGCCCACCAGCAATCAGAAGAGTTTCTCGTCTGGCAGGCAAAAAGTCCTGACCTATTCATTTGGGGTCACAGACGACCTTGGGCGTGTCTCGCAGATATAAAGCTCACTGTGACCCCATGTGCCCACATAACCCTAAAAAAAAACATTATCGAGCCTTTAAACCCAGATGGGAGTTTCCGAAAACCGGGGGCACCTTGTTCTGGGGTCCTTATAATAAGGATCCTACTATTTAGGGTACTATATTAGGGCCCCCTATTTACGGAAACTCCCAGATTATATATACAGACTAGACGGCACATGTTGCACCGCACCGGTCGCCTGAGCTCGTGTTTTCATGCCAGCCACCCATGCGTTGATTGGTGTAGACTTCATCATGAGGTTTATGGTTTCGGGTGCAGAGGTGCATATCCTTAAACTGTACTAAACCCTAAACCCGAAATCGTAGATAGCACATGTGTGTGTATATATATATATATATATACACATGCGTACATACACAGATGACAACATATGCATGGTGTAGGACAGTTGCCCTGCGTCGCTCTCTGACTTCTGGCAAAGCGTATGCGATCCCAATAGCGAAGAGCCTTCCGCGCAAGTTTACCTAAGCACTTCCAGAGCCCTTTATGTAGACGCCACTTTGGTTTTGGTCTTTACTTTCGGGACCCCAACCGGCTGGTACATAATGGCATTTCCTTGGAGTCGTTCTATGACCATATGTAGTACATTATGCACCAAAATCGTATTCTAATTCCCCTAAACCCGAAACTCTAGTGCCCCTAAGCCCTAAACCCTAATCCCCTTAATCCCTAAACCCTAAACGCTAATTCCCCTAAACACCAAACGCTGATCCCCTTAAACCCTATAAACCCTAAACCCTAATCCCCCTAAACCCTAAACCTTAAACTCTAATCCCCCTAGCCCTTTTTCAGAGACACTCCCGGACATACGTCCGGCCGCTGCATCCTTTGCACAAGCGCAACACAAGCCGCGAAGCCGAGCTGAGACACCTCACGTTGAAAAGTCCAGAGCTTTCGGGGTTTAGGGATTACTTGGACCCCAAAAGTATGTAGAATAACAGCCTTTTATAGGTTTTGGGCCATTATTCTACATACTTTGGGGGGTCTAAGTATAGGGTCTAAGATCTTCAGAGTTATCGTGCGTTTACTTGTTTAACTCTTTCGCTTTCTGGGTTCTTATTCCAACACAACGAACACAAAGAATGTACATTTTCCCCATGGGCTGCTGAACCGTCTAGTCTAGTATAAGACTCAGGGACAGTAGTAGTATCCTTAACTACAAGGTTTAGGTTTTAAAGGGTTTAGGGTTTAGGAGAATACGTTTCCGAAGCACCAGACAAGAGTCTGCAAGAGAAGAGGGAAGGGGATCCCTGTATTGTAAGACTGTACTCACACCCCCAAACCCTATTGCAATAGTTAATTTGCGACTTTTCAGGCCTCAGCGTCAGAGAGTTTAGGAAAGGGCTTCCGAAGCTCCAGACCGGACTGAGTAGCTGTATAGCCGCAGTGGTAACGGACAGTAAGTTTCAAAGATGTTTGTCGACTTCCTCAGCCTAAGCCCTGACCCGCAGATCGTGTCTTTCCACAGAGTAGCAGCATTTCGGTTAGGCTCACCGCGAACACTGCATCCCCAGAGATGCCGGCGCCGTAATCCCTAATCTTGGGCTTTGGTTCCCGTGGGCATCGGTGTTCAGATTGCTGATTTCATCTATCCAAGGGTAAAGGGAGGGACCCTTAATAAGGACCCCTAGGTATATACCCTTTATATAGCTGTATTATATACCCGTTATACAGCCCATTATAGGGTAGGGGTCCCCATTAAGTGTCCCTCCTTTTCCCCTTTGAATCTATTTGCTCCCGTGAAGCGGGAGGCGATCCTCTCCCCTGCACCTGAAGTTTCCCAAAACTCGCTGCGCCAGAGGGTGAGTATCATTCGCACATGGGATTTCGACCTACAAACAATTTTAAAAAAAAAACAATCTCGTGGTGAGGCTCGAACCAAAAGCCTCCAGTGTCTGTGTGCTAGTGTGGGGGAGACCCCGAGAATCTGATTCTAAACCTTGATGGGCACCATGTTCGTTCCATTCCAGAAGCACGACTAGATAGTCAGGGGGAACACTCAGTGCTTTCTGTTTCGCGTACCCCCCCCCCACTCTGGGTTCGAGTGGACAAGACCCACCCCCTCCATATGTATACTGCTGCCAGCAATCCCTAAACCCTAAGCCCCCTATGAGCCCGAGAATCTGAGATGGGGGCGCTGTGCTCTTACCCTTCACCGAGAGGCCCTTCCAAAGCCTTCCCACCCGATTAAGGGTTTGGGATCAGGGTTTAGGGTTGAATAGGCTTTGAAGTTCAAGTTTCTGGCCAGGTGCCCTTCGAAAGCTGCGAGGACTTCCTGCTCTGCGCGGCTCCGATGTTCATACCCTGTGTCCTGTGGTCTCTAGAGGCCACTGTGCAGGTTTTTGTCGTATTCCTTGAAGCACACGGGCTCAGCGAATAAGGGTTTACAGGTTGTGAAGCTTTTTTGATTCAGCAACCGCAGAAGGCGGGCCTCTGTTTTGCGCATTGTGGAGAAGTACACACATGAGGTGTAGCATCACAGCGACACCAAGCAGACACATGTCATGCTAAATTGCAGACTCTGCTCTGGACGAAACGGGATCGGCTCAAGGGAAGCGTCAGCTCAAGCTCTTCGGCCCCTTTCAGCTCAACTTTGCTCCCGCGATGGTTGCCCAGGCCCACACAAGCCAGCTGCTTCGCCGCACTCGCATGTGCAGGTACGGCGCAGGTTGCAGAGACCTTGGCGTGTGCTCCTTTGCCCACTCGCCCGCAGAGTTGCAGGCTGCTCCAGTTCTCCAGAAGACGCAGCTTTGCACGAAGTTCAAGCGGCATGGTCAATGCCCACGTGGTGAGAACTGTCAGTTTGCGCATGGGCCAAGCGAGCTTCGCAAAGTCTCGAATGCCGGCCGTGGCCGTGGTCCGCGAGAGCCCCGGTTGCCTCCGGCCCGGACTCCTGCGGCTCCCTCCACGGTGCCCAGTGCAAGCCCCGCACAAACGCCGCAAAGCAGTCGCATGGGCTCCAAGGAAGCTGAAGAGCCTGACAAAGAGGTCTGGCAAGTTGTCCGAATCAAGAACACTTTCATCGAGCTGACCGAGGAGCCATCCGCGAGGTCCCGCGCTCGCCGCTGCTCAGAACCAACGCTGTGGTAAGGGCCACGGCAGGCTGAGCGCTGCCAGCGACAGATCTAGAACGTGGGAATGGGCTGAGCGACGCTGACCGCACCCATCTGGATCTAGAGCAATCGAACATGAGATCCAAGAAGAATTCATCTGTGAGGAAGTCGATGGTTTCCATGCTGAACTACATCAGCTTCTACGGCAGACACTTGCAAGGAAACCATCCCCGGCCGCTCACTTTGCATGAGCTCTTCAAGGCAGTCTCTATAATCTCTACGCTTGAGGAAGCGGGAGCTTTTCCAGAGACCTGCCAAGAATGACCTCTCTCGTGGTTCCCTCGAATTTTTGTGCGCCATCGCTGCGCTTTTCCTTAATCGAGGGAGGTTGGCCGCACGAGCTGCTTCGGTACTCCAAGAACTGCTTCAGATGTAACTGACCTAGATTCCTAGATCAGAAGCTTCTCATGTTGGCTTTTCCCCATGCGGAGAGGAAACTTCTCATACGGGTGGGAAGATGTGTTTGCGTTTTATCGCGTTCCTGCTCCAGCCCTCTTAGCTTTCGGCGCGACAACTGCGAAACGCTTTTCCAGAGAGCGGAGCCCATCAAGGCTAGGTCGTGTACAATCGAACCAACATAGCCTTGCAACAGAAGTGTGAAGCCACCAAGCACGGCGAGTTCGTGTACAGTCGAACAGATGCCCTGCAAAACAAGCCGCGCAGGCTGTCAGTCTAGGATGGATGATTGATGGTAAGGAACGGTTTACCGGTTTACTGGGAAGCTACAAGTTATGCCAACCCATGGCATGCGGAGCACTGTGCGGTAGTACTATGAGTTTGTTGCTGCTGAGATGATTGTATGCCTACTTCCGCTTGAGTACCGGATGCCCAGAGCAGGTGGGGAGGCGGGAATCAGGACTGTGAAAGGCAGGGATAGAGGACGATGTAGTCAGGTAGTCGCCAGGGCAATTCTAATCACTGACCCTATAAACCCTAAACCCTTTGTCTTCAGCGAATGCATGGTTTTCCTGCACAGTTCGTGCTTTACGGAGGGGCTTAGAGGTCTTGCGAGTCTAAGTTCGGATGTCGGGAGTCGGCCATTTCGGATCTAGGGCTTGCGGGGTTTACCTATAGTCTCCATTGTAGCTCCTTTTTTTGGTTAACCAGTTTTATGGTTAGGGTCCTATAATAGAGATTTTGGTTAACCAAAAAAGGAACTACAATGGAGACTATAGGTATAATGGTTTATAGACTTTTAGAGGGGTCTTGTTTCTCGTTCCATCGAAGTTTGACGAAGACGCGCTTCGTAGAAATTGGTCGCACTCCGTCAGGCAGAAAACGGTTACGACGTGTAAATCTGACGGCCCGAGCTCGTCTGATACAAGTAGGTTAAACCTTTCAGTCGCAGTCATGTGCTCTAGCCGCCCGCACCCCGGATGGCCCGACAGAGGCCGTCGCCTGTCCCTTTCCGATGGCGTTTGTTCTAAGTGAGAGTTTCCTTGTTGGCGTTGTGCTGCGCTGGACCAGTGCGAGAAGTACCCTGAACCGCCTGTATCTGACTCTGTAGACTCTAGACCCTGCAGACCGTGCTGCGGACGAAACGGGATCGGCTCAAGGGAAGCGTCAGCTCAAGCTCTTCGGCCCCTTTCAGCTCAACTTTGCTCCCGCGATGGTTGCCCAGGCCCACACAAGCCAGCTGCTTCGCCGCACTCGCATGTGCAGGTACGGCGCAGGTTGCAGAGACCTTGGCGTGTGCTCCTTTGCCCACTCGCCCGCAGAGTTGCAGGCTGCTCCAGTTCTCCAGAAGACGCAGCTTTGCACGAAGTTCAAGCGGCATGGTCAATGCCCACGTGGTGAGAACTGTCAGTTTGCGCATGGGCCAAGCGAGCTCCGCAAAGTCTCGAATGCCGGCCGTGGCCGTGGTCCGCGAGAGCCCCGGTTGCCTCCGGCCCGGACTCCTGCGGCTCCCTCCACGGTGCCCAGTGCAAGCCCCGCACAAACGCCGCAAAGCAGTCGCATGGGCTCCAAGGAAGCTGAAGAGCCTGACAAAGAGGTCTGGCAAGTTGTCCGAATCAAGAACACTTTCATCGAGCTGACCGAGGAGCCATCCGCGAGGTCCCGCGCTCGCCGCTGCTCAGAACCAACGCTGTGGTAAGGGCCACGGCAGGCTGAGCGCTGCCAGCGACAGATCTAGAACGTGGGAATGGGCTGAGCGACGCTGACCGCACCCATCTGGATCTAGAGCAATCGAACATGAGATCCAAGAAGAATTCATCTGTGAGGAAGTCGATGGTTTCCATGCTGAACTACATCAGCTTCTACGGCAGACACTTGCAAGGAAACCATCCCCGGCCGCTCACTTTGCATGAGCTCTTCAAGGCAGTCTCTATAATCTCTACGCTTGAGGAAGCGGGAGCTTTTCCAGAGACCTGCCAAGAATGACCTCTCTCGTGGTTCCCTCGAAATTTTGTGCGCCATCGCTGCGCTTTTCCTTAATCGAGGGAGGTTGACCGCACGAGCTGCTTCGGTACTCCAAGAACTGCTTCAGATGTACCTGACCTAGATTCCTAGATCCTAGATCAGAAGCTTCTCATGTTGGCTTTTCCCCATGCGGAGAGGAAACTTCTCATACAGGTGGGAAGATGTTTTTGCGTTTTATCGCGTTCCTGCTCCAGCCCTCTTAGCTTTCGGCGCGACAACTGCGAAACGCTTTTCCAGAGAGCGGAGCCCATCAAGGCTAGGTCGTGTACAATCGAACCCACGTAGCCTTGCAACAGAAGTGTGAAGCCACCAAGCACGGCCAGTTCGTGTACAGTCGAACAAATGCCCTGCAAAACAAGCTGCGCAGGCTGTCAGTCTAGGATCGATGGTGGGGGACGGTTTGCGAGGTTACAAGTTACGCAAGCCCATGGCAATTGAATCACTGTGTGCAACTAGTACTATCAGTTCTGATGTACCACTGAGATGATTGGATGCCTACTTCCGCTTGAGTACCGGATGCCCAAAGCAGAGAGGGAGGCGGGAATGAGGACGTTGAGGAAAAGAGGTTGATATAGCTGTTTAGAGAAGCGCCGCTATGGTACTTGTAACAGCTGTTATCAGTATCAGCACATTGTTGGTGTCATGTACTTCTACACGGCTGCAACTATGACTAATGCTTTGTTTCTTGTCATATCCTACTTACAAGGGCATGCTATAGGAGAGTAGTTCCGACACACCGGGGGGCTGGAACCAGCAACGACCGAGTGGAATCCAGTCCATGCAGTGCTAGGAGTGCATTTACGGTGTTGTTTAAGTTAGGCTTCTAGGGACGGGATCATTTGACTTGAGATGGCAACCAGCTTCAGCGTTAAGGTTGGATGCCGATGGAGCAACCTACAAGCCTTGTTTGGAGAGTCCCAGTTGCACTGTCCAGTTGCTAACGTCCCTTTCACTAGGGTCCCAAGTCTCGGAACTGCCTTGAGTTCAAAAGGTCTGGTAACCTTCCATCTCCAGGCAGACGTCCACTTCGAGGAGCAGTTTGCTCCAAAGCTCTTGCAAAGCCGCATGCTTGCTTGAAGTTTTGTCCAGGGCATCCCCGAAGCGAACGAGGGATCCAGGAACCAAGCCTCAAAAATTACATGGGTTTAGCGGAACCCTAAAGGCACTCCAGGTTTTCAGGGCCTATAAGCCCTGAACCCTAAACCCCCAAGCCCTAAACCTCTGAATCCTACTCTAATCTTCAAGTTTCACGCCGACCCGAACGCCGTGAACCTCGCCTGGCTTGTCCGAGTTGTGAGTCAGAGCGTAAACCTCCAAATCCTCAACCCTAAACCCGTTGGCGAGGTTCGGTTCAGGTTGCAAGGCTTTCGGGTGTAGGCTTCAGGTTTTCAGGGGTTCAAGGTTCGGGCTTTTAGGGTTCAGGGTTTAGGCCATAGGCTTCAGGCTTAAGGCTTTACGGTCCAAGATTTGGGTATGGAGTTCGTGGTTTAGGGCTTCTCATGATTACTGCCTTGTGCCACCAAAGCGTGGTCGTGGATCTGCCCAATGGAACCCAAGAAGCTCAAAACAAGAGCACGCAATTGTAATTTGTGCACGTGTGAAGTAGCATGTTGTGTGTGTATGCAACATTGTGGCACAAGTGCTCTGAGGGTAAAAAGGCGTAGATACCCAATGGTACAGCTGCGCTAGTCCTTAACACTTGGACGGGTATCATCAGTGCGTGTGTGCAGTGGTTTACAACAACTATAGGTTATCAGCCGTATAGCCTACGGCCTGGTCACAACTGGTTGGTTACAATACAATCAATCAGCGCATGAGCGAACCGGAACTTATTCCTGCAAGTATGGATACAGTTACAAGCACCGTGAACCCTTTTCAGCCCCCGGTCACGGGTGGCCATACAGGGAGCGGCGCCCCCGGCTTAGTTTTCCCGGCACCAGCCTCAGTCCAACAATTCAACGTCTTCGCACCACAGTATAGTGTCGAAGTACACGTTAACCAGATCAGACTGGAAGTCGGAGAACTAGAGGCTCAGGCAGAAGCTAGACACAGGCAACACATGCTGACCTATCAAGAAGCATCCGCAATTCACACAGCTGACTTGGAGCACAGAGCAGAACGAAACCACCTTGAAGTGGTGGCAGAATTGCAAGCAGCCTTGGCACAAAGCGAGTTCAAGGCGGCAAATCGCGAAAGGCTCCTGTTGTCGGAAATGACTTTAAGTCAGGCGCATTCCTATGACGAAGATCAAAGGTTGCGTCAAGAGCTAGCGGAACTTCAACAAAGCCGAATCACAGACGCATTGGATCAACATCTGGCGGAATCACGCTTTGCACAGAACCTCGAAGAACAGGCGAGACGGCACGTCGAGAATTCCCAGGAAGTCATGGTTGAACAGTTCCAAGCACACTTTGAGTTGTTTAGGAACAGGCAGAAAGAAGAGTATGAGGCGTCCCTTGCTGTATGTAGGGAACAGAACGAAGAGCTTCAGGACAGGTTGGATTCTGCGGAAACTGCACTAGAGAAGGTCTTGGATCAGTACAACCCAGCTACTCCAAAGAGTCAGCCAGTGCCTGCTCCAAGCACCCCTGCAGGTCCCTCTGTTGTCCCCAAAGCTCCTCAAGCGCCCATGTTCTCAATGCCGAACGTAATCCCCCAGGGTGCCAGATGTCTGTTCGAGTCAATGAATCCAGGAGGTTTGAATGCTCAGTCCATTCCGTCTGCAACAGCATCTTCAATCCCCAAGGCAGGACCTTCCCAGGCAGCGCCAGGAACAGCGGCCCCTCCAGCGGCCGATTCCGGCACGCCAGGGACGGAGGCTTTCAACACAGGTCTCCTAGAGACCCAAATGGCAATTCTTCAAAGCCTAAGAACCTTAAGGGGTGAGAGCAAAGTCGATGCTGACAAACCCAAAGTGAAAGAAGCAGAGTCCATCAACCTTCCGGATTTCCCAAGTCCAGAGTCGTATCGTTCATGGAAAACGGCAGCTAGGGAAGCGGTCAGGGCAGCATCAGATTCTCCTGATGAGGCGTTTAAATGGGTGATGAAGGCCTACGACAAAGACGCATCGCAGGAATCCCTTCGAGACCCTGAGAAATTCCTCACCCTTGACACGAAACTTCTTGCTGCACTCACCAAAGTCGCTAGGGGAGAAGTCTCCCGAGAAATCCTCATTTTTAAGGAGACAGAAGCGGCGAAATTCAGGGCGGTACGAGGACGACAGGTGCTCTACCTCTTCGGTCAGTACTTCAAGACGAACGAGGAGGTTGGCTCACTGTACTCCGTGGAGGACCTGCTGAAAGTAAGGTTAATCAATGACGACCTTTCAGTGTTCATTAGCAACTGGGAATCTGTCATGTCTGGACTTAGCCACACACCGGACGAAACGACCCTAAGAGACATTTTCCTTCGTGAACTCAGGCAGTCCAAGAGGCTAAAGTACGATCTTGAGATTTACGACAGGGCATCAGAGGGCACGGATCAGCACACGTACAGGTTTCTTGTGAAGTCACTTAAGGATCTTTTGACCCGAGAGCGCAAACGCAAGAACCGTGACCGCATCGCAAGATCTCACGGAGATAAGTACGGTGCCCCTGCCTCAAAGTCTCCTGGCCGAACTTCCAGCCCCTCTTCAAGAGGAGGCCGTGGCAGATCGCAGAGCCCAAGGCCAAGATCACCCAGCAAAGGTAGATCCCAGTCTCCCAGCAAGCCTAGGACACCTAGCCCAAAGGGAGTATGCTACGATTTCCTCAAAGGAACTTGCAAGCGAGGCAATAACTGCCCTTTCCTTCACAAGAAGAGATCATTGTCCCCCAAAGGCGACAAACAAAAGAAGAAAATCAACGTGACATGCAAGTTCTGGAAAGAAGGCAACTGCAACAAGGGTGACAAATGTCGGTTCCAGCATAAGGATGTAGAGAAGCCGTCAGCTCCCGCACCCAAGTCCGAAGCCGCCCCGGCAGCTCCAAAGCCAGGGTCACCTAGGGCCAACTCCCCTGCCCCGCGCAGAGGGAGAAGTCCCAGGGCCAAGTCAAGTGACAAGGCTCCAAAGACGGCCGCATGCGCCATCGCGTTCGAGAATACAGCGGATCTTGAGATCTCGCCAAAGCTCGCTATGGCAGCGTCACATGACGAGGACTACTGGGAGGTAGACTTCACCGGCAACAAGATCATCCGCCATCACAAGAAGTACCGAACGGATTGGTATGTTCCTGACAATTCATGTCCTGTGAACCCCAAGAAGCTTAGGAGCCAAGCTAAGCTCGAGCAGGTTTTGCCGGTCTCCCCTTTTGTTGGAAACAAGATCTACAACTGGAGGAAGACCCCAACCAAAGGACCCGGCAGCACATGGGTAGGAAAGACGATCTTCTACATGCAAGAACTCCCTAAGGTGAGTTTCGACAGCACAGTAGAAATGATTGCCATCGAACCGGAAGGAAAACAGAGAAAGCATGCCTACCTTCCCAGGGTTTATGAGGAAGTCTATCCCACTGTCGAGAAATGTCCACGCTCGAATCCTAAGGATCTGAAGAGGGCTCTTGTGTGGGCAAAGCAGTTTGCCACCATGATCGAATGCATGGTTCACGACACGCCTGCGGGATGCGGGTATGAATGCATGGAGGAAGGCTTCCTCTGCGAGGAGTGCGAGCGACTTGCACGTCCGTCATGTGCAGGTCTGGTCCCCGGCTTAGAATTCCTAGCGGATACCGGAAGTGAAGAGGACCTCATCAGCAAGTCGGACTGCAGAACTCACTTCCCCGACGTACCCATAGAACCCGCCTCACGTCCTGTCTCTCTGATCACCGCCAATGGGCCGGTAAAAGGTAATGAAGCCGTTAAGCTTGAGGTCCCTGAAATCAACAAAATCCTCGAATGCTACGTGCTAGATTCAACGCCGCCGGTGTGCTCTGTTGGTAGGAGATGTATGGACGAGGGTTTTGATTTCCATTGGTACGCAGGGAAGACGCCTTACTTCGTGACACCCGAAGGCCGGAAACTTTACTGCAAGCTGCGCGGGCGAGTCCCGGTAATTGGGGATGGTACAATCGCTGTTCCCGCCAAGGATGAGAAGGCGGCTCATTCGCCAGTCATCCAGGCAACGTCGGGTTTTCCCCGTTCAGCGGCCTACTAAGGCACGCCAATGCAGCAGAATCCGAGCCGGAAGGCGAATCCTCGGGCAATGGCCTCGACCCCAGGATCGAAAAAGCACTGAAAGAGGCTGCTCCGTTAGGCATAAAGGCGGAGTACTTGAACAAACCAGGTTGGGTTTCGCATCCTTCCTTTCCACAGATGATCGTGGGGCACTTTCCCAAAACCTTTAGAACGCCTGCTACAAGGTTTCCAAAGCACGTCATCCGGAGTACTTGGACTTATGTCAAGAAATGGCAGGAGATCGAAAAGGACGTGGATGTAAGGACGTTGGACAATCGGGTAGCCAAGCTCCCTTCTGATGCCTGCATTCTCAGCGTAACGATCTTTAAAAGACCTGTTGATGACCCCGAGCCGGAGCCTGACAGCGAAAGAGAAGCTGAAGCTGACCCAAAGGACGAAAAACGTTCAGCCCAGCTCAAGCTGCAGGCCAACAGCCCGGAGCACAAATTCACCCACCGTCCTAAGAACCCTTTCTGCAAGGTATGCCAAAAGGCCAAAATGCTAGCGCCGCATGCCAGAAAGCGAGGGGGGAGCTCCACTATCTTTTCGAAGAAGTTCGGAGACCACGTGACAATTGATCACATTGTGACCAAGGACTTGCGTGATTTTGGGATCGAAGGTGAGAAAGTTGCTCTTGTGGTTAAGGACGTGTTCACTAACTTTCGTTATGTGTACCCTGCAGGTACGAAGGAGTCGGAAGAGGTTTATGATTGCCTGTTGCACTACTTCACTGTAGATGATGAACCAGGGATCATTTACTCCGACAACGCCCCCGAACTCAAGAATGCTACTGGAAAATACAAAGTTCGTCACAACACCTCACGACCTTACGTCGATGAGAGCAAGTCTGTTGTTGAGAGAGAGATCCGAACTGTGCTCGAGGGCACACGGGCGAACTTGCTGCAGGCAGGACTTCCAACGAAGCTCTGGCCCTTAGCTGCTCAACATCACACTATGGCTCTAAACTTGTCCAAAAGGATGGACACCGCGAAGATCCCATGGGACGAAAGGTTCGGTGAAGGGTTTAGCGGTAAGCTCATTCCTTTTGGTGCCAAGGTTCTCTATTGGAACAATCCCAAAGAGAACATTACAAATGCATCTAAGTTCGACCCAAAGGCCGAAGACGGTATCTTCTTAGGGTACCACATTCAACCTGGCTTCATTTGGAGACAGGAATACCTCGTAGCTCCCTTAAAGGGTAGCCAAGATGCAATTGACAATGACGACCTGAGAATCATTCGGGTCAAGCGCATGGAACTTCCGATAGGGGATATGGTTTTTCCTCTCGCGGTTTCCGAGGATCAGGGGGGTGATCCACCCAAGCTTCAGGATCAAGACTGTGTTTTCCCAGCTAAGGAGACTACACTTCCTCCTTCAGGTGGTATCGATGACATTTTTGGTCCTAAAGAACTTGACCCTTGGAACCCAGAGGGCAGAGACGTGGAGGGAGAGCTTGATAAGCTTAGGCAGAGAGCTTCCGAACCCATTTCTGTTCTCGATGAGGACAAACTCCCTGAGGCTGACGGTAAGTCAGGTAGTGGTTCCAGCCCCCCGGAAGGGGATGGCCGTGGATCATCAACTGACAAACCATCAGATAGCTCCAAACCGAAACCGCCTCCAGAAAGACATGATCCCTACACCATGCCCGACGGCAAACCTGTGCCTGAAGGATACAATTGGGATGGGATCAGACTGGTTCGAAACAAGAAGGGCTCGAAGCGACCCCCAGACACCTCTAGCGAGGAATGGCACATGATGTCCCGTAATCAGCGCGAGGCTGACATCGAAAGGTATCAGTCCAAATGCCGTCGCGAGGAAGCCGCCCGAGCAGAGGTCGAAAGGGATGCTTCTCCAGCTATGCCCGTAATGACATGTGAAAACGAGCCTCATCGTGTCAAGATGGCAACCCTCTACTGGGAAAAGTTAGGGGAACTGTCCGCTCTTGAGTATGCGTTGGTAGCCAGGGTCGTCAACCAAGCCGAGATTGATCGCACCCCAGCAGCCAAGGCAGCTATGGACAAAGAGTGGCAGAAGCTAGTCGATAAGTCTTGTTGGTTGCATTCGAAGGTTCGTGAGTTTCGTGATGTTTCCGCTGAAGCAATCAGGAAAGGCATCAAAACACACTTCGGAAGAATCTTTGAAATCTGCAGCATCAAGGGCGACGAACTTCCAGAAGGACACCCTGACAGGAAGTGGAAGGGACGTAGCGTGTTCCAGGGGAATCGGGTTTCAGATGAACATAACGATCATGCGATCTTCTCTGAACTCGGATCCAGCCCCGCTTCAATGGAGGCCGCTAAAGTCATCGACGTCTTCGGTAGCCAGCCAGGGTACTCGAAGCAACAAGCTGACGCGAAGCAGGCTTACACACAAGCATTATTTAAAGGGGTAGAAACTTGGGTCAGACTCCCACGCAACCGGTGGCCTAAGGAATGGCGAGGGTTTTCCGACCCAGTCGTGCCCTTAATGTTAGCCCTCTACGGACACGCGGATTCCGGCGGAATCTGGGAAAAACACTGTGAAGACCAGCTGAAGACCGTAGGGTGGACCCCGGTATTGCCCGAGATCTGGCAGTCCATTTTCTATCACGCTGAACTTGATCTTCTTTTGGTCATCTACGTCGATGATTTCAAGATGGCTGGGCCAACTAAGAATCTCGCTAAGGGATGGGCGACAGTTGAGAGTGTCATTGACATGGATCCTCCTGAGCCTTTTGGCAGGTACTTTGGTTGTAATCATTTTGAGAAAACCCAGGTACAACTTCCCAGGTCAGCACATCCGTTTGCATACGTGTTCGACAAAAAGACGGCTGCTCCAGCCCGGGGTGACCCGAGGCCACAAGTTCGAGAAGACTTCTGGGAAGTCGATACCGAGCTAGGTGCAGTTGTTCGTCATCACGTGTATCCTAGGAAGAGGTTGTATGTTCCCACCAACAGGGACATTGAGGTTTTCCCAAACTTGTCAACAACCAGGGTAACCGCTTTCGATGAAGGTCCGATTGAGGAACACGATGTCAATCTTGACCCCAACCTTAAGCGCGAGGAGTGGTGGACCGGCCGATCCTTGTTCCCGTTACCAGGTCACGATGCCGAAAAGATCAGACACGCTCTAGCTGCCTCCAAAGGCAAGCCGTCTAGATCTAAGGCCGAGGCCAAAAGGGAAGCCAAGGAACAGAAGTTCAAGGGAACAGACACGATTTGCAAAGACGCTATTCCTTCTATGGATAAGCCCGTGAACGTTATGACATATGACATGAAAGACTTCCTGATTTCTTGTGTGGACAGGTACTGTGATCTTGCTAAGGTCTCGAAGCAGTCCCTTACCAATGTTCCAACTCCGTTTTCAGAGAACAGAATCGCTAAGCCTACTGAGGGGGAGGAGCCATCTGGTCGCCTCCAACCAATTGCTAGCAAGGTTCTCATGAAAATCCTGTTTGCCGCGAGGATGGCACGATGGGATCTCCTACGGGCTACTCAAAGCCTCGCCAGTAGGGTGACGAAGTGGAGCAGGGACTGCGACGCAGCACTTCACAGGCTTGTCTGCTACATCAACTCTTCACTTGATGTTCGGATGCAGGGATTTATCGGGGATCGCATCAGTGAGTGTAAACTTTGGCTGTTCTGCGATGCAGATTGGTCTGGGGAACATGACCGCAAATCAACCTCAGGCTGTGCACTGTATCTCGTGGGGCCAAACACCTATTACCCATTGAATGCCTTTTCCAAGAAACAGACCAGTATCACGATGTCAAGCACCGAAAGCGAGGTCATCAGTGCTAACCATGGTGTTCGCGCTCAGGGATTGCCCAGCCTCAGCCTTTGGATTTTCCTATGGCAACAGGTTGAGATCAATTCAGCCAACCATCAGGTTAGGCCAAAGAGACCTCCACCCATCAAGATCGATGGTGTTCTAGCAAGAGTTGACCCCGAACTTGACGAGATCAGGTACGGGGGAATCCCAGGTGGACGATCGGTAGCCAATCTTCAGGGTTTGAATGTGGGCTTGAGCGATAAGTTTCGTGTTCAGTTCCTTGAGGACAACCAAGCAACGATCACGATCGTTCACAAAGGTGACAGTGAAAAGATGCGACACACTGATCGCACTCAGAACATCAGTTTTGGATGGTTGAAGCAGCAGTTCGAGGTGGAACATTTCGATATGGTCAATGTTGATACGCTCGAACAGGTTGCCGATATCTTTACAAAACCTTTCGCCGAGAAGACTAAGTGGCTTCACGCTCTCAGGTTGATCAACCACAATCTGTGCCCTACTGTTGCCAACAAAGGTGGCAAGGACTCAGACAGTCATTTGGTTGCGAAACCTCAGATTGCAGCCGCCAGCCATGGCCGGCCAGAGCTCGAAGCCACTGCTGAAGGTCTACTTCAGGCTAAGGATTTTAGTTTTGAGGGTTTGCAATCAGTTGCATCACAATTTCCAGTGAAGGTGAGCAAGAGACGCAGGTCTCGTCTTACCACGAACGACAATTCGTACTATCACAATTGGGGTTTCTTTTCGTTCAGTGCCATGCAAGGGATTACCAACATTACTAAACGGTACCCTTTAGCGTGTAGATACATGAACGAGTGGATCAGCAAACATGCACGTCGCGACTTCACATGGACTTCGATCGCGGTGAATCGTGACGCCAAATCCTTGTTGCATGCGGATTCACGGAACCTTAAGGGAAGTGAGAACTTCGCGATTAGTTTCGGGGATTTTTCTGGAGGTTTGTTGTGGGTTGAAGGGATGCCGGGACAAGGTCCGGCCACCCAGACTAAGGACAATGGAAGCGTTGTTACTGGTGGAACTCACAACACAAAGCACTCTCCGTTGTACTTTGCCCCCGACCTACACCACTGCGTGATGCCCTGGAAGGGCACCCGTTTTGGATTGATCGCTTTCACTTCTTCCCAGGTAGGTAGTATTAACAACGAAGTACGAGAACAATTGGAGATATTGAAGTTCAGGCTGCCCCAACCAGCTGCGGTCGCTGCGCCAGCCCGGCTTTTGCCGAGGCCAATTGCATGCACCGATCACGGGGGACTGAGTCTTCAACGGTGGTGGATTGCGGTTCGCCATGAAACTCCATCACAATGGTTACCTTTGACCCGCCTCATCACTTCTGTTCGCGATGAGGGGGGAGCATTCATTATCACTTCACTTTCGTTTGTCACGGTGGTCATGACATCGCTCTCAAAGGGTGACTTGAGGAGGTTACAAAGGAGCATTGTTGAGATTGTTGAAATGGCTCACTTGTTTTCCAGTAACTTCTGTGTTCTCTTGTGTGGGCCCGTCGACGAATTCATGTTCGACGGAATTAATGCCGAAATTGCACGACTTGAAAACGCATATCTGGTGTGCGCAGGGCTCCAGGCATTGCCACTTGCGAACCGTGCTAAGGAAAGCTTCCGCTCAGGAAACCAGCATCCGATCGCTAAGGCATCTTACAAGCACGAAGCCGCAGATCATGATGATTTAGAGGATATCACATCTTCACATCTTGCTAATCTTGCGAACTTTAGGAAGGTGCTTGCCTGCCCCTGTGCAGCGGCTCATCAGAGCACGCCAGAGATGATCAGTGATCCCCGAGTGCGAGCAGAAGGCGAGAACAAGCCGTCGGCGCCAGCGACGATTGCTGCATCGGGTGACTCAATCAAGCGGGAGTGGGCTCACTACCATATGTGGGCCGGTGTCTTCGGACACGAGCTCGGACTCAACCCAGACCGTGACTGGGAAGAGAGCGTGAAACAGCTCTACACAGGCGCAATCGCGCAAACCGCTCTGTCTACGTGTCTGGGAGATGTTGATCATGGCTATAAGGCCCTCCCTAAGGTGGCACGGATCAACGACGAGGGGTTGTCGCGTTTCCAGCCCGGCGATAGCCGAGGCCGCGAAAAAGCCTGCATCATTGTTTCCGACTCTACCCTCATTTTCAAGGCTGGGGCGAGAACATTCGTTGAGATGGCGGACGACTTTAAAGCTCTGACGGGGCCTGGTCATATCCTTCAGCAATACACGAATGTCCGACAAAAGGCGATTTGGGGAGGCAACCTCCACTCGATCGTTGAGGCAGTTCACACGCTCTTGCCGCAGATCATCAACGAATCGTTAAACCCCTTGCATCTCGAGGTCGATATCGTTGTGGTTTGGATGGGCAACGAACTGTGCGGTCGTAGAGGAGTCTTCGTCGACCCAGGGACGCCACACTGGCAGATTGGTCCTGAAGGCGTTGCCGCAGAAGGGATCTGGGCGGACATTGCCGCACGTGTGTGCGGTGAAATTGGCCGTCTAGCCGCCCTTCAGGGCAGGCCAACGGTGGGCTCAGTGCAAATCCTCTCGGATGCCGACCCACTGGACTACGGGCTGCCAGCAGAGTACCGCACAGCTATCCGAAAATTCCTCGGATACGCAAGGAGTAGGGGGTTATACACCGCCTCTCTCAAAGAAAGCGTATGCCAGATCCCGAAGCACGACCACTACCACTTCCGCGAAGACTCAACACATCGCGCAGCCTTGGCCTCTGTGATCGGACAGCGGATTAAAGTGTGTCAAGCTGACCACTTATTCGCGAAGATGCCCGCAGAGACGCTGGACGAGCTGGCCCGCCGTTTTCCTTTTGATCCAGAAGGAACGCGGGTGTATTCCATGCAGTATGTCTTCGACAAGGCACTGTATCGGTCCCAGCTCTCCCGCCGCCTTTTAAGGCAGGCCGAGATTCGCGAAGCTGCGAACGAATGCCCTGATCCATGGGAATCCCCTTATGTTCCTCCACCTGATCTTCCGGTCACTGGAATGCGTGAGGTCCCTCAGGATGTCCTGAATTGGGAATGGGCCACAGCTCGCGAACAGGCGCAAAAGCGCGCGAAAGAGCAGGCGGACGCACGTGCCCGTGCTGAGCGGAAGGATCCAGCCCCACTTAGTGGTGGCCCATCTGGCAGTGCATCATCTCGCGACGTACCGGAGGTGTCCTTTGACGATGTCATCGAGGCCATCCCTTACCGCACAGAGTCTCACCGTACTCTGTCAGCGGCAAAAGAGGGCATGACCAAGAAGGACCGGGACCCTTCCAGCGGCCTATTAAGGGCTCGCCCACACGACTACATTGGGGTAAAGTACCAAGACGACTTGGACCTGATGGAAATGTGTGGCTTCGTTGACGAGGATGTGTGCCCAGAGGATCCGGAGGGGAGCGAGATCGTTCAGATCCTCCCCGACTCGATCCCGAAGGACCACCTCCCTGAGTTGGGCCTCAAACCTTACGTTGAGCGCTACCTCACAGGTGCTGTCCGAGGGTCGAACGTGAAGCTCAGCTCACGGCGCGGGAAATGGATTCGCATCCAAGAACTCATTCAGCATATGTGGAAGAAGCACCGTGTGGATCTGGGAACACGAGGTATCTTGTCCATAGTCGCCTACGATAACAAATCGAGGTTTAACTTGGCAGGCCTCCCCACCGATCCGCGTGCTGACTTCATTGAGACGGACATTTTGCCCTCTTGGATTTGTGCTTCGCATGGTCACAGCGAACGCATCAAGGACCAAGTGACCGATGCCTCCATTGCGCTGCATTGGTTCACGAACGATACGCGAGAGGAGCTTGGACCTACAGCCGCCTATCAAGGCAGGCCATTCCTTGCTCTCGGGGAGTTTCCCCCGCGTCTCTACCACAGGACGACGCATGATGCAGCCTTCAATATTCTCTCTTCTGGCTTTACGCCAGGGTTCAACAGGAGCGGCAAGTTCCACAACTACTTCGCCAAAGCCACCCTGAGCGAACTTGAGAATAAAGCTGGCAGCCGAGCGAACCTGCCTTACGAAATTGTACTCGACACTCAGGAGGTCAACCGCTATGCGTACCTCTTCGAGACAACTTCCGAAGGCATACTCACTCGCGATCCGGTGCCGGGGACTTGTGTGCTCTACATCCGCGACACCATCAAAGGCATCATCCTGTGGTCTCGTCAATCCAGCGAGGAGGAGGATACAATCATTCCGGAGACTGCCCAGGATCCCATCGTCGATCCTGGAGCAGCTGAGCCGGAGCAGTTCCCCGATGTTCCGGAGGAACCTTCAGCCCCACTTAGTGGTGGCCATGAAGAGGTTGAAACAGCAGCGTCTGCAACGGCAGACGAACCCATGGTTGAAGTTGAGATTGAGGGGGGACCGTCAGCATCTTTGGCACCCCTCGCTCTCAATGACGCCACGGCCTCCGACTTCCTTCCCGAGGAAACGGCAACATTGGATCAGGGGGGCGCATCGCCACCAGATGTGCAAACTGAGTCCAGAAAGCGAGTGCGTTTCCTTGAGCCAGAGGAACCTGTCGAGGTCGAGATCGAGATTGACGATGAAGAAGGCAATGTGAAAAAGGAGGAACAAGAGGCCAAAGTAGAGCCGATGTTCGAGCAGGCACCGCCTCAGCCGGAATCGACTCCGTTGGCTCTCCCTCCAGCCCCCGTTACGGGTGGCCGCCACAGGGCATGTCCCCACTGCGGTGCGCAGCATCTTGTGGGACAGATGATCTGCCTGAGCTGTGGCGTTCACATAGTGAAGCCTTCCCAGCAAAACGCACGCAAGAAAGTGCGTACGGCCCGATGGTTCGCTGAAGAGGCCGCCGCAGCCACCGCGGGCAAGCCACGTTCCCAGCTGACGCCGGAGGAGGTCATCCATGAAATGACCAGAGACTCCTCAACGCAGCGTGGAACTACGTCGCTTGACGCAGAGGCGTTGGACAAGGCCAGGCAGCAGTTAAAGATGGCGACAAAAGGAGGCTACACAAGCATCGTACACCGCTTCGACAATGATGTGGACTACACTATGAGTTCCATCGGCAATGGGTACGATCGTGAGTTTCTGGCCATCGAAGACGTGCTTACGCATGCTGCACTGCCGAACCATGGCCGTTCGAAGGAGCAACGACAGTTAGCTGTCGGCACCTACGGTGGAAGCTCCGAAGGGCCGAGGAACCAGGAGATTGCTCGGTTGCTCTATTTGCACGAGTGCAATCCAGCCGCCCTTAGGGCAGGCCTGATCTCCGCAGTGAGTGACGATCCGTTTTGCATCATGTGGCTGGGAGGGGCATACAGTTTGCGTAAATTCGTAGATGTTTTCCTCCAGCACAAAATCGTGAAAATGATTGTTACTTTCTCAGAAGAGGCACTCTACGTTGATCCACGACTCGGCTATTCTGCTGAGGACTGGACTGAGTGGCTCCGTGGGAAATTCGCGGTACAGGTCGGAATTGCACGCCGTGCATATGAAGAACGCCAACGCAATGCGGAGCGTTCTCGCATCGCACAAGCAAAGGCCGATGCACGCCGAGCTGAGCAGCAGCGCTATCAGCAGGAGTGGGACCAAGGCTATCAACGCGGGTCCCACCCCTATGGCCGCTCCTCCGGTTCCCGAGGATGGTACTAAGTACCTGATCGTCATTTCGTGGTTCCGTCACGTTAACCGGTACTCCGAAATACAGCCCCTCCTAGAGGTGGCCGAATTTCCTTAAGACCAGAAAAATTTCATTCTGTATTTCCTGGCAGTCACTTTGTGACAAATCCGAACAGTCAGCAGCTCCAGAGGATGATGTATTCGTCCCACGCTGCACACGTTCTTGCGACTTGTATCCACGCCATCAATCAAGGCTTGCTGGATCGTCGCCATTTTATAATGCATGTCGCGACTTTAAACCGCGCGCTAAAAGAATTAATCTGCTTCCGTATCTTCCACTTTACGGTAGTAGAAAGCCTATGAGCCCCGAGCCACAATTCAGCCGCCTTTACGGCAGGCCACACAGCACCAAGCTTCCGTGCATGTTTGCGCCTCAGACTGACGCTTCGGCGAGGGGGGTGTAATTTGTGCACGTGTGAAGTAGCATGTTGTGTGTGTATGCAACATTGTGGCACAAGTGCTCTGAGGGTAAAAAGGCGTAGATACCCAATGGTACAGCTGCGCTAGTCCTTAACATTTGGACGGGTATCATCAGTGCGTGTGTGCAGTGGTTTACAACAACTATAGCAATGATCCTCCTAGAAGGGTACTATGGGGTTCGGTAGTGGGGTGCCTCCTAGGGTACTGTAGCACTATAGAGTTTTATCATGGGGTCTGCATGTAGGGTGGCAACACGCAGGCTTGAAAGGCAAGCCTGGTTGTCTCAAGACGTCCCCGATCTTGAAAGGCCCGAACTTCCTTCCTCTGAAGCAACGAAGTAGACTCGGGTTTCGGCCTTCCTGCTTCACGGTAGGAGCCGCTTAGAGATGAAGCAAGACTTTCAAAGACGCTTGGGACGTTTAAGCTTGCCTTCGGTCAGAAAAGCGTGTCCAGCTTTGGCGCTGGATGTCAACCCGAAGCACTTTTCATCGTCAACCCGAAGCACTTTTAGGGCTTGCCGAGACAGAGCACATTCCATCTCGACCCCTTTATAAACCCCAAATATACGGGCCTGGATGAATGGTGATATATTTTTCGCGCTACAGCACCAACGTATGACTGTACTATAGCACACTCCAGCCCCATTGAAGTCACTCAGTCCCGTATCAATATTAAACCTATAAGTTGAAGATTATCTATTCTCTCCTAAGCTCTAAATCCCTAAGCCCGAGAAAAGCCAATTAGGTTCTTAGGTGAGGAATTATGAAGCCCTTATAGAAATTCGAAACACCCGCACTTCAATCTTGTTGTCCTCCTCATGGCCATAATAAAAGCCCTACAAAGCCCAAACCCTACAAACTCCGATATCTTCTACCTAGACAAAGCGCCTTGAAGCCCTTAACAGCTAAGTCTTAGGGCCTCTTTTCGCATCCTTAAGGTCCGAAGGTGCGATGCTTCGCCCTGCGCCTGGCAGCCCCTCCAAAGTTCGAGGGGCCGCCTGTGCTGGGCATGGACATGTGGCCGCTAGGGCTCAAGGGTTTTTATTATGGGTTTGGGACTTTAGGGTTCCATGCCTGGGAAAGAGAGAGAGAGAGAGAGAGAGAGAGAGACAGAGAGAGGGAGGGAGAGGGAGAGAGAGAGAGAGGGGTTCCATCACAGGGGTTCGCTGGAGCTGAGAGGTTCAGGGTTTTAGTGTGTGGGGTTTAAAGGTTTAGGGTTCCCCGGCAAGACTTCAAGAGGCCTGGATGCAAAAAGGGTTGGTTTTTTCTGGGTTTAGGGTTCCATCAGAGCACTAATCAAGCCTGTGGAAAAGGGTTCCACCACAGCGGTTCTGCAAGGTTGTTCCGGGCTGAGGACATGTCACCAGTCGATTTCGGGCTGAAGGTTTCGGGAGTTTGGGGGCTAGGTTTTAGGGCTTGCGGCTTAGGATTCAAGTTACAGGGTTTAGGGATACTCGCCCTTGTGCGGGTTTCTGCAAGGGTTTATTCAACATAGAAGTAGCTGTAAGGTTCGCTGTGAGGGTTACTTGAAGGCTCGAAAAGTTGCTCAGACAGCTATTGAAGGGGCTACTACTTGTAGTCAGTGGGAGTGTGTTTGAACCATTCAATGATCTTTTCAGGAGTGTTCCGGGTTCACGGTTGAAGTTCCCAACAGTGGGTTGAAAAGTTCGAGGTTCTCGCCCCTAGGTATTGAGGCTGTCGCATTCAGGCTTTGGGGCTTTACATGAATTATAGCAAATTTCAATGTGGACATGTTATTGACAGCCTATTATAGTTCCGTTGCGGCTCGGTATACGTAGTCAAGCTGTAGCTGTATCAAAGTTGTATTGCGAACTACATACATCATAGTGCGGCTTAATGACATGAGAATCGGGACACCTCCCTTTGCCTCGGCTCTGAACCGTCCTCCAATGCTTTGGGGCCAAGGCTGCTGGGCGTTTGTCTCCCGGCAGCGCCGTGTTCGCAACGAGCCGCCTGCTATTTGGAGGTTCACTGTACTTATATCATATTAGGGGACTTATAACCCTACTTATAACTACCCATGAACCTCCAAGTAGGTCTCGAGAACGTGCGAAAGCAGAGTGAGCTTATGTCCTGTTGGGTGAACCTACAGCGAGAAAACCTTGAACTCTGGATATGGGGACTCGGCAAGCGAGTTCTTCTTGGTATCTTCCAGGCATCTTCCTCGATTCTTCTAGCTTTTTGAGCTTTCGGAGTTTATAAGGCTGAGGAGAGCTGTGGGGTGGCATAGTGAAGACCAGGCTTGCGACGCAACAGCCTTGGGTGCGTCGGCGGCTGAACTGTTTCGATCGGTGCCGTTGTCCACGGTCACGGGAAACCGGGCACATCATATTGAGCCTTGGCAGCAGTGACGTCATGAAGGCATCCCGAATAAGTAGTTGCCTGACATGACTGCTGATTGTACAGGCTGTTTGGGGCTCTGTTGGTATTTTTGTTTGATCAGGTGGAAAAGGACAAGGAAAGTGAAACACGTGTAGGACGTTAGCTGCAGCCTTGCAGCGATCTGGTTGACGGTGTTTTGCAGGAATGCTACGCGCACGGAGTCTCCTGCGTAATTTCATCCTGTGGTGGTCCGAGTACCATAAGGACGAGTTGTCCGGCATCCATATCGAGGCACCCAGACCGACTCCGGTCTTCCAGAGCCGAGTGGAGCCTTTCATTAATCAAAATTAGGCTACGAGAAGGCCGGATGCTAGATAGACTCGCACGTTCAAAACTCCGTCATATGTCCTGGTCTTACCGTTTCTTCCGCTCTTCAATATCTGTATGCCGGGTCCCTTCCTGAGGCCTAAACAATCCTAAAACCCAAGCTTCCAACTAACTAACGTGGTGTCTAGCAAGCTCTACATGTCCGAGATGCTTGAGCTGCGGCGTGATGTCGACAGCTGTTCGTCCTCGACCCACTCCAGTCGCATGTAGTCCTCGTCGCCATAAATAGTAACCGAAGCATCAGCCCTAACCCCTCTTGAATTCGTAGCTGGGTGTAGTATAGATCTCTTTCTGGGAGTGCTCACACTGCGTACTCTGTGGCCTTACCGTTTGTTGCGCTGTTTTCAGAAGTGGTGTGAGGGCTTCCTGGGCTCTTTCACTGAGAAGTGCCTCCCAGTCTAGGCGTAACCCCCTTGGCATGTGCTGAGTGGCGCTAACTTGCGTTGCGAGCTGTCTTTCAATGCCGATGGGAATACGCCGTAGTTGTCCGACCTGCCGACTAAGAACCTCGTCTGGATGCGTCCCAGTTGCGAGAGCTTAAATCTCAAACCCTAGATCACAAAGCTCAAACCCTAACTCCCAAAGCTCAAACCCCAAATCCCAAAGCTCGCCTGGATTGTCCGAGTGTGAGCGCCGAAATCCCAAAGCTCAAACCCTAAATCCCAAATCTCAAAGCCTAAAATCCCAAAGCTCAAACCCGAAATCCCAAATCTCAAACCCGCAAATCCCAAATCTCAAACCCTAAATCCCGACTCTTGGTCTGATGTGTCTGCGCAGGAGCTAGTGCACTGGAGCGAGTTGAAGATCAACTTCGGCATTGTGCCTTGGCGGTTTCGGCCTTTCGGGTTAGGTGGAGGGCTTGGGTCAAGATGTTTCCGGGTCGTAGACTGGCTAGACTTGAGTCCAGTAGCAAGAAGGTTGAGGGCTTACATGGGGGTTCGGGGTTTAGGGTTTGGGGGTTTTGAGTTTACGGCTGCAGACGACAAGTTCGACCCTTTCCTTACAAACTCTCCCCCTGCAGCAACAGCAAGTTTTCACCCGGAATCCCTCCCTTGGTGTCATGACGGTCAGCCCAAGCATGTCCTGCTTTTAAAAATGGAACTGCCAGACAGCTGGGTGCGTTCAAGGCTTATATGGTAAAGGGTTAGGGCTGAACCGTGGCGATTCAGGTTTAGGTGCAGCTTTTAGGATACGAAGTGTCGGGTCGGCGGTTTAGTGCAAAACGGTTGATGGTATAGGGTTGAGAGTAGGGGTTTTGGGTTGACGATCCGGGGTAAAGGATTATGATTTTGGGGAAGGGTAGGTCCCAGCATGCAGGGTTTAGGGTAACGGTGCACGGCTTGAGGCTGTTTTGGGAGCCACCCTCGAGACGGACCCGGGACCCTTGCTTTAACCCCAACCCTGAAATGCTTGACTTGGCACGCAGGAACAGACACTTATCCTTGACAACTTACGAGATGCAAAACTCTAAACTCCGAAACCCTCAACCCCTACTGTTGGGGTTTTTGCGATCAAACCATGCCACCAATCGACTCTCTCATCGGCTTGATGCCGTATGGAAGCCAGAAAGCCCGCAAAGAAAGACCCTGATTTCGACAGCCACTTGCATACCAATACACCCCGCAAACCCTAGAACCCAAACCCTAAAGCCCTAAACCTTAGCACCTTAATACCCTTCCACCAAGATCGGACCTCCAAACGCTGGTACTTCCTCCCTCCACCGGAGCTTGCAAGAGCTGGGTGCGTACTTCCTGGGCGGTGCGGATGACCCTTGAGTCTTGTGGACATAGGGGTCGGAGCGATTGGTGAGACTATACCCCTGCAGTTCACCACAACCCTTTCCTACATAATGCAATGATTGCTCTGGCCGCTTGTTTTGCGTGTAAGTTTCGGAGTGCTGGGTTGAAGGGTCACTGTCCAAAGAGAGGAGTGTAGGACAGCGAAGTTCCAAAGAGAGGAGTGTAGGACGGCGAAGAAGCAGATAAAAGCCCGAAACTTTTCTGGAGCTGCTGATGCTTTACTTGGAGGTCCATGGGTAGTTATGAGTGGAGTCATAAGTTATATATATATATATATATATATATATATATACATATATATACATATATATACATATATATATATATACTTATAACCATATTACAATGGGACTTATAACCCCACTTTTAGCTACCCACCAACCTCCAAGCAAGGAGATGCCCTTACCGGTCTCCTGGCTTCGAAGCGAGGACCATGCAGCGGGAAGCGGGAAGGTTCAGAATCGCATTGTTTGTTTTTGCTTCTTTTGACTCTCGGTCTGGGTTTGCCGAAGTTGAAATGGGATGGTTCAGGCCATGTGGGAACCGAGTCAATCACATAAGATTCTAAAACATACTCCAGGCTGTCTTTTCTATGGAGCGCAAAGCACAACACTTACCCATAATTATTCAGGCCCCATTATTGTAAGCTGTCCTTCGGGGTTCGAGGCTAAGTTTGAGCGTGCACGTAGTCGGCTGAATGCAGTTTAGACCTGGTGAGGGGACATGAGGCCGATTGCAGTTTGCCAGTTCGGGGTTTGTGTAAGAGCTCAGGACCTGACGTACGAGGACCGTGGAGAGTGCAAAGACCTGGTGTAGCTGGATGTGTTTTGGCCAATTGTCTGTTTGAGATCTGGTTGGTATATGGGAGTTTCCGAAAATAGGGGACCCTGATAAAGTACCCTAAATAGTAGGATCCGTATTACAAGGGCCCTTAAATAAGTTGCACAAGTTGCCTCGATATTCGGAAACTCCCATATGAAACCTCAATCCCGCAGTCGCCTCAAACTTGCGTGCAGGAATCTTGGCAGTGGCGGTGCACAGCGCCTTTGCTGCCACCTGCCGGGTGGGCCAAGGCGAGACGACCGTGACTACAGAGGAGCCGACTCGGAGTGGCACCAATGATGCAAAGGCTTGCCTTATATGCCTTTGAGGCCTGAGGCCGTAGCACTTTCAGGTCCAGGACGTTCGCTACTTTTGGTGGCCGTTCAGCGACAGCCCCCCGCCCACCCCGCATCTGGATGCCACTTCTCTACAGGTCTATAGCTCCACAAGCCCGAAACCCGACCCAAGCCCCAACAGAGCACAGAGTTGCAATGCTTTGCATGGGTGAGGCCTGGGAGGTTTGAGGGTTACATCGGTGTCACTGGCAGGGCCTGGGACTTCTACGGCGGCGCGAGGCAGAGCTCAGACTTGGCAAGTTCTATGCGGCTCTAGCAACATTGGTATGGGCTCTAAATGTTAGCGAGCTCCGTTTCCATTTTCCCACCGCACCCCCCAGGCCATATCAGCCTTCAAAGCTCGCTCCATCCACATCAGACCCACCAGAAACTCAATCAGCCGACCTACACTAGGCCATATCTTCAACAAAAGCCCACATTAGACCCAACAGAAACTCAACCACATGACCCACCATAGGCCACCCTATAACCATGCACCTAACTCATGGAAAACCATCAGCATCCAACCCGAAACCCCAAACTTGAGAAAATGGAAACGGTCTATTCTCATAATAATCTTTGGCAGTAGCCTAAGCAAGACGAGACGCATACTCTGTGGTTGTTACAATATGGTTAATGCTTTATGAATATTCGTTCTATTTAGGGTTAGTTATGTCATCCTCTGGAGAATGGCAGCAACCACCCCTTTCACCAGAAACGCTAGAAGTCCTGCCGTCATGAATGCCAAGATCCCTCAGAGTTGAAGGGTTCAGGGCTTGCGGCTGTAGGACTCTAGGGTTTAGAGCTTCAGGGTAGCAGGGCTCAGGGCTCCCCTCAAGCCCTTCATTCCTGGAGTCCTGGATCGTAGGTTGACGATGTTGGGGAGCCAACAGGCCTCGTTCCTGGGCCGCAAAGGATCAAGTTCTTACCATCCAGGGCTTGTAGTGCAATATTTGGACCTGCATGATTCGCAGTATCATACTATGAGATTTCCTAGTCTGGTTGGAGTATAATACCCACCAAACCCTTCTTTTTTGAGGCCCCTTTATCAGGGCCTGCTTCCGAATTTCCATCAGAGGGTCTTTCTGGGATGTAGAATGGTCTCCTCACTGAGGAAACTTAAATTACAGGGTTTCCGCAATTGCCACTTAAGAAATGTGGTTTCCTTGCTACGGTAGTTTACACTACGTCCCAGCAGTAGAGTATGTAACCTTTAACCTTTTTTGGGGTAGTATGGCCCCTATATAATCCCTATACAACCAAAGAGGTTAACCTTTAGTTCCCCATGATACCCGACAAGTAGGTATAAACCCTAAACCCCTCATAGAACCCTTATAGGTCCCTTATAGGAACCCTTATTCCATGATCAACAAGAGCCCAGGGTCTGGGAGAGTCTTCGGACCGCGTCTTGCGAATTCTTTGGGTTTGGGTTCTTTTTTAAGGGGTTGTTTAGCGGGTTCTATAAAGTTTCTATGATATTGGGGCCTTAAGATTTAGGCTGGGGGTCTGGGGGGTTCATTATCGGGATTCGTTTCCGTAAGCCAAGGTGCTGTGTCCTAGAGCTGCCTCAGTGTGAGCTCTACTCAAACACTCAAAATTCCAACTCTTCCGGCTGCAAGCTCTAAGCACTCTACTCCCAAGCCCCGCACCCTGAACCTTAAACCCTAAGCCCTTGAACCCTAAACCCTAAGTCTTACCTTTGGTTAGTAGGGAATGGAAGAATGGTAGTAATAGTAGTTATAATTGTGCCCCATTCCTCTGCAACCGATGAGTCAGGCTACAGGTGTATCCTTTGAGGTCGAGTTTAGGCTCCCTTTAAAAGGTTCCTTTTGAAGGGGTCTATAAGGGATCTATAGTAGGTTTAGGGTTTAAGGTTTTGGATGTGTAGGGTTTCGGGTGTTTGAGGAGTTTAGGGTCGAGGGTTTCTACTGGGACGAGATGCAGAAGGAATTGAAGGAAAGAGTGTCTCTTGCATACTTATAGTTACAGCCTCCGAGCCTGTCATCATTTCCTAGATCACCGTACCTTGCTACTCTCACCAATATTGCATCGACATAGATGTGTGGTGCTGTAGGGCAGAGTATTTTGTTGAATCGGTTTAAACTTTCTGGGTTTAGCAGCCAAGGATAATTGGAGTAGAGGTTAGGGGTATATAGCATGCTAACTGTAGGGAACCCTACGCAATTTGATTTAGTTTTTTCAGGTTTGTATGTTAGTGGATAGGAGTCGGCTGAGCATCCTCTGCACATCAGGTGGGCTTCCGGAACCCGAAAATCATCTTCAGCTCCAGCTGCTTGCGCAACCTCCTCTTCGTTCCGGGCCGATCTTCTGCAATTCAGCTCGCGCGGGTGGTTCCTGCCAGTGAGTACCGAGTATAGGGGTTTAGGGTTTAGGGGTTCGCTAATGTATTCAGGCGATTGCACAAGTCCTGATGCAAAAGGGGTTTAGCGAAATGGTTGAGAGACCTCGCAAATGTGTCGCTTTAGCTGGGAATGGTTGTGCACGGTGCTACGATTATGTAACTGTCTGTGTTTGCAGCCCTCCGTGTCATCACAGCTGAACGAATTGGTGATATTGTCATGCATCTCGTTTGTATGGCCATGGTGGTGTACTGATGTACTATTGTCGCTTGCAGCTTTTGTTGATCTGACCCACTATATAACTGTTACGAACACCAAAACACTTAGTGTTGGTACAAGTGCGCATTTTGCGACTGCCACTTGTGGTGATCGTGTACTTGCGGCCAGTGTTATCATTACGGTTCGGTTCGCTCGTTTGGTGGTTCCTCCATTCCTTCCTTGCTTCCTTCAATCCTGATTCGTTCGTTCCTACCTACCTTCCCTTCTTGTTGTTGCATCGACATATGTATTGGATCTTCAACCCACAACCCCGAGGCCTAACCCCGAAGCCCTAAGCCCCTACGCATAGATCAAGCCCGTTCTAACACCCTATACAGCCATGTATACAAACTCGATAAAACCACCAGCACCCATTATGACACCCTATATAACCACACATGACATGAACAAGACTGTAAGGCCCCATAAAGACACAGCAAAGCCCTACAAACCCCCAAACACCCAGATTTTAACCATCAAGTTACCTCCATAATAAACAGACAGACTATACTGACTATACTATTCATTATAGATCCCCACTACAGTAACCTAAATTAAACGAACTATCAAGGCCTCCAAGTAATCGCCGTTTGGCGCGATCCCATGGACTGGCTCTGGAGTTCCCTCCACCGGATCTTCGAAGGCTTCGAGAACGCAGAGGAGGAGTCCTCAGCCCCGAACAGGGGGTTTGGGACATTTTAGGGTTTGGGGAATCTGGGGTTTCGGGGAATTTGGGGATTTTACAGAAGGGCTTTAGGGTCAAGGGTTTAGGGCAACAAGTTTGGTTTGCTTTTGAAGCAAGCCGGAGTCGGGAGCGTAGACTTTAGGGCTAGCAAGCTACGTCTCACCGACTGGTGCCCTGTATTGGCCCCCAGGCATAAACTTAAATAGCCTTGAAGCTGCACCCTGTCATCCCAACAACCAAGTTTGGTTTCTTTTTACACCGCGTGAGTCATGCCGGGGCTTCAAACTGGCAATTCCAGAGCCTAAGCCCCACCATGAAGCATGGCACTAAAACATTGAGCGGCGAGCAATCCCAAAGACCGAAATAGGCATGGTGCTATTCCTCCGGGTTCCTGAATATGATTAATCCGACCCCCCGAACATATTAGAGGGAAGGGCGGGCACCTTGTGGAGAATTCTTGCTTCTACTCTTGCTCTTGCTATTGCTCTTACACCCCCTCATTCAAACAGGTTTGAAAAGGCGTGATGATTTCAGGGGGATTTCCCGGGAAGTGTGTTCATTGTCACGGGGGTGTTTAATCAGGGGCGAAGTGACGATACGATACATATGAGGTACCCCAGGAATTGGTAAGGCCCCGTTTATCTGCAAGCCTCCACTGTCTGCCAGAGGAGATCGGCAGGGCGTGGTCCGTTTTCGCAGAGTCCACGAAGGAGGGAGCTGGCGAGCATTTTAAATGTCTAAAGTAAATACGTAGACAATAATTCAATAGACATACATACACACACACATATATATATATATATATATATGTATAGCGGATGGGTGGCTGTACTTTGGTAGGTGGGTATGCATGTATTTCGCTTTTTGTTCTACTCATACAGTGTGTAGACACGAGACAGTCCTACCTATATACCCTATATCTGCCTCGTTTTGCGCAGGAAGAAGACCCCTCGACACTCCAGCCACTGCAGGAGCAAGGAGGTGGTGCTTCGGCTGCCTATGAACCGGATATCAGGGAATGGGTTTAGATTTGCTTTGGAGGGCTTGCAGGTTCTACTGTGATGCGGGAAGGTTTGTCTGATAGCTGTAGGAGTCTATGTCGGTCTCATTGCCATGAGCACTCTTCGAAGCTGTTTCCGACTGGTTGGTTCGTTGCCTTCGATGAAGAGGCAGTTCGTCACGACGTTGAGCCTGAGCATGCTTGGGGCACCGATGACTGGAGTTATGATCCAGACGAGGTAGGCGAGTTACTGCTGCTACTTACTTGCGGTCATGATGAAAATGACGATGCTGATGTGCTTAAAGTGGTACTGTGCACGCTTAGGGCTCTCAAGATAGCAAGTGGCACGACTTCAATCGTTCAGTCAGCCATGGCACAATCTGAATGCTGGTTTTCGGATTCTTCTCCTACGTGTAAAACTTGGCCGCAGACCCGAAAACCTCACCCGGATGATCGAATGACCTAAATTTGGAGTTTCTATACCCCTGAACCCTTACCGCCCAAAAAGGAACTGCATAAGGTGGCTTTGCCCAAATAACGTACACCCTAAGGAAAAAGCCCTCGAACCATGAATCTCGAACTTACCTTTGGTTAGTAGGGAATGGAAGAATGGTAGTAACAGTAGTTATTCTTGTACCCCATTCCTCCATTCCCCAGTAACCAAAGGTAAGTGAACCCTGAACCCAGGCATGCTAGAGCTTAGCACCTGGCGCTTGGGTGTTCCTTTGTCCCTCGGCGCGGCGGCGCCCAGCCGTGCCCTATGGAAGCTCCGCACAGCTGTGGGTCAGGAGCTCACGCAAAACTCCATGAAACACCGTAGTTGAATGAAACGACAGGTTGAAAAACACGGGTTGTAGCGGGTTACTATACTATAGTGGCCTGAATGATTGTTCATATTATGCCGAACGGCTGCCGGTCGCTGGATTGCTGCAATGATACTGTCATATGCCCCGGATGCTGATTCAATTTAATAGACTCCCTACTTTGAGCGGTATACTTCAAAGGTCCTGATATAAATTGAGGTATCCCGCTTAGCCAATGGAATTTCTATCCAAGTCCAGAGATGTCGAAGATCTTAGATCTCAGGCGGTTTGGAGATTGGGGATTTAAACTTCAGGGGCTTTAACAGAATTCTGCACCCTTCAGCCCGCAATTCTCAAACTCGGAATCCCAATCGATCACCTTCTTGCCGACATTTGCATTCCTTGGGATAGCGCGATGCTGGGGGTTTCACAGGATACTTAGATCTCAGGCGGTTTGGAGATTGGGGATTTAAACTTCAGGGGCTTTAACAGAATTCTGCACCCTTCAGCCCGCAATTCTCAAACTCGGAATCCCAATCGATCACCTTCTTGCCGACATTTGCATTCCTTGGGATAGCGCGATGCTGGGGGTTTCACAGGCTCGAAGTCCGTGAACCTTTGACCCCAGAGCCTGGTTCGAGGACCCGGCGCCCAAACAGGTCTTGAGGCTCTTATCAAACCTACAACCACCCGAAACCCTAAAAAGCCAAGCTCTCAAAATCTGAATCCTACATGCCTCTCACCCGAAAGCACTAACATAAGGGGCGTAATTTGCGTAATAGTTACCTATACAATCTTGGTGGTTCCTTGTTATAACTATACGATAATCAGCCCCAAAACCCTAATAATTATGGCCCCTCTATTCATCCCTAAAACCTCCACAGGAGCGGCTACTGGTTCTTCCATTTAAAGAGCTCATTTCAAAGCAGATGGACTGCTTCGACCAGCTGCTGCTCTTCCTGGGACTTCCGGCATCTTGGCTTTACCTTTGCCTAGCCTAAGGCTTTGGGGTTTTAGGGGTTTTGGGGTTTGGTATACCGTGGCCGTTGCAGTTAGAGTTAGAAAAGTGCTTTGTACGGGCTCATACGGTTTCGTAAATTGCTTAGCGCAGGGGGTTTTATCATCAGGACTGGGCTTAGCGACATGCTGTGGTGAGAGAGAGCGAGAGAGCGAGAGAGCGAGCGAGAGCGAGAGAGAGAGAGAGAGAGAGAGAGAGAGAGCGAGCGAGCGAGCGAGAGAGAGGGAGAGAGGGAGAGAGGGAGAGGGGGCCAGGATGCTGCTACCAACTGTCAGCCACCATGGTGATGTTTTTGGGGTAGGTGCGGCGCCTACGGGGCTTGAGGATCTAGGGTGGGGCTTTGGGGTTAACAGCGACAGTAAAGTATGACTTCTACAACCACCCCACACGATCCTCCGAAAATTCTTCTAAATTGCTATGAGACCCTGCAAAACCTTCATAAAATCTTTGCAAGACCCTGGTTACACCCCCTAGGCGCTCTGACCCACAAACTCTGACCTTCTGGTTTTCTCAGTTCCCGGAAGGCCTCGGCTGGCGAGCTCTTGCCCGCGAATGTCCGCCGAAGGCGGACCCACGTCGACCGCCAGCACCTGGGCTTCGGCTCGAGTATCGGGGCGGTAGGGTTTCTATGAGGCCCCTGCAATGCAGTAGTCATGTTGGCTGCCGATTCCCAGCTGATGCCGGATTTGAGCCCGGGTTCAAAATGAGGCTTCTGTAAGCGGGTTGTGTAGAAGGAGTGCGTTATAAGCGTGTTATAGGGGTTCCTGCATAGAGACCGTCATAATTAGACTCGGCTTTTGGGGAATGTAACGGCATGTCATAATTCCGTACACGCTACTTGTGTTCAGAAATTTTGCGTGATTTTCCGGTTAGACACAGCGTCATGCTTGCAACTGCTCTTCGGCCTCCCTGTTCCTCCAGCTGTTGAAGCCGCGGCAACGACTGCGTCTACGACGTCGAGGAGACTCTTACGAAGACCGTGTGACAGTTAGTGCAACTGTGCATCGTACTATTCCTGCTGCCTCGGACACTGCTGTTACTGCGGTGTATTTTGCTGCAAACTACACTGCCACTGCTGCTGCTGCTTCTCCGGCTATTGCTACTGCTACTGCCACCTACTGCCTACTGCTGCCACAGCTGCTGCTGCTGTTACTACTTACTCGACGACGCCGCAAAGGTCTAAATTAAATGCTGATGCTGCTCCAGCTCTCTCTCTCTCTCTCTCTCTCCGACAAATTGACATCCCTCTGAGCCCGTAGAAGCGGCTGGACCCTCAATGCAGAATACCCGAGGGCGGATGCTGCTTTGGAGAACGAGACGGCTCGTCTGCAAGAGTTCTTCAGCCGCCTGGCTACCGACAAGACCTCCAAGACTTAGGGTGTTGAGTTTGGGGTTCACAGCTTTAGGGTTTCGGCTGTGGGGTAGTAAGGGTTTAGAGTTTAGCGTCTAGGATTTACGGTTTAGGGTTTGGGATTTGGAGTTTAAAGCGTTTGGTTTAAACCATGGTTTACCTCTTCTTTAGTGACTACGTGCATGTCGCTCAAGGTGACTGAAGCTGCAACCATCATCGAAAGCATGATCCATTGAATACCCAAACCAGAACTGAAGTCAGGCAAACTCTGTTCGAAACCGTCGCTGCATTTGGATGCCCCCTGCAATCCTTGTTGCTTAGATCAGCAAACCAGTCGGGCCCCAAATCCAAATCCGAGCAAATCAGGATCGGAAAGAGAGTCCGCCGCTGCACTGCTGGCCTGTGCGGCATGAGTTGCAGACCTACAGCGGCTGTGATGGGAAATGCAGGGCTCCGGAACATCACGATTGACATCTTTTTCCTCCTTTCGCAAAACCTTTGTTTGATTAGCCAATGATAAGGTTCGGGTCTAAGATTGATCAAGGTGACGAAGAAACCATCTTGGACAGGAAAAGGAAAGTGCCGGATTCTCCGGCGCTTCACAACAATTTTCAATAGTTCGCAAGCAGCCATAGCAACCCCGTAGCGACAACAACAAGGACGAGAACAGTTTTGGGATTAAAACTAGGGGTTGGCCAATTAGGGTTGGATTCGAGGCTGGCGGGAGGGATATCACTGCCGTTGATGAACAGTTCGTGGCTGGCATCGTCCGCGCCTGAGGGTCCCAAACTCCTGTACCCCAGACCCTGCCCAGGACAGAGTTAGGTCGGCGAATTGGCTCTTTTTAGGTCGAGGATGGTTGAGGGAGTTTCTCGGATTCAAGAGTATACTTTGAGCTGTAGCAAGCTTGCCGAGGCTTAAGCTTTAGGGCAAAGGGCCGTTGCGTCTAGCGGTTTGGGGTTAAGGGCTTCTTCCCCAAGAGAGGAGCTTGATATCTGTGGCTGCAGGCACTTGCCATGCCATCTGGAGCTCCACCATGTTAGTTTAAAGCCTAAGCAGCAGCTGGACAAACACCGAAATTGCACGCCAACTCAACGATTCAGAAAGAACCATATGCAAACCTTACGGAGATTGTGACCATGCCATGTCTACGCTGATTGATCTTGACGATTTCGAGGCCAGTGTCACCAACTTTGAAGTAGACGGTTCGAGCCATGGAGGCCCAGGATCATTCTGTCTTTCTGGGAACGGCGGCCCCCTGTGACGAAGGCCGCCGTGAACCAGGGCTTTTCACAACTTCCAGGATCGAAACCTTAAGCTCCTGGACCTTTCCAGCGTGCATTGCTTCGGTGGGTCCTGCCCGGAGTTTTTGTTCAGAGATCGTAGCGGACGTGCAGATGGGGCATTTTGGTCTTGGATACTGGGATAATATGTTTCCACCCAACATTGCAGTGCAGTCCGGCAGAATGACGAATTGAGCCTGCGAACCAACGCAGGGTCTCTTGCTTCGTTCATGTGGGCTACATCATGCAAGCAGGGCTAGGCGATGCAGCGCAATCGAATAAATGTCTCGGATCCTGTGTGATGGAATTATGGCATAGCTGCTCGACTCAAGCCTTGGACGACCGCGACCGCAACCCTATAAACCCAACAAACACCAAACCCAAGAGCTTGGAACCTACACTCAAACGCAGCATGATTGAAACTCTGATCTGCTTGAAGGTACACGGCCCAATAGACTAGAAAGTACCTTCACCAGGCCGGAACTTCGCCCGATTTCTGTTGTGCCTAAAGTTGCTAAAGCCACTACACCTGAACCTGTCTAAAGTGTCAAACACTTGACCCTAACCCTCAACTACCTGCAAACTCAAACTTTCAAGCCCAAAAGCCACAAAAACCCACAGCCTTAAACTCCTGAAGCCCTGAGGCCCGAAAGTTCCAAAACCCCAAATCCCCAAGAAACGAAACGGTCTGCAGGATTGGATTGGCTCGGGGTTCCGGAAGACACGGGCATCCACGGGAATGAAGGCCGGGGTTGATATTATAGAGGCCCTAACGTAGGAACCTGATTAAGAAACCCTGGGCTATACAACCCCAAAATAGTAGGATTCACGTAAGGAACCCTAACAGAGGCCCAAGGTTTCTTAATCAGGTTCCTACATTTACCTAGTAGCCGAATGAATACAATACACCTTATACTCTTTGGGGGATAACATGACTCCTTCTAGAGCTGAAAGTGGGCGGCTTGTTGCGATTATGAACTCAGCAACTAAGTTAAAACGGAAAGTACGAACCCCAGCAATTTCGACGTGGACCGCTTCTTAGTCGTTTTCGGCTGTCCTCCCCTGCATCGCCGGCTCGTGTTCGGGAGCAAACCCAGATCCTATGCCCTAAATCCCTTAAAACCCCGAGATCTCTCTACACCGAAAAGCCCTAAACCGCAAGACACGAAAACTCCCAAAACTCTTAAAAACCCTTGAGCCCGAATTCCCAAAAGGGAGCACTCCTAAAACTCCAGAGAGGGGGTTGAAGGACGAAAAGGGCTTCTCAGGGGATCTAGGTTTTGGATTTTGGGATTTTGGTGTGTCTAGGGCTGTGGTAACTTGAAAGTTGTGGGTCCGGGACGCAAGGGCTCTGGGCTTAGCATTTAGAGTGTGAGTTTAAGTAGAGCTGGATAGTAGAAGCCAGCAATGTGGGAGTTTCCGAAAATTAGGGGACCCTGATATAGTACCCTAAATTGCAGGATCCTGAAGACAAGGACCCCAAAATAAGGTACCCCTAATTTTCGGAAACTCCCATGTTGCACAGGGACCCGAAGGTTTGCAATTAGCACCGCAAGGAATCGAAGCTCTTCTGAACAGCCCGGAAACAAGCGGTAACGTCTTGAAACCGAAACCCACCTCTGTGGCCACTCCTGTTTTGCTTAAACCACCAGGGTGGTAAGCGTACTTCCATACAGAAGTGTGGCAACAAAAATTGGAGATTCAAGGTCTAGACATGTTCAGACCCCAGGTATTAGCATCGGTATCCTTATTTCAAGCACTCATATGATCGCGTTAGCCCGAAAGCTCAAGGTATGTAGAGCTTTGGAGCCCGGCACCGAAGCAGGTCAGATGCCGGTCGTTGCAGCCAGCAGCATTGGCGGCGCAAGGGGGCGAGGTTTGCTCTTTGACACAAGAGGAGCTGGGCTCGGGGTTCCCAGAGACCCAAATATCCCTTAATAAAGGAATATAGCTTAAATCATATAAGGGATCCTTCCATAATTTAAGGAATATTCGTCAATTAAAGGATATTGGAGTCTCTGGGTTAGCGATGGGGAGCATGGAGAAGGGTGTTTGGGTCTTGGTTGGGGCGCTCGGCACATTTCAGCCTTGATGGCTAAAGCATGTTGAATTACAGCCATGTGCAGGCTCCTCCTTTTTCCCTGGCAAAGCCATAAGCTGAAGTTGAGAGTCCCTAAACCCTAAACCGTTGGAACTCAACTCTCCATGCGCCCCTTGTCTCACGGATTCAAGAGCCGGAGCTTTTGCAAGAAGCATCCGCTCTCAGGGAGATTCCTTTCTGGGTGGCAGGGGTCAATCCGTGTTCCTGCAAGCTTCAATGCCCCTATAGGAAAGTAGTTTTTGAACGACAGAGGCCCTAACAGCGAGCTGCTGAGCACACGGCCGCAATGCCCCTATATAGCAAACCCCAGCCCTCAACGCCTGAGCCCGACACCCAAACCCTAACCCGGAAAATCCTAAGACCGAACCCCTTATCAAAAAGAACCTACATAATGTACAGGCCTGAATACTTACCTATGTAATTTTTAGGGGGTCCTTATTTTAACTACTAACTACACTCCCATGTACCCCGAAGCCCTAGTCTAATTATTAAGGCCGCCCCCGACAAAAGAAGTCGAGGTTCACCACTGCTAAGGGTCCCCCGGCTCCTCTTGAGCTGCTACGAGACCGCTCCCTTGGGGTGGACGGCAGCTAAGCTGCTATCGGTCAGGGGAGTCGGGCTGGGACTCGCAGCGGTTTAGGTTTTAGGGGTTCGGGGTTTAGGGGTTTCGTTTAGGGTTTGGGAGAGTTGACCCTTCTTCACCTCGGTGTCTTCATTCCAGGGGTCCTAGGCATGCAGTTACCAACAAAGATCGACCAACTCGAAAGACAGGAACTACAGGCGAGAAAGGTAACCCTATGTAACCCCGAACCCCTCAATCGGTAACCCTGCCTGGGTTGCCCAGAGTTGTGAGCATCGAAGCCCCTAACCCTCCAAACAACACAAATCCTAAACCCTAGGCCGAAAAGCCTTTTTAATGCTCCAAACTCCACAAACCCTAAACTTATCTCTGATTTGACATTCCCACTAGAGCCGTTTCACTCAACAGACCTCGAACCACATGCCTCGTCTGGATTGTCCGAGTGTGAGCGCCGAAACTTATCTCTAAACCCTATGAGCCGTGAACCGAACCCTCCTGCCCGCTTGTGGCGCCGCGCTCCTAGGTTTCCTGGAGGACGATGAAGCGGAGAGGCATTGCGACGAGAAGTCACCGGAGTCAGAGTTTATGGTTTGCGTGGCCTCTTCGCTACAAACTTAGGTTGTTATTTGGGTTTAATTAGAACTGTTTGTTCATTGGTTTAGGGCCTTTTTCGATTTGCTTCCGCGAAGTAGAGTTTCTGTTGGTAGCTTCTTCTGAGACTTTGATTTTCCTACCGGAGAAACGAGGTCTTTGGTGGAAAGTTCGGCATCCCTGTGGCAACTGGTAATGCATTTTCGATTGTTTCAGACTGCCGAAGTCGGGCTCCATCGAGACATTCCACATGTCTTGTCATCGGTGATAAATGAATATAAAACAAGTCTTAATAAGATACTCCGCTGAATATTTGCGCTCGAACTGCACTTCCAAAACTGTAGTAGCCTGCGTGTTCGGCTGACAGGATGGTTTCGTGACGAATACACCACAGGGGAGCTGTGGGGCACCCTCCGCCCGCTGCACGAGACACTGCGCGAGTGGCTGGAAGAGGGGCGGTGCTCTCAACACATCACCTGGGATGAGGACGAGCAGTGTGCCCATGCTTGCAAAGAAGTTTCGGAAGCAGCAGCAGACTCCCTGTAATGCACGCCTATGGGCCCTACATTATAGGAAGGAAGGCAAAGTTTTCAGCCACTGAGCCAGTCTCTGCAGCGATGCTCTTGCTCGTTTCAGTTTCATCTGCACAGTCGGCACCCATCAAGTCCCGATTGTCGAGCTGCAACAAAAGTGCCCATGAACCGCGGATCCAAGAGTTACGATCTCAGGTTATGCTTTGTCTGAGCCATACAAATCCTACGTGGCCTGGAACCTCGGTCTCACTCAAATGCTATTGCTGCGTAAATGTCTCGGGTGCTTAGCACCCAATCGAATTCTTGAGGGGCTATACTTTCCGACCCCTCTTGTCTTGTCGTCTCCTCTGGGAGCACCCCATCGAATTCTTGAGGGGCTGTACTTTCCGGCCCCTCTTGTCTGTCGTCTCCTCTGGGAGCACCCCATGGAATTCTTGGGGAGCTCTACTTTCCGACCCCTCTTGGTCCGTGTCCGCTGACCCAGGAACGACGCCTCGAATCTCGCAGCCATGGCCAATGATGCGATTCTTGCCCAGAACTACTATTGTTGATGGACAGAATCCTGCATTACCCCAAGGACCTTAAATTATTGGAATTTTGGTATATTCCTTATTATGGGTAATGCAGGATTGTGTCCATCAGCCGTATGGGGTTTGGGGTTGACGGTTCAGGGACTTTGGGTTTTTATTGAAAGGATTCGACATGGATCGCGCTCAGGCGATTGCAGAAGTCCTGATGCAATGAAGTCGGGTTGAGACACAAGCTCCCACTTTGGAAGGCTCGTGACCATGTACGTAGAAATGCAATGGCCTACCCCCCCCCCCCGAAAGAACACAAAAGTGAGTCAGCACCTCAACTTAGTAATTTGGCTGGATGTGTACACTTTAATTACACGTTTTGGTGGTAGTGAAATCCCGTCATTATAGAAGTGCCTAGCACCTGGTATTGCCGAGTGTGAGCAACAAAAGAAAATCATAGAATTGAAGTAAATGTAGACGTTTGTGGGGTTTAGGCCTAGGGTTCAGCTCCTAGGGTTCAGGAGTCTGTGCACAAAAGGGTTTAGGAGAAAGCCAGCAAACCCAGTTTCGAGAAGAAACAAGCTTGATGCTAAAAGCCAGCCCCTGTCTTCCTGCCGCAGGTTGTACGGGTGCTGCAAAGACCAGGCCGAGTACAACGTAAAAGACGCTGAAGCTTCGTAGCATTTTAGAATGGTTCTGCGCCGTTCTTCGCGTCGTCCTTCCATGTTCACATAATATATGGTGCTTAAGGGGATTCGACGATGTAGCAGCTAGCTACATTACATTACTCTACATGGCGGTCCTGATCATCTAAGCCCTCAACCCGTAGACCATAAGCCCCACCCGTCCTGCAGGAAGGATGCTTAACGGGAGAGCTTGAGTAGCCGAAGATGGATCACAAACCTCTTGTGAATCACGGAGTCAGGGCCGTACCTAGCGCCGTAAACTCTCGTGGTCATAGTTTATGTTTGCAGCGACTCCCTTCAAAGCATGCTCACAAAACACCCTGTAAAATCATGGTTTCTTGGTGGCATTGATTTTTGTGTTCTGTTAATTTTTGCTGTGATCGTTATGATCATTTCTGCTGTTGTCATTGTCATTTTGGGTGTTACAATAGACCTATTAAGTTCTTCAACCTCAGCGTCAGAGCTGGCAGGCCGGACATTTGAGCTCGAACCTGCACTCCCACGAGTCAGACCTATGAGGGTTAAGGCTTAGGGCTTAGGGTGCCTTACTGCTCGTTCAGAAAAAGCTTCAACCACTAAACAGACACCCACAGTCCTAAACTATTGAACGCCAGAGCCCAAGCACAAATTATAAACCACTAAAGGCCTAAACTCCAAACCCTGAAGACCGAAGCCCCCGAGCAAACCACCACGAGAACGGGAACAACTTGCTTATAGGGCTTCGATAAAGCCTGAACCCTCAATGCTAAACCCTAAAAACCCTATAAGCCCTATAAACCATAGACCCTATAGCCCTCTCTGCAAGGACCGGAACAACTTGGTGATGGTCCCGTGTGCACGGCCTGCCGAGGATGGCACTCGGGTCGAGTTCAAGAGCTGCTCGGAGTCACCAGGATACTGTAGGCGCTTTAATAATTAGAATAGGGTTCCCTTAAGCGTTCTTTACGGGCGTCTTTCAGGGGTTTATCATAGAGTTCTATAATGTAGGGGTCTTATATAACAATTAGATTGGGGTTCCTTGGAGGGTTCTTTAAGCGGTTCTATAAGGGATCTATACTGGAGTTCTATATACTATTTCTGTGTTTTGTTATCATACGTATAGTATATAGCCCAAAACCCTATTGTAATTATTAAGGCCCCCCATATAATTTGGTTTCGGGTCGCAGGGTTGCAGAGTTTAGGGTATGGGGCTTAGGGTTCCTTAGGGTGTAGGATCTAGCATCTAGGGTGTAAGTTATAGAGCGTAGGATATAGGTTCTGGTGCGGAGGGTTTAAGGTTTAGGATGTCCTAATTCTTGCAGTGCTTCCCAGCTGATCGACAAAGTCTGGGTTCAAAAAAGGATGTAGGACATGGCGTAGGGTTGCCTCTCGCCGTCTTCGGGCAGGATTTAATTTAGATCTAGAAAGGGTTTGTCATCATCAACAACACCACGGTCCACCGCACCTTTACCATGTTGACAGCCGTCTCATTATTCTCGTCATCATCCGCAGCTTCATCTCCCTGGCCACCTACATAACAACCGCAGAATACTTAGTTGCGGATTCTCATCGAACGAGAGAGAGAGAGAGAGAGAGAGAGAGAGAGAGAGAGAGAGAGACAGAGGGAGGGACGGATTGGGACGGATTGAGACCTACAACTCCTGGCCCTTGGCCCTGAACCCCGAAGCAGTAGCAGTAGTAGTAGTAGTAGTAGTAGTAGTAGTAGTAGTAGTAGTAGAAGCAGGAGTAGTAGTAGTAGTAGAAGTAGTGGCTGTGGTGGTGGAAGTGGTAGTGGTAGTGGTAATACTCGTGGTAGTCGCAGCAGCAGCAGCAGGAGGAGGAGTAGTAGTAGTAGTAATAGTAATCGCAGTAGTTACTACTGGTCATTGGTGGTAGTAATAGTTAATTAGCCCAACGACGAGAATAACAGCAGCAGCAGTACCAAAGAAAATGGTCATGATGATAGACACCATATTGCAGACAGAATTCAAGAGTCCATGTTGACCAAACTTGCCTCGCTGAGGTATGTTTCTTTACCCACGGAAGTTTTGGTGCTGGGATGCTCCCCAAGAGCTGACTTTGGGCTACGGCTTCGTCACTTGGTCTCAGATAAGGGTGTGTGTATGTATATATATATATATTATAGCATATAGTATAGCATATCATTGTATATCATAGTATCGTGTATTATAGTATATCATAGTATAGTATATTATGGTATATATTATTGCATCATATAGTATAATGTGTTTTTGGGCCTCGATCCCGCTGCATTTTGCTTTGGGCCCTGAAGCCCGGAGATTCGTAACCCAAGTAGTGCCAAAGCTCCTAGACCTATTCGGGAGTTTCCGAAAATTGGGGGTTCCTTATTTTGGGGTCCTTATAATCAGGATCCTACTATATAGGGTACTATATTTGGGTCCCCTATTTTCGGAAACTCCCATTTGAAGCCTTTGCCGCACGGAAGGAGGAGCCAGATCACGAAGAGCCAGCAGATGCATGATCGTGGGTGTATACATTCATGCACGTGTAAATATGAAGACTTACAGAGGACACCTTGCAAATGACGGGGCTGACAAACATGTTCGAACAAAAGCAAGTGTTATCTCCTCTGCTTAGCTGGCTTAGCTGCTCATACAAACTCTGCACCTGCATGCTCGCGTATAACCTTTGCACATGCATTGCTTCCATGTGGATGTCTACCAAAGGCTCGTCGACATCCCTATATACCGCTGTGTGTGCATGTCAGCTTAAGTGTGTTTCACCCGCTGGCAGAAAGCCGCAACTATTAGGTACAGGAATTCATTCTAGAAGTGCAGTACGAAAACTTAGCGAGTGCAGCCGAAAAATCGCGAGCACATGCTTGGACACTGGCATCGAAAGCTTCAGGCCCGGTGCATGCAGCAAGTTATTGCCCCAATTACTGTTCGTGGCGTTCAAGCTCAGCTGTTTTTATGTTTCAAGTTTGTTTTCAGATATCATTAAGTGATCATCAAGTAGTCATACCGATGGAAGGACAAATGCAGTTCACAAAAGACATCAACAGACCATCCGAGAAGGTAGGCCATCCCCCTACCTTCAGCAGCGTAGAGTTTCATAACTTGCACAGATTACCATAATTTCTCAGAGAGCAATGGCCAGCCTGTCACCCTCTCCATCGCCTGTGCTGCGCGCGCTCTGTGCCCACAACAACCCCGTGCCCAGCAACCCAAGAAGGGCTTCTGAAGCTGCGAGGCCGCTTGGAGGACGCAAAGCCGTGCCACTGCTTGGGGTTTGCGCCTGTGCCGTATCCCGCACACAGCGGCAAGTGCAACGGAGCTGGCATCGGAATGCTGGCAAAGTCGTCCGGGCAGCTTCTGAGCCAAAAGCTGACGAGTTGAGGGAGCTTTGGCAGAAAGCCTACCAGTCGCTCGGATGATTCTTCTTTGCTCGCCTCACATCTCGAGCCCCGGAAGCCCAAAGTGCGAGCATGGGTCCCCACTTGTTAGAACTGATGCCTTTTCGCTTCCCCAGTTTTTTTGCAACAGCAGGCATGGTTGCTACTGCCATCATGAACCTCTGGTGGTTCCTTCGTGTTGTGAAATTCGTCTCCCTTGCAGAAACCCTACCATACAGGGGCTTAAACAATTACCAATACCATTTTGGGAGTCCTCATTATAGTTATAGTATACAATACCCCAAAACCCTATGTTGATTATTATTAAGGCCCCTATAGTAAACTTCCCCGACAGCGAGGCTGGAGGTCGAGCGCAGCGAGGGGCTGAAGGGCTCAGATTCCCCGGCACTGCCGGCAGCCCCGGGGGAAAACGCCACAGCCGAAGAGTGGCAAAAGGCCTACGAAGCAATGAAGGCTCGACACCTCACGTCTGCAGCAAGAGAATAGTCAACTCTTCGCTGGGATAAAAGTGTGGTAATGCTGCTCATGTCGGCGATTGTTGTGTTGTTGAGGTTGCTCAAAATTGTCTTCTTACGCTCGTTCCGTTCATGCATACATCGGATCGCCAGGGTCGCTTGCTTGCAGCTTGTGCTGGGCTTGCTCGTGCTACTCCACGGCTCTGCGAGTTCCAAAGTTTAGAAGGTTCCATCAATATCTAGTGTCGAGGTTCGCGAAATCGTGCTTAACTGCCCGTCGGATTCGGTGATGAGCCCAATCGATTCGCAGCTCCATTCCTCTGCATTCCTGTGACTGTAGCGCGTGTTAGCGGTTACTGTCCATGTGACGACCCTTGTCGCGGAACTAATATATGACCCGACTTGAACTATGAAATCTCTACAATGTAGCAAATATACAGTTGGACCATCACCTAAAAATCCACGGGAGAAAGTATTTCAATGGGTGCCAGACATCCAACCCTAAAGCCAACCTAGACCCCCTGCCATCCGAAATAATGAATGACACTTGTCAACACCAACAACAAACACGAAGGTCTACAGCCGTAAGAACCCTGGAGCCTCTAAGCTTTTGGGTATAAGCTGTAGGTGTTTCGGTAAAGTAGGGGCTTCGGGGTTTAAGATTAAGGGTAAAAGGCCAGTGTTTAGGGCTGAGGCTTTGGGATATAGGATTTAGGTTTATGTAGGCTTCAAGATATTGGTGAGCATAGGGATATAGGTGGTAGGGTGTAGCATTTAGGGATTTGCTGTTTAGGGCTTTAGCTCCCCGGGCTTTAGCATGTCTGGTGTGGGGTGTCCAGGTTTCATTGCAAAGGGCTTCTAGGATGCATGGCTGATCAGTGCGTAGACTTTACCCATAGGCCCCAAAGTAGTTCCTTTTTGGGTTTGCCTTATTGAATTCTTTGTATGAGCCCCAAAAAGGAACTACTTTGGGGCCTATGGGTGGAGTAGAGCGTGTAGGATGTCGCAACTGAACTCCCAGGCGGCGAATGCCGATCTGGAACGAGCGAAGCGTGAGCTGCTGGCAGCAGAAAGCGAAGACTCAAGTGAAAGCGCAGAGGTGGGATCTCTGGATACTCTTTATTGTTTGTTGGATACTAAAGTTTAAAGGTTTTGTCATTGCGTTTAGGAAGGTTCTGTCGGGATGTATCAACTGCTTGCCCCGAGGGTGGGTTGCCGCAGGTGGCCACGGATTGGTGGTGGTATTGTATATTGCAGGCTTGCAGTCCTTCTTCCTGAGACGCCGGGGTCCTACCCCTAAGCCTTCAAGGCGAAAAGTAGACAATGACAGGTCACAGCAAACTTCATGCCCACCAACAAATTTCCTTGAAACGCTATGCCTACATGAACCATGCCTGCAACCATTGCAACCTGGCTGAGTGCAGGCGGACGGTCCGAAAGTGCCAGATCCCGTGCCGACGAGAGCTTTCCGGCTTCAAGGGCTTTGTCACAAGTTTTCAAAGTGCTTAAAGTGGGTTCAGGGCTTTCGGTTTTGCATGAAATCTGCGCAGCACGAATCTCACTGCAGATCCTAATTTGCTTGGCGGATCCTTTTGCTTCTTCCTTCTTCGTCTGCTTGTCTTGATGTTGGGCGAAGGCCGTCTAGATAGTGGTAGATTAAGACCCAAGGCACAGGGGCCCCACATCAAAAAACGGCATGGAAAGGTAAGTGCAGTATCCGGGCTCACTTGTCCAAAGGAGCAACAACAGTGTTAGCAGAGATCTATGGCGATCTGAAGAATCACTGAATAATTGTACCCATAACCTGAAACCCTTGAAACAAAGCTTCAAGTGTCATCCTCAAACCATAGCTAAACTCCTAAACTCTGAAGTTCTCCAGGCCCTCAACCCCTAAAGTGAAACCTACAGCTTCATCCTTGGAAGCTATATTGGGAGTTTGAGAAAATTAGGGATACCTTATTTTGGGATCCGTATAATAAAGATCGTAGTATTTAGGGTATTATATTAAGGGTCCCCTTCTTTCGGAAACTTCCCATAATCCCAAGCTCTAAAGCGCTATAGATCCAAGGCTTCCCAAAGGCTCGGAAGCCTCGCTCCCGACGCGGAGGCGTCGGAGGAGTCGGGGAAGGCCCCAGGGGGATGGATGATGCAATACAGGGGTCTTAATAATTAGTATGTGTATATATATACATATATATATATATAGATATAGATATAGATATTTGGGGCCCATTATGCTATAAGTGTAATAAGGAACCCCCAAAATAGTATAGGGGATTTATTTAGGCCCT
>CAJNDT010001037.1:55000-95976 GCA_905221615.1 Symbiodinium sp. CCMP2592
TCATAGCAGGTTCTTCTATGTTAGGGTTCGCTTTAAGGTCACTTCTTCTTCTTCTTCTGAGCAGTTTTTCTTCGGGAAGAGCGCCTACCAATCAAATCTTTTGCACATTGGCCGAACCTGCTTTTCGTAGTCCAGCCGCACCACCATAAGGCACTCCCCAACAAAGCATTCAGAAGGCTTGATAGAACCTGCAAGCATTCAACACCCCGAGAATCGAACATGCAAGCACCATCAAGCCCTTCGAAACGGCCGCATTCGTCTTAAGCCAATTCGTAAAAGTGCCTAACCTCAAACCTCAAGGTGAGAAAGCCCCATAAAGCTCGAGTTTGGTGGGACTCTGCACTAAAACGATACCGCAGGGAAGACATTCAAATCGGAAGTGCGAACACAAAGCCCTAAAGTATCTCCCGAAGGCCGGAGTCTTTGAAAAGCCTGGCAGAACCCACCTCTAACCGCACCCCCACAACTGTCTAAACCCTAACCTCCCCAGCCCCTCGACCCAAGACCTTATCTCCCACCAAACACGAAGGCCCCAAATCCGAACATCTCGGAAAACCTCCTAAGCTCGAAACTCTAAGCCCCTGAACCCTTAAACCCAATGTTTTCGCGAGGTCTTCCTGCAGAGGGAGCGCCCTCCGCCTGCTCCCGGTCTCAGCCTGTGGCCCAAAGGTCCTGTTGTGGGGCTTCTATATGTTGCTATAAGGCTTCTCCAGGGTTTCTAGAGATTTCTATGAAGGCTCCGGGTTTGGGGTTTCTATGGGCTTCTAGAGCGCTTAGTATATTTTGCATGGGTTGCTCGCAGGTTGCTTAAGAGTGTTTATAGAGCTGAACAGCTGTTTAGTACTTTTGCTCGCGGCCTTGCAGAGGTGGTTGCAGATTACGATCTCATTATATAGGTGCTACAGGCTGATTGGCCTGGGATTTTGGAGTAGTTTAAATCCAGCTTTTATGACCCGTGGGACTTCCAGGAGAGTCTTGATTGGAGCGTAAGGGCCTCTACTTACCATTCCCTCCTCTTGTATACGACGACAGGGCTGATGTAGTTGCCTGTTTCGTGTGCTCGGTGCTCTTGTCAAATTGGCGGAGATCTACGGCTTCTGCGTTTGTCTGTTCTCCGATCATGGCACAAGTTGTGGCGAGTCACGGTGGTTCTAGATGCGTCAGACCTCTTCATCATGCTTTCAAGCAAGAAGCTATTAAGACCCTTGGATGCCTCCCTTGAGTTGCTTCAGGCGGGGCAGTCGCAACCTTGAAGGCAGTCCAAAGGCTACCAAGATATCCCGAAAGATCCAACTCTTGCCCCTCGGCAGGTCAGTTCGATCCCGTGAAAGTGTGGAGCCCGTCTGACAAGGCCTGGGTAGATTTTCTGGAAGTTTGTTTGCTATCGGCTGTCCAGCAAAATGGCCCTTCTTTCAAGGGCCAACTCCTGCTCCTTCGCAGGAACTGCCGGCGGCGCTGCTCGTCTTTCGCACATCGGACTTGCCCATACCATCCGGCAAGGACAGCTTCAGGCACATTCCTGCTCGAGGGTTTCGCGTGGGTTGAGGCTTCGGGGTGTCGGGGATTAAGATACCTTGGTCACCGGCTGAATATGTGTGGCTGTAAGCTGGAGTTGAGTTCCGCGTGAACCCATGCAGCATGAGAGCGATCTGTAGCGATGTCGACATCCCTTTTGGAACTTGACAGAACGGATTGCCGCAGAGTCCGAAGGTGAATTCTCAACTGCTTCTTCGCCTGTGTAAAGCGGCTTCGCCAGATGATCCGGAAGAGCCTTGTACATACTGACCAGATCCTTAATACAAACCTACACATCATATGGAGTGGTAAATCTTAAAATCTTACAAAGGCCTATATATAGAAACCATAACAAGGAACCCTGAAAAGGTAGGTCTTTTCGGCTACAGGCATACATCAGATCGAGTGGTAGAGCCGAGACACAGCTGAAGCAAGAAGGCGATTTGCGGTCGGCGCCTCTTTCGTGGCCACCTTGGTCTTCTGCAACATCATCTCAGCTGCCGTAGGCTTCTTAGAGGGCCAAGGCGACTCGGCTGAGATACTTTTTGCTTTAGGGTCCAGGGGTTAGGGCTTGCAGGGTTTAGGGTTAGGGCAGAGATCCCTCGTTCAAAAAGGGTCAGGGTTGAGGATTTACGGTTTAGGTCATTTTCAGCTTCCTTCCTCGCAGTCTTTCTCTGGCCGATGTAAACACAGAAAAATCAGCATCATCAATGTATATACGTATCGATACGCATATGTGTATATATATATATATATATATATATATATATACACATGCATATACATATGTGTAGATATACGTAGTATAGTCCGTAGAGTTTGAACTATCTCTAGCTGCCGCTTCTGCACGCGAAGGTAGCGACATCCTTGTGGGCCGCTCCGTAGAAGAGGTGACCTACAGTCCCCTCCTCGGGGTGGCGGTCACCCGCTTGGATCCGGATGGTGTTGGGCCAGTGGGCGTGGGCCTGGTTCTGATGCTCTTCGCCCAGGGCTTAGGGCGTGGCTTGGTGGCGGATCAGTTTGGCGTCGAGGCCACCGACCAGTCCGACTTTATATGTAGGGGAATTGCAGAAATGTATTACTTTAGGCTTGGGCTAGTGCTGAGTCTGGTCATAACATCCCGTGCAGGGTCAACCCTGTGAGGTCCAGGGTGGCTACTTCATCCCATCGTCGGCCCTTGGCACTGTCGGGCGCACCTGGACGATCAAGGGGCCCGCGGCCAAGTGATGGGGTAGTGTTTTTGTTGGTTTCATTGTCGGTTTTTGCATGCATTTACAGGGCCTGTTCTAAAGCTCTACAGACAGCTGAAGCCCAAACCCAAAACCAAGGCTTTCTTTGATTCTTGCCCTGCCACAGGTCCGGCGCGCCAAGCCCCAACCCTACATACCCTGAAGCCAGAGGAATTTTAAAACACCAGAAGATATGTTTAAGGGCTTTGCCTCCCGTCGCACAGCCGGCATGGCCGAGGTTAGCGCCCTCGCGTAAGGTCCAAATCCAGGCAGGGACCATGGCTGGCTTTAGGGTGGTACAAGGGTTGTACACAAATTTAGATCTTTTTCGAGCCAAGAGCTTTGTGAGGTGTTTTTGTCTTTTTTAATGCGGGTGTTGGAAAGTGCTTTCCAAGGGAATTACCCTTCACCAAACTGAACCCAAAGCCTCAATCCTAGCACTCCGACTTCCCACTCCGACTTCTGGCCCGTTTCGGCAAGGTTGCTCTGGGCGGAATCTACGCCGGCTTCGCTGCCGCCTTGCTGCTCTGCCTGGTAGGCATTCTCATGGGCGATGCCTCCGATGGCCTGCTGAAGGTGGACGCAGCGCACCTGCATTTGCGTTGAGCATAGGGGCTCTGCCAGGGTTTTAGAGGTTGCTATCGTAGAGCTAGCGGGGTTTCTTAAACTCAACGGTACCTTTGCTATGGTGGGTCTATACCTGGGATGTCCTGATTTTCTGAAACTCCGACATCTGGCTACAACGATATCAAGGTTGTTACAGAGGTTCACAGGTTGGCCCTCACTTAGCTTGAACTGGAATGGCTTTCTTGAAGCTGTTTCTGAGCTCCCAGCTCTTCAACAAACCTAACGGACTCCGTGTGAGCATGGGCCAAACGACGAGTCAAAGATGTAAGGTGACTCGCCTTCCGCTGCTGCTGGCGCAATTATTGGGCGATTCTTTCCCTGCAGGCGTGCGCTGTCGTTTTGAGGCTTCGAGAGTTCCTTCTGGGCTTCAGCACAAGTTCTCGTCCATCTCAGTTGAGTGCAGCAATATCGGCAAGATTTGCGGTTCGTTATGGGCCTCGCGATGACACTAAACCCAAAGCCACGAGTTCAAGGTTTCCATGCATCTTTGCTAGGCCGCCTCAAGCTAAACCTGCCGCCAGCTGCAGATCAAACCCAACATGGTGTTGTGGCCAAAGACATCTAGGGCTCGGGCAGGTTACCGTAAATCAAGCTTCTGGTTCAAGGGTACATGGAGATTTTCAGGAGCTTTGAAGCCGCAGAAGAATCTGAGACAAGTCCGAGAGAGTTGTACTTCATGTGATGTCGTGGCTATATAGAGGTGACTACAGTCAATACTTCCTTGAAAACCTGGGCAAGAAGACCTTCCGAGATCCCGATAGAGCATTAAGTGCCTCCCAGGCCTCTTAACTTTTCCAGCACACTCGAGAATAGTTCATTTACGCGGCACAGCCTTGGCAGATGCAGCGCAGACAGTGCTGGGCCTCGGCAGTGGTGAGGCTGCACCAAGCGTCCCAGCCAGGGTACCGTGCCCCAGCGACGATTTAGATTGCAGGGTTCAGGGTTTAGGGATTTAGAGCTGGCGATAGCTGTTCCGCGCGAGAGAAGCCTGCTGCAGAAGGGATTTAGAGCTTTGCGTTTCAAGTGTCTCGGATGCCGCTTCCTGGCATACATCCATCTCCGGGATACCCTGGTTCTTGCAATGCGCAATGCATTATTGCATATCTGGTATCAATCTGCTTTTGAGGGTCTCCAGCATGTCTTCTGAATACAGTACAACTATACGCAGCAACGATGTTGCTCAAGCGCTTGTGCCCGTAGTTCTTGAGCCTGTGGATACGGGATTACGACTTTGAATCATCAATGCCAGCTTCCGACTGTGATGTCTCAGTGCTCTGGCAACTTTGTTTGTGCATTGCTGCTGATTGCGATCCTCATGCTTCTTCGGATTGCAGCGTGCGTACGGCACAGGAAGGTCCTAAACCCTTTTTGTCTATTGACCCTTAAAGGCCCTGAACCCCTTAGTTGATTCTTGACCCTTAAAGGCCCTAAACCCCGAAACCTCAAACCGGTGTGGAAAAGGTCCGTTGCAGAGAGAACGACTCGGGCACACAGGGGAACATGAAACTAATCATGAGAAACCGGCGTAGAGTTGAGGTGTTCAGGATTTAGGCAGACCCGGATTCTGAAGCCCCTCTACATGCTTCGAACATATAGTTTTTGGCACCCCTTTAGGTCCCCTCTAGCCCGGACTAGAGTTCATTTTGCTTGGCCTTGTAGGATGCTTGGGTTTCATGATGTAGACCCTGATCCACCACCTTTTTCTTTGCCGCCCTTATTATGATCCGATACTTCACAAGCGAAGAGTGTTTTGTGAATCCGGGGTCTACGTTACTAGAGTTGTTGACTTATGGCTCCGATCGCCGTGCTGAAGGCTCGATCCGCTTCTCTTCAGCGGCTGTCTGGCTCTCACCACCCAGGTAGGCTTCCGAGTGCTTTGGTATTCGAGGAGTTCAGTGAACGATCAGCTATACTTTGTACGCATCCTACGCCCATTACGAGAAGAGGGGCTTTGTGCTTGTGGTTTCAAAGCTAGAAGGACGTCATTGCAAGTTGTATGGATGGTTAGTTAGGGCTTGGTTGTCGTGGGGCCACCGATCGAGCAAGCCAAATAATTTTGGCAAATTTGAATGCATGTCTTTCGGTTTCAGAAGCGGGAGGACTGCGAGCTTGCATACAAGCCTAATCTTTGGTGGACCCTGGAGATGCCACGCTTCCGTGTTGTAACGAATGCATCGCATAAGCCGTCAGAGACACAACTCGCACTCCAACTCAGGGCTTAAAACCGCCCAGAAGCTGAATCGAACACCCAGCCCCGAAACCCAAGCCGCACTGAGAAGCCTCCTTATTATGATATGGTAACTTAAACCTTAAACTCTATAAACCTTTAAAGGAACCCTTATAGATCCTTTAAAGGAAGCCTTGAAAGAGGCAGTTCGACTCCTTCCTCTTCGGGGCCTCGATGGGCACCTGCTGGCCAGGCGCACCGGCTTGTCTTCACACCCGCACCTAGAAGGAAGCATGTTATTTTAGGGGCCTTGATAATACCTAGACTATTTTGGGGGTTCCTTGTTATAAGTACAGTGTAATGGGCCCCAAAACCCTGTTCTAATTTTTCAGGCCCCTACGTGAAGTATTCGGCTGTGATCGCCAGGTTCTTGTTTGGGCCGCGTCCGATCCAGCTGCTTGAGCCTGTACCTCAGATGCTGCAGTCAGACCCCCTCACGAACCGGACCTAGCATGGGCAACCTCACCATGCCTTCGTGGGAAGACCACAGCGGAATGCGTCAACAAAGAAACAGCCATTGAATGCTGGCTGACTCCTGCACTGCATTGCAAAACTCTGAACGACTCTAAGCCCTACCCGAGGCTAGGCACTGGGGTGGTGCTTCTGCTCGGCGCAGTCGGGCGCTTGGGTCCCAACGCCAATGCGGCCGTTTGCAGCTCAGCGCTTTTTGCCTGGGGGGTCTCCTTCTTGGCGGCGACGAGGCAGGGCGGTGAAGTGAAGGTTCAGTCTTCATGATTGGATCCCTCAAATCGTGAACCCTATACTGCAAAGCCTCAGGGAGTTTATCGTACAGCTTGTGGGTCGAATCTGAAACCTTGAACTTCTTCTCCGTCAACCACCCACCGTAGGGAATCGCCGCTGCCGCCGCGCGAAGACTTTGCCCCTCAGAGATGCATTTGTTCACGCAGTCGTCTGCAATGCCTCCACAGCACTACCGTAAGTACTAATACCATAAAGGCCGTAGAGTCGCGGTTGGCGCTTAGTGCAGCACCCTACTACAACCCTAAAGGCTTTAGAGTCTGCTTAACATGCAGGGCGGTTGGCGCTTAGTGCAGCGCTCAAGCCTGTGCCCAATGGTGAAGCCCAATGGTGGGATCACGGCGTGATAGAGAGAGATAGATAGATCGATTATTTTCATGATATATGGTGAGCCGAACCCACATTGGAAACCGAGGATGATGAGCCAGCAGCCTCGCCGCAGCTGGCGGCACTAGCGGTACTGGCCCTCTTCATCGCTGCTCTGGTGCTGATCCCAGGCTCCTTTTGGGTTTTTTGGTTTGGGGTCTGGGTTTTGGTTTAGGGTTTTAGGGTCTGCACGGCTCAGAGGGCTCATAAGCTTTGTGGACTTGGGGGCTTTGGTCTAAGGCGCAGCCTGGCTATTCAAGTTGATGGGATAGCCGTTGCGTCTGATCATTCTGGTTTCAAAATTAGTCTTCAGCCGTTTCACGGATGTGCCACCCTCTGCAGAAAACGGTTTGGCTTACGAGTTTTGGAAAGTTTCGTGTCGGCCACAAGTACACCGAGGCTTCGAGGTCGCATCATGTGCCACCCACGAAGGTCAGTTGGGAGCCGCATGACTCATCATCACCCACAAAACCCTAACCAGCCTCTGTGTTAGGCAAGCTGATCCCATATGGATTGCTGCGAGTCGCAACTGGCTGAGTTCTGCTGTCTCCGGGCCCTGCTGTGGGAAGCAACTTCCCTCCGAGTAGATGTAGGACCTCTGATTGATCGCGTTAGTATTTCTTATGACGACTTGCCATGTGCTTGTCATCATGTCAATGGCGAGCTACCAGCAAGCCATTCGTGTCGGATGCCAACTTCGCCGACGTGCGGGGCGGATGCAAAACTTGAAGCATGAAATCTGTGATTCAGAGATCGCGAGCGAGGCTTGCTTTGTTTGGAGGTAGGTGGATCTGGTAGCGTTCAAGGTCCAAGGTGTTATCTGGATGCTTCGAAAGAAGTTTCCTGGGATTTACTGCGCGCACAAGGCCTCAAGAATCGGCCATATTCGAAGTTCCTCGTCGGTGTGATGCTCACCTGGTTCTATAAACGTTGACCCAAAGTCCCCGAAATGCAAACCCTGAGTCGTGAATACTCCCTTGCCTTCTGTGGTTCGGAAGGACTCACCAGGGGAATTTGACCTGAGACTGTTTGCCGTCGTTGCTTTGGCTCTCAAGGGCTACAGGTGGCCGTCCAAGACTCCACCGTAGCTGGCATTTTGCCACCTGGGAGGCCACAGTTGCTTGAGACTCGGCCAAGGCACCCTGAGCGAAAGAGTATCGACTCCAAATTGGCCCTTCGTGCCAACAAAAGTCTCAAGTCTCAGACATCTTCTAAGTTCACAAGCCTTCAGTTAAGGAAAGGGAGCGAAAGCACTTTACAAAGCCTGAGGAAACGGGGCTCAGCATGAAGAAGACGTACATATGCCCACGTTTGGACATGGAGCTCTCTTATAAGCTCCATGAAAGAAGAAAGCAGCGGGATGCCTTTGGCAGACCACGGCGCAAAGGAGGTGCAAGAGACCAGCCCTTTCTCAGCCTCACCCCCTTGAACACCGAACCTTGTACAGCGCAGCAAACCGGTGCCAACCCACACCTTCCACAAGCCGAGCGGCCCTTGCCAGGCGCCCCATGGCCTCCTGTGGCATCCTCGCCGAGCTGGAGGACCGCGTGTGCAGGCTCGACTTAAACTATCAGAGCTCAGAACTGGGCTCCGGGACTTCAGGGTCTGCGATGCGGGGATGTTAGTCTTCCCGGGAAGCGGCACTGCAGGTCGGATGCAAAAAGGAGCTGCAGCGCGTTAGGGTCCTAAATGTCCCGCAACGAAACCCCCTTGAAACCCGAGCCACTGAACACGATGAACTCCGCCGTAAATCCAGCAACTAAACCCTGACACTTCAAGAGACGCTTGGCAAAACCCTTTCAGACACTGCCACGCCACTTTCGTTCCAGGTCTCGACCCTCTGCACCTTAATGCGGGGTCGTTTACATCGTCCACTAAGCTCTTCCTTGAGAGGGCGCTGCAGTGAATAGAATCAGGATGCTGCTGGGGACCTGAATACTTACAGCAAGAAGGCATGTACGACGATACGTGCAAAACTGAACGAGTCCACGAGCAAGGGATTGATTGCCCGGTGCTTGAGGGCAATCCAAAAGGCCTTAGCCTTGGCGGGTTTCGCGGGGAACAATGTCACTGTACGAAAGCTCAACAACCCGAAATTGCGCATTGGAGCACCATGCAGGGCTGAAAGTAAAGCCTATAGACCCTGTAGCCCCACCACCAAACCTCCATCAGCTCTACACCCCAGCCCAATGTCCGAAATTTTGGGAGTTTACATGCGAGCTGCGAAGGCCCAAAAGTGTCCGGTGTCTGTGAGACCCTTGTACATGCAAGTTCGATGATACCCTAAGTTATGAAGGCCCCCTAAAACCGCCAAAATGCGCACAGCATGCATGATGATATAACTGGTATACCCCCAAGACTATAATGCAGCCTATACCTATAGACCCCCACAGTAGTTCCTGTTTGTGGTTCATATTTAGAATCCTTCAAAGTAATCCCCAAAAGGAATTTACTACTATGGAGCCTATAATGCGCCTCTGAGCCCAAGCAAAGCGCCGAAGGCTGGAGCTGGAGCTGCAATGTGGACGCCTCTCCGGGCGTGCAGCCGAAGAGGAGGGCATCCTGCGCCTCGGACTTCTCTCAGTTTGGAATATAGTTGTTATAGGCTTGTACCAGGACCCTCCTTGTACCCTCAAATAGGGGTAAATGGTCCCAAATAAGGGGCATTTAGGGTCTAATAGAGGGTAGATGGAGGGTCTAGGTAGAGTATATGGTGTTAATATTCAATGCTTTATTGGGTTTCGGGGTGTTTAAGACTGCTGTTTGGTTTTTATTGCTGGTGGTTGTGAGGTTCAGGAGTTTAGGGTTTTGCGAGTTTGGGAGGGGTTGCGGCTTTGGCCTCCCGCGACTTAAGGGCTAGGGGCCCACCAAGCTTGGAAGCAGAGCTGACAAGAGCTTAGGGCTGTGACAACAACAGCAACGATGAGCAAAGGCTCTATGACTTTGAATGGAAGATGCGAGTTGGGCTTTCTGTGTTTGGGAGAAGGCTTGCTTCGCAGGAGAAAGTTTCTGACCGGTGATGGCTTGAGCCCCTCGGCCCTACCAGGCGAACACCCTCGAAGCCTGCACAACAACCGCACGGCCTAAGCACCTCCACAAAAAGCCTCCAACTCGCTGCGGGCAGCCTGCCCGCACGGCCTAAGCACCTCCACAAAACGCCTCCAACTCGCTGCGGGCAGCCTGCCCGCACGGCCTAAGCACCTCCACAAAAAGCCTCCAACTCGCTGCGGGCAGCCTGCCCGCACGGCCTAAGCACCTCCACAAAAAGCCTCCAACTTGCTGCGGGCAGCCTGCCCGCACGGCCTAAGCGCCTCCACAAAAAGCCTCCAACTCGCTGCGGGCAGCCTGCCCGCACGGCCTAAGCACCTCCACAAAAAGCCTCCAACTCGCTGCGGGCAGCCTGCCCGCACGGCCTAAGCACCTCCACAAAAAGCCTCCAACTCGCTGCGGGCAGCCTGCCCGCACGGCCTAAGCACCTCCACAAAAAGCCTCCAACTCGCTGCCGGCAGCCTGCCCGCACGGCCTAAGCACCTCCACAAAAAGCCTCCAGCCTGCCCGCAAGCACCTCCACAAAAAGCCTCCAGTCGCTGCCGGGCAGCCTGCCCGCACGGATAAGCACCTCCACAAAAAGCCTCCACGCGGCGGGCAGCCGCCCGCACGGCCTAAGCACCTGCAACAAAAAGCCCCAACTCGCTGCGGGCAGCCTGCCCGCACGGCCTAAGCACCTCCACAAAAAGCCTCCAACTCACTGCGGGCAGCCTGCCCGCACGGCCTAAGCACCTCCACAAAAAGCCTCCAACTCGCTGCGGGCAGCCTGCCGGCTAAGCACCTCCACAAAAAGCCTCCAACTCGCTGCGGGCAGCCTGCCCGCACGGCCTAAACACCTCCACAAAGCCTCCAACTCGCTGCGGGCAGCCTGCCCGCACGGCCTAAGCACCACCACAAAAAGCCTCCAACTCGCTGCGGGCAGCCTGCCCGCGGCCTAAACACCTCCACAAAAAGCCTCCAACTCGCTGCGGGCAGCCTGCCCGCACGGCCTAAGCACCTCCACAAAAAGCCTCCAACTCGCACAAAAAGCCTCCAACTCGCTGCGGGCAGCCTGCCCGCACGGCCTAAACACCTCCACAAAGCCTCCAACTGGCTGCGGGCAGCACCTCCACAAAAAGCCTCCAACTCGCTGCGGGCAGCCTGCCCGCACGGCCTAAACACCTCCACAAAGCCTCCGCGGGCAGCCCTCACGGCCAAAGCACCTCCACAAAAAGCCTCCAACTCGCTGCGGGCAGCCTGCCCGCACGGCCTAAGCACCTCCACAAAGCCTCCAACTTGCTGCGGGCAGCCTGCCCGCACGGCCTAAGCACCTCCACAAAAAGCCTCCAACTCGCTGCGGGCAGCCTGCCCGCACGGCCTAAACACCTCCACAAAGCCTCCAACTGGCTGCGGGCAGCCCGCACGGCCTAAGCACCTCCACAAAAAGCCTCCAATGCTGCGGGCAGCCTGCCCGCACGGCCTGACCACCTCCACAAAGCCTCCAACTCGCTGCGGGCAGCCTAAGCACCTCCACAAAGCCTCCAACTCGCTGCGGGCAGCCTGCCCGCACGCTTAAACACCTCCACAAAGCCTCCAACTCAAATTGCTGCGGGCAGCCTGCCCACACGGCCTAAGCACCTCCACAAAGCCTCCAACTCAACTCGCTGCGGGCAGCGTGCCTAAGCACCTCCACAAAACAAAGCCTCCAACTCGCTGCGGGCAGCCTGCCCGCACGGCCTAAGCACCTCCACAAAGCCTCCAACTCGCTGCGGGCAGCCTGCCCGCACGACCAAAACACCCCCACAAAGCCTCCAACTCGCTGCGGGCAGCCTGCCCGCACGGCCTAAGCACCTCCACAAAGCCTCCAACTCGCTGCGGGCAGCCTGCCCGCACTGCCTAAACACCTCCACAAAGCCTCCAACTCGCTACGGGCAGCCTGCCCGCACGGCCTAAACACCTCCACAAAGCCTCCAACTCGCTGCGGGCAGCATGCCCGCACGGCCTAAACACCTCCACAAAGCCTCCAACTCGCTGCCGGCAGCCTGCCTGCACGGCCTAAACACCTCCAAAGCCTCCAACTCGCTGCGGGCAGCCTGCCCGCACGGCCTAAGCACCTCCACAAAGCCTCCAACTCGCTTCGGGCAGCCTGCCCACACGGCCTAAACACCTCCACAAAGCCTCCAACTCGCTGCGGGCAGCCTGCCCGCACGGCCTAAACACCTCCACAAAGCCTCCAACTCGCTGCGGGCAGCCTGCCCACACGGCCTAAGCACCTCCACAAAGCCTCCAACTCGCTGCGGGCAGCCTGCCCACACGGCCTAAACACTTCCACAAAGCCTCCAACAAACTCGCTGCGGGCAGCCTGCCCGCACGGCCTAAACACCTCCACAAAGCCTCCAACTCGCTGCGGGCACCCTGCCCGCACGGCCTAAGCACCTCCACAAAGCCTCCAACTCGCTGCAGGCAGCCTGCCCACACGGCCTAAACACCTCCACAAAGCCTCCAACTCGCTGCGGGCAGCCTGCAAACACCTCCAACACCCCCACAAAGCCTCCAACTCGCTGCGGGAAGTCTGCCCGCACGGCCGAAACACCCCCACAAAGCCTCCAACTGGCTGCCCCCCCGCACGGCCTAAACACCTCCACAAACCCTCCAAGTCGCTGCGCGAATTCTGCCCGCACGGCCGAAACACCTCCACAAAGCCTCCAACTGGCTGCGGGCAGCCTAAACACCTCCACAAAGCCTCCAACTGGCTGCGGGCAGCCTGCCTGCACGGCCTAAACACCTCCACAAAGCCTCCAACTCGCTGCGGGCAGCCTGCCCGCACGGCCTAAACACCTCCACAAAGCCTCCAACTCGCTGCGGGCACCCTGCCCGCACGGCCTAAGCACCTCCACAAAGCCTCCAACTCGCTGCAGGCAGCCTGCCCACACGGCCTAAACACCTCCACAAAGCCTCCAACTCGCTGCGGGCAGCCTGCAAACACCTCCAACACCCCCACAAAGCCTCCAACTCGCTGCGGGAAGTCTGCCCGCACGGCCGAAACACCCCCACAAAGCCTCCAACTGGCTGCCCCCCCGCACGGCCTAAACACCTCCACAAACCCTCCAAGTCGCTGCGCGAATTCTGCCCGCACGGCCGAAACACCTCCACAAAGCCTCCAACTGGCTGCGGGCAGCCTGCCCGCACGGCCTAAACACCTCCACAAAGCCTCCAACTGGCTGCGGGCAGCCTGCCTGCACGGCCTAAACACCTCCACAAAGCCTCCAACTCGCTGCGGGAAGTCTACCCGCACGGCCGAAACACCTCCACAAAGCCTCCAACTCGCTGCGGGCAGCCTGCCCGCACGGCCTAAACACCTCCACAAAGCCTCCAACTCGCTGCGCCCAGCCTGCGTCCAACTCGCTGCGGGCAGCCTGCCCGCACGGCCTAAAACAGAGCCTCCAACTCGCTGCGGGCAGCCTGCCCGCCGCAGCGAGTTGGAGGCTTTGTGGAGGTGTTTAGGCCGTGCGGGCAGGCTGCCCGCAGCGAGTTTGAGGCTCTGCATGTGGAGGTGTTTAGGTCGTGCGGGCTGCCCGCAGTGAGTTGGAGGCTTTGTGGAGGTGTTTAGGCCGTGCGGGCAGGCTGCCCGCAGCGAGTTGGACGCGGGCTGGGCGCAGCGAGTTGGAGGCTTTGTGGAGGTGCTTAGGCCGTGGGGCAGGCTGCCCGCAGCGAGTTGGAGGCTTTGTGGAGGTGCTTAGGCCGTGCGGGCAGACTTCCCGCAGCGAGTTGGAGGCTTTGTGGAAGTGTTTCGGCCGTGCGGGCAGGCTGCCCGCAGCGAGTTGGAGGCCTGTGGAGGTGTTTAGGCCGTGCGGGCTGGCCGCAGCGAGTCGGGCAGCCTGCCCGCACGGCCTAAACACCTCCACAAAGCCTCCAACTCGCTGCGGAAGTCTGCCCGCACGCACGGCCGAAACACCTCCACAAAGCCTCCAACTCGCTGCGGGCAGCCTGCCCGCACGCCTAAACACCTCCACAAAGCCTCCAACTCGCTGCGAGCCTCCAACTCGCTGCGGGCAGCCCGCACGGCCTAAACACCTCCACAAAGCCTCCAACTGGCTGCGGGCAGCCCGCCCGCACGGCCTAAACACCTCCACAAAGCCTCCAACTCGCTGCGGGAAGTCTACCCGCACGGCCGAAACACCTCCACAAAGCCTCCAACTCGCTGCGGGCAGCCTGCCAGCACGGCTTAAACACCTCCACAAAGCCTCCAACTCGCTGCGCCCAGCCCGCGTCAAACTCGCTGCGGGCAGCCTGCCCGCACGGCCTAAAACAGAGCCTCCAACTCGCTGCGGGCAGCCTGCCCGCACGGCCTAAACACCTCCACAAAGCCTCCAACTCGCTGCGGGCAGTCTGCCCGCACGGCCGAAACACCTCCACAAAGCCTCCAACTCGCTGCGCCCAGCCCGCACGGCCTAAACACCTCCACAGGCCTCCAACTCGCTGCGGGCAGCCTGCCCGCACGGCCTAAACACCTCCTCAAAGCCTCCAACTCGCAGTCTGCCCGCACGGCCGAAACACCTCCGCAAAGCCTCCAACTCGCTGCGCCCCACGGCCTAAACACCCCCTGCGTCCAACTCGCTGCGGGCAGCCTGCCCGCACGGCCAAACACCTCCACAAAGCCTCCAACTCACTGCGGGCAGCCCGCACGGCCTAAACACCTCCACAGAGCCTCCAACTCGCTGCGGGCAGCCTGCCCGCACAGCCTAAAGACGGGCAGCCTGCCCGCACGGCCTAAACACCTCCACAAAGCCTCCAACTCGCTGCGGAAGTCTGCCCGCACTGCCGAAACACCTCCACAAAGCCTCCAACTCGCTGCGGGAAGTCTGCCCGCACGGCCGAAACACCTCCACAAAGCCTCCAACTCGCTGCGGGCAGCCTGCCCGCGCGGCCGAAACACCTCCACAAAGCCTCCAACTCACCGCGGGCAGTTTTCCCGCACGGCCTAAACACCTCCACAAAGCCTCCAACTCGCTGCGGGAAGTCTGCCCGCACAGCCGAAACACCTCCACAAAGCCTCCAACTCGCTGCGGGCAGGCTGCCCGCACGGCCTAAACACCTCCACAAAGCCTCCAACTCGCTGTGGGCAGTCTGCCCGCACGGCCGAAAAACCTCCACAGAGCCTCCAACTCGCTGCGGGCAGCCTGCCCGCACAGCCTAAAAACTTCCACAAAGCCTCCAACTCACTGCGGGCAGTCCGCCCGCACGGCCGAAACACCTCCACAAAGCCTCCAACTCACTGCGGGCAGCCTGCCCGCACGGCCTCAACACTTCCACAAAGCTTTCACTCGCTGCGGGCGGCCTGCCCGCACGGCCTAAACACCTCCACAAAGCCTCCAACTCGCTGCGGGCAGTCTGCCCGCACGGCCGAAACACCTCCAAAGCCTCCAACTCGCTGCGGGCAGCCTTCCCGCACGGCCTAAAAACCCCCACACAGCCTCCAACTTGCTGCGGGCAGTCTGCCCGCACTGCCGAAACACCTCCACAGAGCCTCCAACTCGCTGCGGGCAGCCTGCCCGCACGGCCTAAACACCTCTACAAAGCCTCCAACTCGCTGCGGGAAGTCTGCCCGCACGGCCGAAACACCTCCACAAAGCCTCCAACTCGCTGCGGGCAGCCTGCCCGCACGGCCGAAACACCTCCACAAAGCCTCAACTCGCTGCGGGCAGCCTGCCCGCACGGCCTCAACCAGCCTGCCTAAACACCTCCACAAAGCCTCCAACTCGCTGCGGGCATCCTGCCCGCACGGCCTAAAAACTTCCACAAAGCCTTCAAATTGCTGTGGGCAGCCTGCCCGCACAGCCTAAACACCTCCACAAAAGCCTCCAACTCGCTGCGGGCAGCCTGCTCCACGGCCTAAACACCTCCACAAAGCCTCCAACTCGCTGCGGGCAGCCTGCTCGCACGGCCTCAACACCTCCACAACGCCTCCAACTCGCTGCGGGCCCTGCCTGCACGGCTTAACCACCTCCACAAAGCCTCCAACTCGCTGCGGGCAGCCTGCCCGCACGGCCTCAACACATCCACAAAGCCTTTATAACCCGCTGCAGGCAGCCTGCCCGCACGGCCTCAACACCTCTACAAATGCGGTGTCCAATCAAATCACACGGTCTTGAACAAGACATCTCGATTGAACACTTCAAACAGGCTTGAAGAGCAGTTGCTCGGCATGAGCTATTGACCAGCTATTGACGTGAGAACTCCGGAGCATACTCCGCAGGGGGTGGGTTGGGGGTTGGGTGTTGAACATTGTTACAACCCCGGACAATCAGCTCAAGATTTGATTTTGGTCTGCGGGTTGGGGTCTTTTTTGAGGGGAATAAATTTTTGCTCGGGTCCCTCTGAATTTAATTGTTTACTTCGTGTTTTCGAAGGCAATTAGCTTCTGATTAAATATTTATGTAATTTTCAAGGCTTCGGAGTCTTGGGGCTCCATTCTTGCTGCGTCTCTGATCTTCGGCTACATGGTGGTCTTGGCGCACCATATTCCGGGCCTTGGCTTCTCCAACTCGCTGCGGGCAGCCTGCCCGCACGACTTAAACACTCCACAAAGCCTCAAACTCGCTGCGGGCAGCCTGCCCGCACAGCCTAAACACCTCCACAAAGCCTCCAACTCGCTGCGGGCAGTCTGCCGCCGCGGCCTAAACACCTCCACAAAGCCTCCAACTCGCTGCGGGCAGGCTGCCGGCACGGCCTCAACACCTCTACAAAGCCTCCAACTAGCTGCGGGCAGCCTGCCCGCACCTCCACAAAGCCTCACCTCCACAAAGCCTCCAACTCGCTGCGGGCAGCCTGCCCGCACGGCCTCAAAACCTCCACAAAGCCTCCAACTCGCTGCGGGCAGCCTGCCTGCACGGCCGAAACACCTCCACAAAGCCTCCAACTCGCTGCGGGCAGCCTGCCCGAACGGCCGAAAAACCCACGGCCGAAACACCTCCACAAAGCCTCCAACTCGCTGCGGGCAGCCTGCCCGCACGGCCGAAACACCTCCACAAAGCCTCCAACTCGCTGCGGGCAGCCTGCCCGCACAGCCGAAACACCTCCACAAAGCCTCCAACTCGCTGCGGGAAGTCAGCCCGCACGGCCGAAACACCTCCACAAATCCATGGCTGCGGGCAGCCTGCCCCGCACGGCCTAAACACCTCCACAAAGCCTGCAACTCGCTGCGGGAAGTGTGCCAGCACGGCCGAAACACCTCCACAAAGCCTTCAAATTGCTGTGGGCAGCCTGCCCGCACAGCTTAAACACCTCCACAAAAGCCTCCAACTCGCTGCGGGCAGCTTGCCCGCACAACCTCAACAATTCCACAAAGCCTCCAACTCGCTGCGGGCAGCCTGCTCGCACGGCCTAAACACCTCCAACTCGCACGGCCTCAACACCTCCAGCAGCCTGCCCGCACGACCTGAACACCTCCACAAAGCTCCACAAAGCCTCTACAAAGCCTCCAACTCGCTGCGGGCAGCTTCCCCGCACGGCCTCAACACCTCCACAAAGCCTCCAACTCGCTGCGGTCGGCCTGCCCGCATGGCCTCAACACCTCCACAAAGCCTCCAACTCGCTGCGGGCAGCCTGCCCGCACGGCCTCAACACCTCTACAAAGCCTCCAACTAGCTGCGGGCAGCCTCCCCGCACGGCCTCAACACCTCCACAAAGCCTCCAACTCGCTGCGGTCGGCCTGCCCGCACTGCCTCAACACCTCCACAAAGCCTCCAACTCTGCGGGCAGCCTGCTCGCACGGCCTCAACACCTCTACAAAGCCTCCAACTCGCTGCGGGCAGCTTCCCCGCACGGCCTCAACACCTCCACAAAGCCTCCAACTCGCTGCGGTCGGCCTGCCCGCATGGCCTCAACACCTCCACAAAGCCTCCAACTCGCTGCGGGCAGCCTGCCCGCACGGCCTCAACACCTCCACAAAGCCCCCAACTCGCTGCGGGCGCATGGTCTCAACAACTCGCTGCGGGCAGCCTGCTTGCGCGGCTTCAACAACTCCACAATCCCTCCAACTCGTGGCGCGCAAAGCTTCCAGCTCACTGCGGGCAGCCACCCGTACGGCCTCGGTACCTCTACAAAAGCCTCCACCTCGCCGCAGGCAGCCAACTCACTGCCCTGCCCGATGCACGGCCTGATTTAATCGCTGCGGACGTCAGGATGCCACGTGCTCAACCTCACGCCCTTCATCCACAAGCCCAAATCTAAACATTTACTCATGAACCCTTATATAAGCCCTACTAGTACAAGATGAAGGCATTGAAACCAGCAAGGACCGGGAAGACAGAAGACCTTGGGTCAAGATTTGTCAGTTTCGCGAGTATCATGCTGGATTGACATGTTGGTCGGGTCTTGAGTTTGGCGGCTTCAATGCCGAAAATGGTGTAAGAGTGTAAGGTTTTAAAGGCCATCAGCAGAAATCTCTTCGTTGCACCGCCTTTGCCTTCAGCTTCGCGGTCAGCAATCGATTTCTGGAAGACTTGCAATTACAAGCTTATTTCGCTTTCAGTGTTGGGCGATGGTCGGATTCTTGTTTTTGGCGATCTCGATACTTATCGATTGCAACAACCCAGAACAGGCATGAACAGGCAACGAAAAACCCATAAACCCGTAAACTGCTCAAGCCTCAAATCCTGGAGAGACGTCAGTGCTGAGGATCCTACACGCAGCAGACAGCCTTATCCTGACTGAGTGGGAACAGCTTCGCAGCTGCTGGGACAAAAGCAAAACTTGCCATAAAACTTTTTCAGTTTTCAGGCGTTAGCTTGAGTTGGGTATTGAGTGTTATGTGACATGACAAAAGCTAGCGAGGCAACGTGCAGTGCCCGTAGAAGTTTTAGAAAGATACACAAATCTGCAACCCAGGCCCGTCCCACCTGGAAGGTCCGCTGGCTTACAAGGCTTCATACGTCCCCTGCCCCCAGGACGGAGCCTGGCTCGGAAGGTGAACAACCTCCGGCTCGAGGCACGCCAAAACAGCCATTGTTACGCAGGAATGAGCTCTTTCGTTGCTTCAAAGTGGCTCGAGACGCCAATCTTGCGTCGCTGCCTTATGGCGTCATGATCACAGGCTTTGGAGTGCTTCAGGAACGAGTACATCAGTTCGCAGCGCACCCGTCTTAAGGTGATTCCAAGTTGTAGAAAACCCGACGGCCCGAATACAACTAGAAGCCGAGGCAGCAGCTTCCTGTTATCCAAAGATCGAACTTGAGCCCTGCATCCGAAAGCCCTTCGCAGAACATGCTTTGCCAGGTGGATGCCTGGATAAGTAGTCCACAATCACCGAGGTCGGAGGGTTTCTCAAGATTACAGGTCTCTCTTGGGATTGACGAGGTCCCTGAGTTAGAGTTGCAGGCTTCACGGCAGGTTTTGTACTGTAAGGGTACTTAAGAGATCTTAAGAGCTCGTTGTCCGATGTTCAAGCACACTAACTGTTACGGCTCCTGCTGTACTGGGGTCAGGCATTTGCTGGAAACCTCGCAGGCGAGGGGTTTAGAGTTTTGTGGCCACCAGTTAGTAGCTGGTCTTGATTGAGGTTTCAGGGTTGAAAGGATTCCCAGCGGCAAGAAGGCTGTGGAGCTTACGAGGTTTAGGTTTCAGGGTAATCCGAAGGTCGCTGATCTGAATGTCCCAGTGCTGAAGGCCCTTGACACCTATCACTCAGCTGCCTAAACCCGAAAACTCAAGCCCTGAGCCCGACGCAGCCCTGCACCCTGCGGCCGTCAGCCTCAAACCCCAACCTAGCAGAGAAGAAGTGTGCGTCGAAGCCGCCTTGAAAGCAGTTCGCTTAAACCGCTCTGAAGCTCGAAACGCTAGTGCCAGGACGACGGCTACCGCTTCTTCGAAGGTGGGCCTGCAGCAAAGTCCAAGGGTTCGGGGTTGCCGAAACATGTTCATCTTAATGTTCATGTCTGCACGACCGTGTATTAGCCATGAAAAAAAGTATTGAACATTGTAGTACTCGACTATCTTCGTCACAGTATACAAGATTATTGGTGTCTTGCATTCCACATGAGGTTGATGCTCCAGGTCGGTGTTTCTGCAAATTAAATGGCTTTGGGTGTATTGCTTCATGTGGTTTTTGGTAGGAGCCAGGCCCAAGCCTTCGAAAGGCCTGAATTTCATGCAAGACACATCCCAAGCCTGGCACTGCCACAGGCAGCTCAGCCGCAGTGAAATAGCTCCCTGAGTCCCCTGCAGGACTTGGGCGGAGTCTACCGAGTGGCTCAGCTGCACTATCGAATTCAACACAGAGCCTTCGGCGATTGGACTGCAGAACTCAAGTTATAAGAACTTGAATTTACGTGTGTAATGCAGAGGCCTTACCAAGTAATTAGAATATATTAGAATAGGGTTATCTACGAGTCTTGCCTCGAGGCTACTATTTGGTGAAAAGGTCGAAAGAGGTGTTTGCAGCAAAGGCGGCACTTGATAGTGCGGTAGCAGCCGTGTCATGCCCGCGCGCATTTGTCGTGCTGGGCGAAGCAGTTGTGGCAAAACCCCAAAAAGCGCATCGAGCCTCGTACGAGAATTCCTGCAGTGCGTCGCTCGAAGCTCGGAGAGTTGCAAGATCTGGGTTTCCGGAAGGCTTTGCAAGGTTTTGCAAACCAAGCCAAGCCTGTAATCATTGGTGTTCTAGTATCAAGGCTGGGTGGTCGGATACTTGTCAGAAGGTCTTATGTAAAATGCACTGGGACATGTTTAATTGACTCTGTGACTGAGGGTCTCGCTGGGTTCCTAAAACAAAGTGTTTTCAGGTCCAAGCATCAAGGGCTGTCTTATGCTGTCTTCCTCCGTGTCCTCAGGTCTCCGGGTGGTATCCAGTGCCCATCTTAAATCTTACCCAGAGCTACGGAGCCCAACTGATGAAGTCTGCCGTGGGGTCAGGTTGTAAATAGCTCCAACCAAACCCTAAACTCCTAAACCAAGAGTCGAATCGTCGAAGCCCCTAAACCCCTAAACCCCGAAGCCCAAACCTGATAGCAATGCTTGGCGAGATCCGGTGGAGCCCTGTGGAGTTGGCTCGCCAGCGGCATGCTGTGCAGCAGCCGGCGAGGTGGTGGGTTTAGGTTTTCCAGAGTTGTGGGGGGTAATGGGTTTTGGAGTATTATACGGTTCAGGGACGATTGATCTGATAGACAGGATTTGTGGTTTAGGATTTCGGGCTTCGGGGACAGAGGAATACATGCATCTGCATGTGCATAAGTTCACGGACATACCTGTCCTCTGTGTGCATGTGTGCCCGCGTACAAGTACATGTAAACCAACGGTATACCTCCACGTCTGCATCTGCATGCACGTGCACGTGCACCAAAAGCACGCGAATTCAAATACGTACCTACGTTTGTTTCCGCACAGGCACAGGGACACAACATGCAGTGCAAAGGAAATGTCTGCAGGAAGGAATGCGCCCCACATGCCAGCTGCTAGTCACGGACTTTTCATCGTGAATGATCTGCTGCAACGACGTTCTGTGAGCCTGCAAATGAAAACTGGAGCCGTACCTACCTTGCCCGGCGACTACACGCTTCCCGCACGACGGCCCGCGTGCGCAGGTTGGACGTACAGCTTGATCTGGACGTTTCTCCATCAAGATCCTCATCTGCCTGGGGTTGCGGAGCTGGCAAAAGGGTGCACTGGGACACAGGTGCTTTGAGTCGCAGCCAAAGCCATGGCAGCCTGGTCGTTGATGCAGGCTAGGGTCTTTGTATGAAACTACTGCATGAGGTCGTTTCTTTGGGTATGTTAGAGAAAAAATACCCACAAGAAGCAGGACCGACTACATTCCATAAGCCCGCCCTTATTGGTCAGCCAGTGATGGTTGAGACTCAGAATTGGAAGAAAAGCTGTCGCCGTGTGCTGGCATCAGGCCGCCAGCAGAACACCCCGTGCTCAGCGTCGGCTTGGGAAAACGACAAGGCCCAGGGTGTACTTCAAAAATCGCCAGAAATCTGGAACAATCTGGTGGTAAGATTTTATGTTTGGGGAATCCCAGCACTAAGCATGATTAACCACATCTTTGTTGTTCAGAGTAAACGGCACCTTTTCTATTGCAGTCACAGCATGGGTCCCGCGATGGATGTGGAACTTTGGAGTAAAGCTCACCTGGCACAGCCTGGCATGATTCCTGGGGTTCAACTCCCGGGTTTAGGGTTTAGGGACAACGGCTTTTGATTTTCAATTGAGGACCAACGGGCCGAGACGCAATTGGAACATCCCTTTCAGTTGCGAAGAGGACGCAGAAAAGAGTTGACCTAACGATGGCCTCACGGAGTTAGTTGAACGTCTTCCCAGGCCTGCTGCACATCAGTCAACCCTTCTTAAGCTCGGAGCGAAAGTGCGCAAGCCAGTGACTTGTGCGAAAATCACTATGACTCCGAGCTCGCATACCCAATAAAGGAAGCTTCAGAAATCCACAAGGAGTCGATCCTCTGCGCGTCAGCAGCGAAGATAGTCGCGCGGTCAAGGGGTCATCGTCATCGTTTCTGGGGTTTAGGGTTTGTAGTGTTTCGGTTTAGGGGTCCAAACAAAATATTCTAACTGTCAAAGCCTTAAATCCCAGTCGCAGGCGCCCACCGGGATCGGCAGGAAGATTCTAGCGGCGGCTGTACAAGGCCTGACTCATGCGGTGACTGAAGCTTTGTCAGGGTTTGGGTTTACCAGGCTTTGGAGACAGAATCTTGCGTTTGTCAATCTTACCTGTGGTGGAAGAACTTAGGCTTTGCCGATGGGAGGTCACATGAGATTTAGAGCGCATCTTTCGTCTCGTGAGGCCACTTGCAGTGGTGTTGGGTGCCTTTTTATTGTGAATGCGTTGCATCGTTTCTTCCTGCTGTGGATGTGAATATGGTACGGAGATCTCGAGTCCGTTTCTTCTGCTTAGTGCTTCCACTGAAGGTAGCTGCGGCTTTGTCTTCTTCTTCACTAGAATCGTAATTAACCCTCTGTATCGTCAGAACTTACGGCATGTAGAAGTTGTTCGCCTTTCTCGGCATATTCCGAAACCCTAAACCGTTCAGGCAGCGGAACATGCAAGCCCGTCACAGGCTTCCAACCCTTGAAAGGTGACGTCATGGAGGTGCAAAATCTGCTCTGCTTTGCTACGGAGGAGGACACTTGCTTTTGGGGAAGGGCTGTTCAGCTGCATGCTTTTGGCCTTCCCAAGCCCTCGGGTCTCATTGAATATCTTAAGAAGACCTCGTTTCATGAAAGTCTCTTGGACTCCGCCAAACTCAACGCCCGCAGACCGCAGCCGCACCTGAGGAGAAGGAACTGGCACTGATGACGGCGGTGAGGTATGGCCGCGCCGAGGCTAGTGGGTAACTTCAATATTGTTGTGGAACCGTACTACTATATTGTACTGTCATGTCAAAAGAAGTTCTGCCAGCTGAAGAAGAGAGAGGGCTGAGCTTTCCCTTCACGGAGCATTGAAGCCTCCGGGATGCTTTGACGGGTCCCGTCACGGTTCTGGTCTGTGGTTTTGCGACCGCAACAGTTGGGACCAAAGTTTTCTTGACGAAAACCTCCAAGCCATAAGGTACAGGGCTTTGCCTAATGTAGTGGGGAGCCGGCCCTGTGAATTCGTCCGCCATCCTGCCTGGGAAGGTTTGCGTGCTGCTCCTGAAGGGATGCATCAGTCTCCGTTCCCCAGGAGGCTCATGGTGGGGTTGTAACGGGTTGTAAGTCCTGTAGTATGGGTTTTCAGTTATAAGTATAGTTACCCTTCTTGTAACCCCACTATAACTACCCCTGAACCTCCAAGCGGGAGGCTCAAAACCTAGGGATTTTCGAGTCGGGGCGTCTCGGACTCGTGGTATTTCAGGATTTCATACTTAGGGTTGAGGCTCGGATACAGGCGATTTAGGCCATTTGGACTAGGGCTTGTTGGCACTTGTTTGGCGCTTTAGGGCTTGTGGTGGTCTCATCGAAAAAGTTAAACCAAACCAGAAGGTCACTCAGAAAGCCCGAGGCCTGCACGTAACGAAAGCTCTGCCACTCCAACTCGTACTCAAGATTGCTGCGGCTGCCACAGCTGCCGCTATAGACGGTACAGCTTTGATCCAGCCTCTGCCAGCAAACAGGTACAACAAGTTTAGAGCCCACCCTCTTCCTTGAAAGCCAGGACTTGGCCGCCTTGCTTTGGCCTCGGCTTGCCTCTACGGCCATCGCCACGTCGCGCGTTGCCTTCTGGAGCACGGGGCTCCCCCAGAGCAGAGGGACGAATATGGCCGGCTGCTTGGATGGAAATTCCTCGGGCAAGAGACCCGGAAAGCAGCAGGGCCTTCGACGGTAACGGTGCTGTGGACACTGCACGGAACAAACCTGGTCGGTGGTGCGATCTCCCCTCAAAAGCCCGAAGCAGATCTCTCTGAGTCTCTGAGGACTGCCCTTCACCTTGTGCCTTGGCGGTTGTTGATCATCAGGGCAACATGAGAACTCACTTCAGTGATGGTTGTGCTGGGGATTTGGGGTTGAGGGTTATTGGTTGCCATGATTGTCTCGGGATGTATTGTCGTCCTACAATAAACTTTACGGTCTGTCCCAGATAGTCAGCAGAAAGAACAGCACAAGCAACCCACACACGATGCTTTCGGTCCTTGACAGCAGGGCCAAAGGTCCGGCCAGCCCAAAGTCGGGTGGTTGTGATGCCCTTCCCACGATGTTTTTGTTTTTGTTTCTGGTTTAGGGTTTAGGGTTTCCACAATGACGTTGCAAGCCAGTTGCAGAAGGGTTTCCGGCATCCAGGCAGGGCAGGCACATACAAGTCTGTGCAAAAAAGGGCTTAGGGTTTCGGGTATCGGCTTTGGGATGGGGTAAATTAGCAAGGCCCCTTTCCTCGCCTGATGTCCACTGATAAGTTCAGGCATGCACCAGCAGTGCGGAGATCGTGCGTGACCTGCTTTGCTTCAGCCCGGCTCTGACCTTCCTGAAGGCCATCGTTTTGCAAAGAAACAGTGGGGTTTTAGGACTCTAGGACTCTAGGCTTTCGGGTCTGGTGCAGGACTCTAACAGCTTACCGGGTTTTGTTCGATTGGGAGTTTCTGCGGCAGGTGCTGGCTGGGTGATAGAGGGTGAGAGTCTTCAGGCTTCGAAGCCTCAGAGTCTGCATATTCTGGCCCGACCTGATGTGGCAGGATAAACAGGGCCGCAATGCACTCTTCCACGCCATGGGCAACAACAAGGAAGAAGAGAAGCTGGAGATTGTGAGGCTGTTGCTGGAGATGAAGTGCAGCGCTACTGAGGCGGGCTTGCGATGAAAACTAGTCACACCCAGAGCACAAAGCAAAAAGGTAATCAGCAACAGTGCGCCCAGCAAGCCCCAAAAACACCGGCAGCAGCACAGGGTAGTATAACGCCGCAACACAGGAAAAGAAAAAGCCGCATCGCAGATCGCAACGCAGCACGGCGACACCAGCCGCAACAACAATAGCTGCAAGGAGCGCAAGCGTAGCAGCGGTGCCGGCAGCAACAGGATTGTGCAGAATCCAACCCTCAGACAGCGCTGGGGACCTGTTTGCGTTGAGTTACGCACTGCTTTCTTCATGCACATTGATGTCCAGGCGCCATGTCGTAGTTGTTTTGGTGTGAGGACTCTTAGTGCTGGCGCCTTACTTTGGAGCATGCGTAGTCTGGAAGGTGTGAGATCATCCAAAGCCTGACAAGCTCCCCTACATCTGGGAGCTTCCGAAAATAGGGGACCCTAGTATGGTACCCTAAATAGTAGGACATCGAAACAAGGTACCCCTAATTTTCGGAAATTACCAAAATTGTGTATCCCTTTGAGCGCAGGTGGACTGCTTTGGTCGGTCGGCACTGCACTACGCCGTCCAGAAAGGCCAGGTCTGTCTAGAGAGCCCCACAACCTTAACCTTAGCCTAACCTCCAAAAACCTACCGTTTTGAGGGTTAGACCATCGAATTAAGGGGTCATCACCTACTATTTTGTAGGGTTTGGGGATACAGGAAACTCTTAGGGTCTACTAATCTTTAGAAGCTGGTGTATTTGCTTCTCGGAGCTGGCATGGACATTTCCATGCTTCCTTGTTGTGTTGTGGATCTGCCCAAACCACAATAGTCGCATAGATGCCATACGACCGGTGATAGCAACTTTCTCGCTTGAATAGAGATCCATCACGGTTGGGCAGTTCTCGTGTTTGACCACGGCCGTAGCGCTGATTCCACGAGTAGGCTCAGAACTCGGAGTCGAGGAACAACGAATGAAGTGTAGTCGGATGAGTTGCAACAGAAGCAAAAAGTCCTGTCAACAGCATCCTAAAGCTTTCAACCTACACCGGGAGAACGTGAGCAGAACTCATCTGGTTTTTGCCCCCTGATGTCGTAATCCCAAAGCTCTCTTAAAGGCCCTACGTCCAGGTGACATGCGAGTGGTGACGCTGTTGCAGCGGACGGTCGACCAGGTCCGCTCTGAACTTGTCGTTTAACCCCACACTGACGTCCTTGTCAGACAGATCCACATAGAACCCATAAAGTTTTCAACCTTTGATGTCGAGCACTTGGAGCTCCGCGGTTCTTCAGGCTCCCGGATAGGGACTTTTAACATCAGGAATCAGGAAAACATGCAGCCTGGTGTTTCGGGTTTAGGGGTCTGGCGCGTAGGGTTGCTTGTTCAGGCTTGTTACCCACAACCCCATTCTGCTTTACTCGCCCACACGTCCAGTCAAAGCCCTCTGCCGAATATTAAGGCCCCCATCCATCAACCCAAGAGGGTGGAGGAGGCTTTTGGAGCCACTTCGGAGCTCCAAGACGAGGGTCAAGAAACACTTACCGGCATATACATCCGTACATAAAACTCGTTCGGAGGCTTTGTAGTCTGCGGTTGCGAAGCAAGGCCCGACACAGCAGTGTGGTTTTGGGTGATGTCGGGCCCTGCGCCCTGCGCCTCCTGGACTCCTGCGCTCTATGCTTTTCGAGCCCTCAAGAGCAACCCCCAAAAGCCACAAACCAGGTAACAGCGCCTGGTACGTGACCGCTGGAACAGGCAATGTGCTAAAACCTAGGGCAAACGTGTATTATGACTAAAAAGTTGTGCTAGGAAAGGCGGAGAATCCCTGTGACAGGTCGATCGTTTTAGCGAAAAAGGTGATGGCGCTGCAGTAAAAGCCACTTTTGCGAGCACCGCGCTGCGCAAACTTGGTCTGAGTGGACGTTAATATGGTTGACCCGTGGATGCTCTGCGTCATTGAGATCTGGTCTGAGTGGACGTTAACATGGTTGACCTACGGATGCTCTGCGTCAATAACATGGACCACCCATGGATGGTTTGGGCGACGTGGGTTGTAGCAAGTGCCGAACACACCGGAATTACCGGTGTGTTGGGCATATGACCCTAAGGAAACATGGCTTCGATCAGAACTAGAGCTTGGCCCTGCCTGCGACAGAAGTGCGCAGTTCTGGGACTTACAGGTCGGGGCTGGCCGGAATTAGCCCCCCCCACTCCCCCCCCACCCCAGAAAAGTGAGAGGACGTACAGGACGCACACCAGGCGTTGTCACCACAAACCACCCTTCAAAAGCTGAGCGAACCTTGAGTGATCCTGGGTGTAAAGCTTACAGCCCGCTTACAGCTTGGCATACTCTTACGGATGTCATTGCAATAAGCTTCAAGGGTACTGGACTTGAAGCTTCCGGGTTTAGAACGAGTGCTTGGGCCTTCGGGCCAGGCCTTTCGAATCGGAGGCGTAGGTTTATTGGGTTGGCATGTCAAGTTCTACCCGGCGAGTCGTCTCTGTACCCGACTGTTTTTGTCTTGCGAGGCGAATGAAGAAGCCATGCGGGCAGAAGCTAGACGAGTGCAGGAGTTCTTGGCATCCGCAGATGCTGCAAGAGCTGAGCAGGCAGCGGCGGAGGCTGCGAAGGTTGCAGCGAGGGCTGCAGAGCTTAGGGCGGCAGAGGAAGCCAGAGCTGCACTTAGAGCGGCCGAAGACCGGCGAAGCATCAAAGCAGCGGAGGCGGCCGAGGCGGCTGCAAAGATGCGGGAGGAGCGGTTGAAGAGGGAGGCCGCCGAGGCTGCGGAGGCAGTAGCCAGGGCTGGGGAGGAGCGAAAGAAGAGGGAAGCCGTAGAGGCGGCCATGCAAGCTGCCAGGAGCGAGGAGGAGCGGAAAAAGAGAGAAATTGCAGAAGCAGTGGAGGCTGCTGTCAAGGTTGAAGCCGAGCGAAGGAAGAAGGAAGCTGCAGCAGCTGCAGAGGCGGCTGCTCAGGAACAGCATAAAGCAGCGGAGGTAGCAGAAGCTGCGGCCAGGATTGAGGAGGAGCGACGAAAGAAGGAAGCCACGGAGGCAGCCGAGGCAGCTGCCAAGCTTGAGGAGGAGCGACGACAACAAGAAAGTCAACAGGCTGCAGAGCTCTCTCTCAGAGTTGAGCGTGAGCGGAAAAGTCGGGAAGCTGCAGAGGCTGAAGAGGCGGCTGCCAGGCAGAAGCGGGAAGCGGCAGAGGCAGCAGAAGCTGCGGCCAGAACTGAGGAGGAGCGGCAGAAGAAGGAAGCCGCAGCGGCGGCAGAGGCAGCTGCTAGGGCTCAGGAGGAGCGGAAGCAACGAGATGCTCAACTCGCAGAAGAGTTTTCTCTCAGGGTCGAACGTGAGCAACGAAGTCAGGAAGCGGCAGAAGCTGCAGCGGCGGCTGCACGGGAACAGCGGGAAGCGGCGGAGGCAGCAGAAGCTGCAGCCAAGGCTGAAGAGGAACGACGAAAGAAGGAAGCTGCAGACGCAGCCGAGGCAGCTGCCAAGATTGAGGAGGAGCGAAGGCAACGAGAGGTAGAATCCGCAGCTGAGTTTTCTCTCAGGGTTGAACATGAGCAACATAGAAGAGAAGCCGCACAGGCCGCGGAGGCAGCCGCCACGCAAGAAGCAGAGTTAAAGAGCAGAGAAGCAGCAGATGCGGCCGCAATCTGCTACGAAGAGAGGATGAAGCGGGCAACAGCCGAAGCCGCAGTTGTCGTAGCAGAGGAGCAGCTTTTGTTGACTTGTGACTTGAGCGTTTCATAAGGGGTACCCAACTACTGCGTTAAGTTGCTTGCTTTGCTTTCGTCGTATTGCGAAACTTTGGCAAAACAGTGGCAGAACAACCGTCATCGCTTCTCACGCATGTTTGTCGTCATGTACTGTTTGCAGAATGTCCAGGTAAACATGTACCACTTTCCTGGAACCTGGAGATAAACAGGGCGTAAGGATATTGCCTGTTCTTCCGAGGGATGCAGGGGGGATGGGGCCGACTTCGTAAGGGGCTCCGTGTACTTTTTGTTGACCACTGCTCTGATGTAAAGGTAAGGATCTGTGTTATTACCCGTTATCGGCCCATGATGACAGATGGAACCTATGAGGAGTAGGATGGTGATGATGTCGGGTTGGAGCTGCTAATTTCTGCACTGTAGCAGTAGTAACTACTTGTTTAAGAGGACACAGTCTTCCTGTGCTTCTGAACTTGTTCAGTATGGTGATCAGCCTTACGACCCACTTTTCATGAAAAGGGCTGAGCTGTGTGGTATGCTCATACGTCGTGTATGTCAGACTCCATTATTAAGTGCTATTGTCAGGGTACACCAGGATGGCAACAGTGCAGCGAATTTTGAGCTGTTCTAAACCATATTTGTGTAGATATGTGCCGCGTCGTCCCGGTGCAGGACTGTCAGACGAGACTGACCAATGCGAGTGCATGGAAAGTGGGCTTCAGCATTACGGTCGCTGAATAGGGCCTTGCACTCTGCAAGCTTCCATCAAGCTCCCTCAGTGCAGTTCGTAAGATGTTCGGCCAGTACATGACAATTTTCGAAGAGGCCGCTTGTAAACCCTAAACCCTAAACCTTGTAAAGAGCAGAGGGGGCACCTTGGACTTCGGGTTCTCGTCGAAGACGAGGGAAAGGAACTGGCCCGGGGCAGCTCAGAGCTTTGATGGCTTAGCGGCACGAGGGGCTCTTGAGTATATATACATATGTATATGTATATGCAAAAATTTGTGTGTATATATATATATATATTGCTAGCATTGTCAACAGCTAATACTTCCGATCAAACAGCCGACAACTGATGAAATGCTCACTTGCTTTTTGGATGGTCTGGACAGCTGCCCGATCACAGTGGCATTGTTTTGATTTGACATTTGTTCTCGTTGTAAGTGTTGCGTCTTGAATTAGGCCGGCCGAGAATCCCAGTTTCGCTGTTGTCAAGCCCGGATGTAGAAAAACCTGTACTTCTGTCCCATCTAGGCACGCAGTAGTACCGACCCCCACCAAAGGTTCAGCGGGTATTATGTGCAGAGAGAGGTGTAGACTCCTACACTCACTGTAGGGAATGTTTCGAGTCATTGAACGACCCAGGGTTCTAAAAAATGCCCAGGCTCATAGCAAAGACCCCTGTGCAAGCCCTGCAAAGCCGCGAGCGTTTTAGGTTCTGGTGATGCTGGTGATGTTCAGGTCCCGACGGTCCGGGATTCGTTTCATCCGCGGTTGGCTAGTTCAATGAAAGGTAAGAGCTTTCTAGTTGTTCAGTAGCCTGTTCTTAGTGCCATGAGGTCTAAGTGGAGCAGACTTCGAAGGTGTTTCGTATCGGTTGTGGCGATGAGGAGCTCATGTTTCCTTCTCACGGATATCGGGCATGGTGGGGTTCGTGTAGTTGCAAAGTCTTAACTCTAGTCTTGGAGTTTGAACCAACACTAGTTCCAGAGAAGATGCGGAAAGGAGTGAGGAAGAGAGAGAGAGACAGAGAGAGCGAGTACGACACAACATACACAACGCTAAGGACCGAGAGAGTAGGGGGAAAAGCCAAGGTTTATGACGTGTTAACCGTCGAGCGTTGAGGAGTCACTCCGCAAGGAGAAAGAAGCGAAACCTGACCATGTGGTTGTGTGGCTGCAAAGCAGCCGAGACCCTGCAAGAAGCACACCAGAGGTGTGAAAAGAACCGTTTTGTTGCCCAGGTTGGAAGGGATAGGTAAGGAATATGGCGCACAGGCAGTACAGATGTACGTCTTGAAGAAACAGTAAAGAGCCTGGGAATGGGGAATAGGGATGTAGAGCTTGGGGTTTGGAAACTCTACTTGTAGTTGCAAGGTTGGACAGTGTATGTTCAGTCCTGAGGCACAGGGGTGCGATCATCGAGATACAACTCTGACCGAACCCGATGCCACGAAAGACGCCTTTGACGGTGACATAGACAGGAATTTCAGCAAGTAGCGTCATCATGTATCATTCATGTCCCAACTTGTAGCAATGGTCCGTTTAGATTTGGAGCGTAACCCAACACTCTGCCTGAGAATTGGAGAATCACGCCACAGCATGGCTGTCTTTGTTCTCCTATTCTGCGGAGCCGCGTCGCGCCGACTCCCACGAAGCTGCACACTCCGTTTTGGAGCTGATTTGCGACCCCGACATGCTCCCAGACGATCTAAACCCCGAATGCCTGGATCATGAATGAACTTGGGAACTCCTACAGGTTCAAGCGAGCGAAGCCTTCCAAGTTTTCCACCAGAAGCCCTCCAAGACTCCGAGGGAAGCATCCTCAACCAAACCGTAACTGCTAAACCCTAAGAAGGAACCTTTGTCACAGTTGGGTAGCATTTTACATTTTTATGGCTCCCGACGGCTTCAGGTCTAGAGACCCGCGGCCCTCACCATCCCACACGACCCCCCCTAAAAAAAGGCAAGCACAACAAAGAGGTGACCTTAAAACAAGCTTTGCAGCCTCCAACTTTCGCATGTCTGTCTTCTTGCGCCCGCAAGCGCCGGGCAGTTGCCTGCGCAGGCCGCATCTGAAGCTGAGGGCTAGGGTTTAGGGCCTTGACTCCAAACAAACTCAATCGCTGATCGTCAAAAAATCTTCTCGAGCTGGCAGCAGTCCCAAAATACAGAAGCTGGAGACTGCAGTCTGCATTGTCGACATGCATGATATGCTACGCGTAATCTACATCCCGTACTCCTGTTCGATCTTTTTGATTCGGGTCAGTTGATTCCATAATTACCAATACTATTTTGGGGGTTCCTTTATTATAACTATAGTATAATGGGCCCCCCAACCCTATGCTATTCATTGAGGCCCTTATTAGCTGTTTTCCTCGCGGCACCTGAAATCTTGTTTCTTCAATCCTTTCGGCTCCAGGGAGCGGCCGCGCTCCGCCTCGTCATGACTCTGCGGTTCGTGATCAGGCCCGGTTTAGGGTCTATAGGGTTTAGGGTTTAGGGCGCAGATGTGTTGGAAGTTGCTGAACTGCCCAGATTGAGCTTCGTTTCTGGAACCCGACACCCTAAACTCGAAACCCCAGAAAATCCGCCAGGGTCCGAGTTGCACGAGCGTAAACCCCAAAAGATCGGATTGTGCTTCGAATGTCAGTTGCCGGAATTGGAGGCCCATCTGACTTTGCTCTCGAATCCCCTTCGAGACCAGCTTCCAAGAGCCAAATGCATGGGAGTCAACCAATCATGATGATTTAATAGTGGGCACATCAGAGACATGCTACTGGTACTCAAAGGTCAGAAGATACCTATTTGTTCGCAATTTGTTGGTGAATTTCCAGACTTCGGGAGTCCAGAAACTACTCCGACACAGCTTTGGTACTCATTTTGTAAGCAATCAGAACTCATCTGCATCTGAAGCAGCATCGGGCTGCTTGGGAAAAGAGCTGTCCGCGAAAATCCCATGGGTGAGGCCCTTTGGCCAACATAGGGCAGTACTCCAGAACTGTCCCGATGCCGAAGCTGTGAAAGGATGACGTGCAAGATTCCTCCAAAACCCGGCACCCGAAGCCTCAGCGCAAGGTAACAGACAAGCCATCTAAGTCCCTGAACTCTCAACCCCAAACCCAACTCCGATAAACCACGCACACGCCCTCGAGCACGAGTTTTGAAAGCCGGGAAGTCTTTTGCAGCCGCCGCAGGGATTCCGATGTGAAGGCTGCAGCTGAGACCGAGGCTGGAGCAAACTTCTGGTTTTTCATGGGTTTAAGGTTTAGGGCTTTGGGTTTAGGGTATGATTCATTACTTTAACTACCATAAGAAAGTTTCCGAAAACAAGGAGTACTTTAGTTTGGGGTCCTTATAATCAGGATCCTGCTATTTAGGGTACAAGATTAGGGTCCCTATTCTCGGAAACTCCCATAACATCCTCATTTCTTCGGTGCTTAGTAGAAAAACCCAGGTAGGGTTGATTAGGGTGCTGCTTAACTCGCTTTTTCCCCGGCAAGACTGCAAGAGGCCCGGATGCGAAAAGGTTTATAGGGTCTATAGGGTTCCACCAATTTTGGACTGCTGCCGCTTTTTGTTGCTAATTGCTGGGTCGCCTTCTTAAGACTGACGCTGTACGTCTCAGAAGCAGGGAAATCTCAAGGTTCATCGGGCTACGCTGCAACAGAGTCGTTGTAAAGGGTTCTGGGAAATTTTAGCGCATGGTCTAGTCTAGTAATGCGGGGTTTGAATTTTTACACTTTTGGGTACTGGGCCCGAAGCTCGAAACACTTTTAGTGGTTTCAGGTTCGAGTTCGCCATTCATGGTGCAGGTTCAGAGCTGGGGAGGCTTGCATATGAAGACTCTTGGCCTTCGCATAGGGCTCACTCTCGATAGAATTTGCAAGGCTCGGATTTTAAAGGCCACCCTACTGATTGCCAGCCTTCGTTCGTTGCACAATGCAATATTTCAAGCCTGGACGCTTTCCGATGCAGGCTTAGCATCGACCTGCTATCACTTCCGAAACCCAGCACCTCAACACCGTGTGGGTTGTACATACTAGCCGCCTTGAAGGATGTTGGAGGGTCGCTGGTTGTCGTTGGGCTTGTTGGGGATGGTCGTCCAGCTCCTTTCCTCCGAGGCTGTTGGGTTTCGGGAATCAGACGGAGTTGTGAGGTCTGACATTTCTGTGGTTCGGACTTGCTTTTGGGCTTCTCTGTTCAGAGCTCACAACTTGCCTCGGGTTCTCCCTTTTCGAGTGAGTTCTGGCGAGTTCCTGCAGTGCGACTTAGTTCAGCTGGGTGGGAGGCAGAAACACACCTCAGACCCAAAAGTCACAGATCCCCTGACTGATATTGATTTCCTGTACCTTTGCTGCAAACCTGGCAAATCTTGAAGACCCTAAACCACCCAAAAGCCCAAACGCCCGACAATCCCCAACATGCTGCCACTCCGGACCGGCAGGAAGTTTCCGGACACCATCGACTCGCTCAGCTGGAGGACAACACCGAAACCACTTTGCCGTAGGAAATGCATTGGTGGGATTCGGATGTTCCGTCTAGTGGAGCATACTACCGGATGAAAGCCAGATGAATACGCATGAGGTCGATGAGCCTTGGCATGCTTACGAACGTTTCTGGCATCCCCGACTCCTTGAACACTGTCATCTCCGAACCACTGCAGCTGAAGGCGTTCTCGGGTTTCGGATTGAAGTCTCGTCCAAGCTCACCAGGCTCTAGCTCTTAGTCCTCTCAAACTCGCTTCTGGCCAAAACCCAAGCAAGATGTCAGGATGCTTACGAGAACAGAATCGCTGAGGCGCAGGAGACGGATTGTTGCATGACTGTCTGCTAGCATCTAGTCTCAGTCTCAACAGTTCAACATGAGCAGGCAATAAATAGTGGTGACGATGAGAAAACCTACCAAGCTTTTGCCGGTAATCAGTGTTGCCGGTGAAAGCATAGATTGCCCAAAGCTGTCCATGATTCGGTCCTCTGACACCTCTCAGTATCACGGTCAGGTCTTTGTACTTTGGCGTGGCTCCACGCAAATGACAGCGATGCATCGTGGAGTACTTGCTTGGGGTTGGAACAGTGGCAGGGGTAGTGGTAGTGGTAGTAGTTGCAGGAGCTGCAGTACAAGCAACTAGTAAAGCAAGAGAGAGAGGCCGCAGCAGTAGTCGCCGTAGCAACAGCAGTAGTAATAGCCGCAGCAGTAGCAGAAGTACTCTTCGTAGTAGACCAGTAACAACTGACCACAGCCGTTGCGAAAGTCGTCGTAAACACCGCACTGTAAAGCAGCAAAGACAGCAAAGATCACAGCAGTGCAGATGACTGGGACGGCAGAACAGCAACTTGTAACAGGATCAACACGGAATCAAGCAAGACGAAGAGTAGCATGGAGGCTCGTGCCAGAAATCGGGTACAACACCCATCCGCTCCCACACATTCCTCCCCCCCCGTGTGCCAGGAGGAGATTGCACGACTTCAAGCGGACAACAACCGCTTGCGGTATGCTACTGGGCGAATGACCTGGTGTGAGCCTGCACCGGTTGCCACGGAACTCTGGCCCAGAAGTAAAGGCTTTGGGGTGCTGGGAAGTGTGGCATTTTAGGTTTACGGATGTTCCCAGGCTCGGGAAGCTAGGATCAAGGACTCTTGCAGGTTCTACAACTGATCAGACTGGGAAAAGTCCATGCCTAGAAGACCGCAAACTCGGGTTTAGGGTTTAGGGTACCTGTACCACGCACAAGATGAAGATACCGGAGGACAATGCCTGTATGAAGCGGCCAGACGAAATCTCGCCCGACCTTCATGTCTGGCTTATAAGCGTAGAGTTTGAAGACGCCTGAAACCCCTAAAATTTATACGAACCTTTTCAACCATTGTAAATCCCGTTTGAGCCCTTACGAAACCCGGCTTAGGGTATTTCAACCTTGTACTAACCTAAACCCTTAAAAACCGAACTTCTAACAGCAAAGGCCGAGAGTCAACTGACATTCCCTGGATACTGGCACGGCAGTGAGATGCGGCAGCGTGTCGTGGACATGGCACGCCAGCGGCGGTGACTCTGCAGTTTGAGGGCTTCGTATAGGGCTCTATGGGGGTTCGCAGGGTTTAGCAGGGCGCGGGCTTCGAGGTAGGGCGATTGGGGTTCATGAGGGTTTGGGGTTCATGATGACTAACATTGCCGCAGCTGCAATCATGCCAACCAGCCCCAAGCCTTAAATTCGTCATCACCCTTCGGAAAGCTTATAAACCCTGTAAGCGTCAAGAACCCAATTTGCTTCGATCTCTTGCCAGAACCCCTAAACCCGAAACCCCTCAACCCTGAACCCCTAAACTCTAGACCCCTAAACCTTAAACCCTCCGAGTGTGAGCGCCGAAACCTTAAACCCCTAAACCCTAAACTCCTAAAAAGGTTGCAGCAAGACTGGGAGATGCAGTCTGAGCCATCCCCCTCGCGATCGCTGTTTCCACGGAGCTCCACAGGAAAGGGGCGTTGCAAGATTCGGTGGAAGGTGATTGGATTCTGCCTTTAGCCAGACGGCTTGTAGGGTTTAGGATAGCGGCCTTGCAGAATGGAAAAGGGTGCGGTAGAGTGCGCTTTCGTAGGAGGGATATCACGGTAGTCCCTAAACCCTGAACCCTAAACTCCTTGAATCCTAAACCCCAAACCGCCTAAACCCCACAGGGGGGACCTCGCCACTGGCGTCACTCCGGGGCAGGGCTGCCCGAGGAGGGCTGCCTCGCAGCCACAGCCAGGGCTGCTTGTCGGAACTCGCCAAAGGCCGGGATGAACATCTTCGAAGCATTGGCCACCTTCCACAGTCGCCGTCGGCTGCAAGACGAGGCCTCCCGGGAATTCGTGTCGCTAGTAGATAAGTTCGATGGGCGGTTTGCGAGCTTGGAGTCGGTGTACAGGGTAGCTGCTTTTTTGATACAATATAATATGGCTGGTTGCTATTAATGGTGTGGTTTCAGCCAGGAGTTCCTGGCCCTCTAACTGGGAGCCACAGCTACGACGAGAGTTGCCCTCCTGTTTGGGATTCCTGCGCCCTGCGCCCGTCGCTTGGGCAGCGGACGCGGGAAGATGGAGCTGCAGAGGCACGGACACTGGCTGAGGAAAGGCTGAAGAAGTTAGAAGGCTTAGCCTGCACGGCTGGAACCCTTTTCGCGCAGCTGGAGGACCTAAGACACGAACAAGAATCAGCTGCGGCTGTACGGGAGGAGCTTATTCCTCCACCGACAGAGCCTTCATCCAAGGTGCCTCCAGCGACACAGCCATCAGACCAGCCGCCCTTGCTTCCTCCTGCACAGCCTACGACTGAGAGTCTGACTCTTGTAGAGTGTGAAGAAAAATGCTTTGCTGCAGAACTTAAGAGTCTGCGGCAACAGCGAGACGATGCACAAGCTGCAGAGAAGGCGGCAAGAAGCCATGCAGAGCAACTGGAGAGGGAAGCTGCAAAGGCTACAGAGGCGGCCGCCAAGGACGAGGAAGAGCGAAGACGCAGGGAGAACGAAAAGGCGAAAGAGTTTGCAAAGAGGGTAGAGGAACAGCAGCAATGTCGCGAAGCCGCCGAAAAGGCGGAGAAGGATGCGAGGGCTCAGCAAGAGCAGCAACAGGTCGCAGCCGCCAAAGCTGCGGAGCATGCTGCCGAGGCTGAGGCAGAACGACAGAAGCTTGGCCATTTGTGAAAACAGTGTCTGATTCGAGTATGCTGTGTCTAACAAATGTATGTATACGTATAGGTACACATATACATATACATATACATATATATATATATAGTTATCTACGTTTCACATGTATAGACGCACATGTTTATAGACTTTTAAGTAAGTTGTATGAATGAGAAGCAGCAACTACTATGACTCTTAAAGAAGACCAACGAACAACCCAGGAAGGATGTCGCAGAACAGGCTGCAGAGCTTGCCGCTATCGTTGAGGATCTGCGACGAAAGCGTGAAGCTGCGCAGGCTGAGGAGGAAGCTGCAAAGGTGAAGGAGAAGGAATGGCAGCGACAAGCCGCGGAGGATGCAAAGGCTGCCGCAAGGGAAGAAAAAGATCGGAAGAAGAGGGAGGCAGCGGACGCTGCAAAGGCTTCTGCCAAAGTAGAGAGCGAGCGAAAGAAGCGGGAAGCTGCACAGGTTCAAGAGCATGCTGTGAAGGCTGAGGAGGAGGGATGGAAACGGCAAGCTGCAGAGGATGCAGAGAAGGCTGCGAGAAAAGAGGAAGATCGACGAAAGAAGGCAGCGGCAGAAGCTGAGAAGGCTGCCTTGAACATTGAGGAATGCCGTAAGCAGCGAGAGGCCGCAGAACATGCCTTAGCCAATGTACGGGATCAGAAACAGCAAAGCAAGCTCGAAGCTGCAAAGGCAGCCGAAGAAGCCGCAAAGTTCAACAAGGAGCAAAAGGAGCGGGAAGCCACTCAGGCTGCAAAGGTGGCTGCAAAGGACAAAGAAGAACGGATGAAGCAGGAAGCTGCAGATGCCAAAGAGGCTGCTGCAAAGGTGAGCGAAGAGCAAAAGAACCGGCAAGCTGCAGAAGATCGCTTGGAAGCGCTGGCCGAAAGTGCCGGAGAAGATCAAAAGTCTGAGGCCGAGCAGCCAGAGGAAGCGGTTGCCGAAAGGATCGAAGAAATCGAAGAGCTTGTGAAAAAGGCTGTGAAGGAGGGCTTAGAGGAGCATGCAGAGAACCAGCAGGCTCGGAAAGCAGATCGGGATATCGAGGTGTCGGGTGTAAAGGTTAAGGTGTAAGATTGAAGGTTTAGGGTTTGAGGTCTGGGGTTGAGGGTTTACATCTTGGGGGGTTCCTGAGCAGTCTCAAATTTTAAACCCAACTGCAGATCCTCCCCTGAACCCCAAATCCTACATACACTTTGAACCTATTGACTGGTAAGTAAAGGGAAATAGGGTCCCTGAAGAGAGGGAAGTGAACCCGAAACCCTCTCTATGGCCTTTGTTGTTGTCATTCTCGCCGACCCATTTGCCGAGGCTCGTCCGGGTCCGGGAAGGGTACGGAGACTCATCAGGAGTGTCACCGGCTATTGAGCGCAGCTTCCGTGAACCTGGCTCGTCCGAGCTCGAGCTGCTTGCAACGATGACTTGAACTCCCCAACTCTAGCAGAGTAGACCTCCGTGAAGTATCGGAGGCATTCCAGATTCTTCCTAGACCTCTGTCGGAACAATAGAAAGCAATATCGCCTCATACTATAGTCCTTATGTAATCATAGTAAACCATACCCCGAAACTCGATTCGGTTTAAAGGCGTGAACCCTAGAACCCTAAACCCTGCCCTCGTCTAGCGAGTGTGCGAATTTTGAAACCTTGATCCTTACAGCCCTAAACCCTGATCCCTAAGCCCCAAACCCTGATCCGTACAGCCCTAAATAGGCTTGCCCGAAAACGACTGAGGCTTGAGCTTGAGCCTCCCTTGGGCCTCTGTCGAAGACGGGCCCGACCATTTCTCAAAGAATCCGAATGTGGGAGTTTCCGAAAATGAGGGGGTACCTTATTTTGGAGTGTTTATCAACATTTAAAACGGATCCTACTACTTGGGGTGCCCCTATTTTCGGACACTCCCCGCATACGGGCTTGAATAGTGGGGTTTAGGGTTTGGGGCTTGAATAATTAGCGGCAGTATTCTGAAGTTCCGGAATGTAACCGCGCGGCAATTACATAGCCCAAACCAACTTATTCTTCTAATTGTTGCGGCCTCCTTTCTCAACCTATCATCTCCCCTTGTAGGTCCCGAAAACGGAGCAGAATATACCCCAAAACCCTATTCCAACGATTCAAGCCCGTATATTTGTGGCCCGTGTGCTGCCGAAGGGCCGAAGACTGGGTCACCTTGCTTTTTGGTGGCTGAGAGTTCGGGGTTTAGGGTTTCGGGGTTTGCTATCGGGTTGAAGGTCTCCGTTGAAGGTGAACTCGACTGCTTCCAAAGCCGAAAGGTTACATCGATCACGGTCATTTCACAACTAGTAGTACTGCTACAGTGACTAGCAATGGGACAACTGCACGAGCTAATCAAGTGCATCTGGTCATGCTAGTGATATCATCAGTCTCCAATATCAATTACCCTCATGACTACCAGCCTCGCATCTTCTTGGGGTTTGGCTCTGTTTTCACCTCTATCTCCAAGCGGCTTCCTCCTCCAAAACCGTCAACAGCCATTATCGCTTGCTCATCGACTCGGTTGCTACTTCGGATGGCTCCCAGCATACAACGAAGGGAGCCTCTGAGAGCAAGGGCGTAGGCTTCGGAGCTCCTGGCATCTTTTTACTAGAGGGGGCCTAAGTAATTATCAAAACTAGTTGTTTTTGGGGGGGTTCCTTATTATGATTATCGTACAATGTACCCCAGAACCTTATTCTTTACAAGGGGCACCCACCCGGTAATAGTGACATAAAAGGAATATAATAGGGCCCTAGTATAATCCTTATAGTCACTTTTCCAGGGTGTACTATTTAGGGTACTATATTAGGGTCCCCCATTTTCAGAAACTCCCAGCACGTTCGATCAGAGCTCGGGCTCGAGGTTGATCTTGTATTTTTCTTTCTGTTGTACTGGGAGTGTGGCCAACGGGTAATAGGCAAACTGTTGCGAAGTCTTGGGAGCTTGCGTTCTCATCCAGGGGGCTTGCTGTTTCGGCGAAAGGTGTCCTTCCAGAAATCTGCACTCCAACCGGAGGCGGTTTGGTTGCAAAGCAGTCAAACGCAGACTATGCTCCTGCCAAGCTTAAAAAAAAAATAAGCATTATCTAGACAGCTCGGCCATTCTTGGGCAACCTACTTGGAGGTTCATGGGTAGTCATAAGTGGGGTTATAAACCCCCTAATATAGGTTGTAAGTACAGTTACCCCACTTATAGCCCCATTTCTAACTGCCCATCAACCTCCAAGTCCGGCCAAATCTCACTACCGATTGCACCCATGCAGATTGGAAAGCTGTCGGAACTGCCGCGCCAACAAATGCAGGGTATGTTTGATACTTTTCCTGTACAAAGAGATAGCAGCCCGTCTCATTTCTGATAGGCGAAATAATACTTTAAGATTTAGAAGAGATCTGAATCGACAAGACTGAATTTTTTGAAACTCCTCCATTAAGCATGAGATTTCGCACAATTCCTGAACAAATCTGGTGTCTTACAAATTGTGCATCGTTCATTTCTTCTGAGAATGCTGTAAAAGTCGAGTCAGACTACGATTTAGAGGGAGGCGATAAATAATCTTTCGAAGAGAGCTGGTTTTCGAACAACCCCATATTGGATAAGAAAGGATTTGGTGCGAGAGTCTTATTTCTTAAATTCGCATTTCAAGAAAGAAACGAACTGGTTCGTTTGTATGGTGCTTCATGCAGCTCAGATAGAGAACTCAGTGGTATTTCACATCCTCAAACTCGCACTTCAAGCCGTAAATCAATTTTAGGCTTCCGATAACATTGGGGCAAGATTACTACAGGATGAGTTGGGAGAAGGAGTGCGATTTACATGATTTATATGATAGAAGGGAGTACTTAATTCAGGCACCTACTCGG